>NQLW01000055.1:3292284-3318318 GCA_002312845.1 Kalanchoe fedtschenkoi
AATCTCTTCACCTAAGCCTGCTTGATCTTGTTGCATTATTGCATTGGAGGTCCTGGTGGGAACAGTATGAATTTAGGTGTCAAGAACGTTTTGGCTTTGTTATTGGAGGTGGCTTATTTATTGGAAGAGCTTCAGGTTCTTTCCGCTCAGCGTTTTGTGTGGAGATTGTGCAGTCTTTGCAGTTGGCTGCTTAGTTTACTTGCTTCTCTATGCTCTCAAGGAAGGCAGCTTTTTGCAGTTTTGGCCGTTGATCAGTGCAGAAGGCTTCGTTGTAGACAGGCTGAATGAAGATAAATCTGTTCAAGGCTTGTTGCGCTGTTTTTCTTTTGGAAACAATAGTTGTATTGAATCCAATGGCCCCTAAAAGGGGAAACAACAAAATTTACACAAACAAACCTAAACAATCCAAAAAAAACTTCAAAACATACAAGACGCTCAAACAATCCTGGAGCACGGAGCTGAACAATCAGCTAAGAAAACAAACAGAACTACTTCACTCTATGCCATTGACAATTAAGAAGACATTTACCCAAGCATTTCTTCTGAATTTCCTACAACCTTTCATCGACCAGAGTCTTCTCTTCAATAGACAAATGATGGATCTGGCTGAAGCAGTCCAATAAGGAGGTCTGGCTTTAAAAATTTTACTGTTTCTGCAACTCCATGTGTAGTATATCGCCACACAAAAAGCTGAGGCTGCTAGAGTCTTGCAAACGCTCGAGGGGAAGGGAAATTGATGAAACCAATTTGTTCTGGAGGTCCAGGTGGAGCCAATACACTGAGTACCCGTCCAGTCACACAAGGAGGACCAAATAGAAGAAAAAAATGGACAACTTCCAAAAAGGTGGTCTTGGTCTTCATCTTCGCTTTCGCACAAGGGGCAAGATAAGCTATCAACCTCCATAAACTTTAGAAGCTTCAGCTTTGTGGGGGAGACAACTCCTAAAAACCATCCAAGCGCAAATCTTGTGCTTTGACAAAGAGAAATTCTTCCATACTAAACTCCATCACTGAACTCTATCGCTGTGCAAGAGAATGGAATTTCTTGTTGCGCTGTTGATTCTGTGGTGAATGATGTTAAGACATATGTAGGCCCCTCTTGGGTTTGAGTTTTTTTTTCGTTTGGCCTCCTTTCAACAAATTTTATCGAAAATAGCCCTGCATGAGAAAAGTTTTCGGAAATGGCCTCCTTTTAGGGAGCCGCTGTTTGAAACGGCGGTTGGGTTAAGGCCAGCCGCTGTTTCAAACAGCGGTTCGACTGATCTGCTGACTGGGCTGCCCAGTCAGCAGACAGGTGGACGAACCGCTGTTTGAAACAGCGGCTGGTCTTAACCCAACCGCCGTTTCAAACAGCGGCTGGTCTAAGGCCAACCGCTGTTTGAAACGGCGGTTGGAGTGGGCGAGCTCTCTGAACTTTTTGGGCACTTTCAGCCGCTGTTTGAAACAGCGGCTGGGATGGAAAATGTCGTTATATGAGAAATATTGAGTTCCATGAGAAATATTGAGTTCCATGAGCCCTCATTTGTATAGCTGCGTTAACTTACGTAGTTTGGATTTGTAAATAATTAGGTATTGGTTAAGGAGTTCGAAAATTAATAAAATTCAATTTAGTTGTAAGAACTCTCGAGTCAGTACTCTAGAAGTGAGGAAGACCAAATTTATAAAAAATTTCAAGTTAAATTCGATTGACTATTCATAAAAAAATAACATGTTTACAAAAAAATGGTAGATAGTTCGATGACTGCAACAACTCAGTATGAGGAGTCCACGGGCCTTTTGTTACCCTGACGCGCTTTGACTGTCTTCGTTCTTCCTGTGTGATCTGCGTGATCTGTGATGGACCCACACCCTGATCTCCATCATCTCCATCGTCATCGAACTCACTGTCTGAAGATTCAGCACGACGAGGTGAGGGTGGCTGTAATCTGGCGGAGGACAAGCGCGCGGCGTTCGTGATCATCCCGTTTCACAAGCAGCAGACTGTGGATGGAGCCATGGAGGCTACGAACCCGGCTTTCAGGACGGTGAACCAGAACGTGCTGGCCAACTCGCCCTGCTCGGTCGGGCTCTTGGTCGACAGGGGGCTGGCCGGGTCGACCCGGGTGGCGGGGAACCAGATCGCCCACCAGGTGGCGGTGCTGTACTTCGGCGGCCCGGATGACAGGGAGGCCTTGTCTTACGCGTGGCGGATGGCGGAGCACCCCGGGACGAGCCTCACCGTCGTGAGATTCTTACCCGGGGAGGAGGCCTCGGAGGAGGCCGCAACGCCTGGCGGAGAGCCTGGCGACCCGAGAATGCTGACAGTGGAGACAGACAGCGCGCACGAGAAGCTTGTCGATGACGACTTCTTGTCCGACTTCAGAGCCAAAACCGGAGGCCGCGGATCCATCATGTACTCGGAGAGGGTAGTGAACAACGGGGAGGAGACGGTGTCGGCCATACGCGCAATGGAGAGCGAGCACGACTTGTTTATAGTAGGCAGAGGCCAGGGCATGGCCTCGCCCCTGACCGCAGGCCTCACTGACTGGAGCGAGTGTCCTGAGCTCGGCGCCATAGGGGACTTGCTGGCCTCGTCCGACGCTGATGCCACTGTTTCGGTCCTGGTGGTGCAGCAATACTTAGGATTCGGGCCCCAAAGCGAGGGAGGTGGCGGAATCCTTGACAGCCCCGGCAGTGAAGAGGATCACTACGGTGGCCACGCCTTGGGTAGGCGGCCGGAGTCTCCCAATGCTCCAAATTACGCGCTTTGAATCATTGAAATCCTCAGGTCCTGACTGCATAAGTCATTTAGATTTGTAGATTTTTCTTGTACAAAATTTTCAAATGTTATATATAAAGCCAATAGTCTGATCTCCGGATCTGCTGGAGTTCAGCTAGTTGTGTAACGGGTCAGACCCTGAAGGGACTTCTCTCTTGACAGTCGCGATGAACCCATGACCGTTGTCAGCTTCATCTTCACCACTTCTGGTGCTGTTGAGGAGCTTTGGCGTCCGATGTTCTTCTGTCATCAAATATCTTCCGGCATGAGCCTCACGGTGCAAGCTTGAGATGCTCCATAAAACTAGCAAGAGGAGCCCGACTTGGTGGTGCATCGTCAAATGTCGCTTGAAGCTTACTCGCTGTAGCTTTTAGGAGGATGGTAGTAAGTGGAAGAAGCTTTAGATTGATGAGGAGATGAAAGAAATGGGTGTGAACTAGAGATGGCAGTGTTCCTATCAAACAGTGGCAGTGGCTGAGGTGGGTTAGGGTACATGACTTGGTTGAGAATGAGATCAAATTAAGCTTTGTTTATATGTGGTGTGCTTCTGTCTCCCACCATTATTGCCTTCCCAGAGCTACTTGAATTATTGTAGTAGGATGTTGCACATGCAATGAGCAACCAAAATGAAAGCTCATAAAAAGGACCCAATGCTAAAAAACACTTGAGAAATGCTCAAGCTAGATATTAAGCTGCCGATATCATCCTCACCTACCATTCATCAGATGTGTGTCTACTGCCTTGCTTTCCTTAAACAGGTCAGAAACTCCCTGAGCCTGTCCTAGCTGTTGCTGCTTTGTAAGGCTAGCAAAAGCTTCTTATGCTCCAAAGCTTCATTCCCACTTGAAAATGTTTGGGTATCTTTGGGGTTCCGTCTATTGGGTTCATTTGAGGAGGTGTTATTTTCAGGAATCATTGTCGACCAAATGGAGACATGTCATGTGTCGTGTTAAAAATTCACAGTGATTTATGTGATTTTAAAACTGATTATAAAAAAAAATTAATTTTTCAACATAACACGTGTGATTGGTCAAACTGTCACGTGACATCTCCTCATTGATTGGTCCCTAATCACGTGATGGACATGGTCCACCCAAAAATGACTTATCTTCATGCATTTGTTTTGAAAACACCAATGAAGTCAATTCTTAGGTGGACAAAGTCGTGAACACCAATGACGAGCCGACACACATGAATCTTTAACTTGTGCCGTAACACTACAAAAAATTTAAAGATCAATAGTGAATCGTCACATTTTACTTTAAAGTTTTCCATAGAACATTTTACTTTAAAGTTTTCCATAGAACATGACAAATCAGAGCTCCCAATTAACCGTTTACAGCAAATTGTGTCAGCCCAAATATCACTCTAATGAAGTTAAGACATCGGACACATTTTCCAAAGTAATTTAGATTCCATCACCTGAGGAAGATAAAAAATTTGAACCCATTTTTAAATTTTATATATTACAGTGTCAAAAAATACATCCAGTCTGGTAGATGAAAATGGATGCTATAGCTATACTTCCTATGTAATTTGTGTAAACTAAGAAAACAGAAGCCAGAGGTCTGGTCTCGGGGCATTGGTACGATATTTTACCTGAGATTAATGGGAGCTCATGAATTTGTCGCTGTTGTTATACAGACACTGTGAACAGATAGAGTTTTAGAACCACGGATAAGGCCACCTGCAGTAAGAAGATGCCAGCTACAATCAAGACCCAGTTCTCCCCTGTTGATTTTATGTGGGTTCGGAGATTCAGCGCCACGAAACTTGCTGACATAAACCCAGAAACACCAGCAACCACCCATCTGAATATGTCGTAGGGCACAATAGAGAGACACTGCAATATCATTTTAATGTCAGTGTGTGTGAAGCAAAAGAAAATTTTGCACTGCACTATTGTCAGACAGGGTTACAAATATGCAACAGCAAGACAAGACTCATGTATAAAAGATCCTGTACCAAGCCTGTGTTACGCAGGCAGCTTTTGAAGCTAGAGGAATGAAATTGTGCATTGCAAGTATACCCGGTTATCAAAGCAGTGAATGACACAGCATCTCTATGAAAACTTTTATCAAACACCACCCGCGCATCATCCAATTCACCGCTCTGCGCATACATATTAATCAGAGAAGTATGCACAAACGCGTCATCTACAAACCCCAACTTCACAACCTGACCGTGCACCGCCCTCCCCGCCTCCCCGTCTCCGACCTTGGCGCACGACTTCAAGACAAAAGGAAAAGTATACGGGTTGGGCACAGCCCCAGCCATCACCATACGCACGTACCAATCCAGCGCCGCATCCGGCCGCGACGCCATCAAACAAGCTCTGACCATTGTGTTCCAGATGATCACATTCGGCTCCTCGATCGACTCGAAAACAGAATGAGCGTAGGATAAATAGTGTTCGGAAGAGGAGGAGGAAAGAGCGCAGAATTCGAGGAGCTTGCTGAGGGCGAACTGGGTGTTGTGGAGGCCGAACTTGATGAACTGGGAGTGGAGCTGTTTCAGATTGGCTGCGGATTTGCAGTGGGCGAGGAGAGCCAGGGTCGGGTGGGATTGGAGGAGCTTGTAGGGAGGGTCGGTTGCCGGCAGCACGTGTAGAGTCGGCGGCGGTGACGACAGCGCCATCGCCGCTTATGACGGTGCCTGCTCTGCTCCGTCCGCTGTTGTTTTTTAAAAATATCTTTGTTTATCCTTTACTCTCATCAGACCGGTGATCAAATGACACGTGTCCGTGTGTATGAGCGACACGTCACGTCTTATGATTGACGTGTGGTGGATTATGACCATTCAAGAATCACTTGTTTGTAAATCTAGTTTACCTGAGTCCTGAAACCAAACATTAGGTGTTGATCTACCGGTAATCTAAACCAGCATGCGGGATTGACTGAATACCCGAGACTCGCTTTGCTAATCTATTGAGTCGTTTCTACAAAACTACGTTCAGAACAATCAATGGCAACCCCGCTCAAGATCCTATTGAAAGTTGAAACCCTGATTGCCGAAGGCCGCTTCCTCATCCAACCCATCTGACATTATGGGATGCCTGATGTTTTTACCATCAACCTTGAACTCTTACCGACCACCCTCGCGCGCCGCAAGAATCCAAGACGTTTATTATCTCAACGATGAGAGGATCCTGAACCGCTTCATCGGCATGCAGTACTCTCCAAGCTGCTGCTTCTTAAGCGATCATCAATGATTGCACTGCGCTAGCGAATCATGCTGTTGGACAGACTTACAACAACCGTCTGACGGTCTGAGGTTTATCCTCGGACGTCACGTCCCATCAGCCCGGACCTCTCGAATGAATCCTCGCTGCCCAGTTCCAAACAATCGAGAGTTCCCTGAATGGCTCTCCTCCACGTACACTCAGCTGCATCGGACCTTGCCGATTTGATGATGGCCGTTTGATTATTTACGCCTTCCACCGCTGAGACCATGCAGCACTACGGGCGTGAAAACCCACTCGCTTTTTGTGAAGGCAACTATATATGCTAGACTGATTGGTGTCTTACGTGCGCTTAACTAACTTTCGTCTTGCTCCTTTTAATCATGAAGGTGTTGTAGGTTCTTTCTTCTCCACCATGTCTCCGAGAGTTTCTGAAAACCGCTGGTTCATATAGGGAGAAGTTAACCCTAGTCAATATGAGAATTAAGATTGCGAGAGAATCGCACTTGTCACTTCAAATCTTGGTGCTACTCCATTTGAGACCGTTGGCATGACCATCGGTTAGGTTGAGGATGAAGCCACTCTCACGGCCCTTGCTGCTGTTCCAGCTCCAGCCGGTATAGCCGTTGGTCAGACGGCTGATTCTGCTGGTCGTCCACTCGCGGAGGTTTTATTCGTGTGAATTATTATGGAATTAATACAACCCGCTGTGGCTGCTCAAGGTGACCAACCTGCTCGTTCCCGTGGCGTTTATGTTGTCGGAAGAGGTGTTGAACGCTACTTCCAGTGCATCTGTGCACGCGATGTATCAACAACTGAAGTGCTAGCTTGTTAATTAGTTCGAATGATCAACACACTCCTATGATATTTTGTTACCAAGCTGGTATCTTTTCCGATATTTTCCATTGTTTGACTGAACGACACTTTAAGGTTAAACGTGGGAGTTTATAAAAAAAAAATCCCACTTCTGACAAAAAAAATAAATCCAGTATGCTTCAAGTCAACATAGGCCTTAGTTTGTCTTTCTGAGTTGGGTTTTAGGGTGAAAAATGAAAGGGAAGAAAAAATAGGATGAGAAGGTTTGTCATACGTATTGCAACCCTAAATCTTAGAAGGATGGATAAAATAGTAAAAGACAGGTTTACCCTTAGTTGTAAACAAAGACTCCGTATTGCAAGTCATACGTCTAGGGGTGTAAATTCGGTTAATAACCGACCGAATTGCTTATTCGGTTAACCGAACCGATTAACCGACCAAAAAAATCCTTAACCGTTAACCGAACCAAATTTTCGGTTAACCGAAAAATCAGTTAATTTCGGTTAATTTAACCGATTAACCGAAAACTCAGTTAATCTGGTTAAATTAACCATAACTTTAACTGAAGAGAAAATATTAACACCCAACCTGATCATAGGCATACCATAAATGGTTATAGCCTGCATCAGAAATAATAAACAAGCCAAGAAATACAATTCTCAATTAGCTCTTACTCATGATTCAAAATTTGCATTAAGGCACAAACTACTTAAATGAATAGCTCTTTCCTTTAAAATCATCAAAATAAGCAATGTGGGAGTGGGACATTATTCATAACTGCAGCCATCATAACCTGCGCCACACATTTCCACTAGTAAACACAAGCCTGGAAAAAAATCATGGACACGTTTTCTACTAGAAATGGCATTGCCAAGACTTCATTTCCCTTGCAGTGTCACTGAGTTCCCGCTTTCACCAGTCTCTGGGGTGGCTGGGCAGTATATTTTATGAGTGAATCTTGAAGCTTGTCCGCTGCTGATAAATTGTAGTAAATATGTGTTGGTGGGGATGATCAGTTGTTGGAGCAGGTGAAGCCATGGCAAACGGAAAGCCAGATGACCAGTATGAGAAATAATAAGATGCCCAAGACCACGAGCTTTATCTTCATGTTTTGGTACCACATCTTTTTGCGGAGTTGTGTTCCACTGTTCCTTGTTTCTTGAATGACTGAGCCTGAGACCGCAGATTCTCTGTTTTGTCAGCCAATGTGGTCAAGTTCTCCCCTCTGTCTATTGCCTTGTCAATGTTCTCTAACATGATACTCTTAACTTCAGAGACTTGTGCTTTAACTTTTAAAAGCTTCTCAATTTCTTCAGCATGGTCAATAATGTATTGCATGTGTTCTTTCATTACTGGGCCAAATTCTTTGTTGAGACTTTTGGCAATGGCAGTTCCTGCTTTACCACCCCCATACCTCTTTTTGAAGTCTGCTTTCACACGTTCCAGAAATGCTATAGAGATTTGCTTTCCTACAGTTTCCTTAGCCACAACACAATAAGCGTAGCCTTCCTCGAGCAGGAAGTTGAAGGTGTGGTGGTCGCAGCTGTAAGTGAACTTGTTGTTGGTGGAGGGAAGCTTCTGCAAGCACTGCGCAGCAATGGAGGGGAAATTACCAGTGTACTCGGTGTACTCTGCAAGCACCATGGTGCCGCGCGCCACGAAGCTGTATATGAACGACTCCTGCTTCATCGCTCGCCGGCGAAATCTAGTCGGAGGAGCGAGCGCTGGATCGAGCCGGACTGAGAGTCTGAAAACGCGCCGACGACGAGAGTGAGAGAGCTGTCATTCAACTAACCAACAGCTGAGTTGGCGAAGCATGTTACTAGTAGTAGCTAAGCAAAGTTTTACACACACAAGACCTTAATTCTCAAAACAAATTATACTAGTAAAAGTGTTCAACTTGTGTTTAAGTGTAAAACACGAATTATACTAGTAGCTAAGTAAGATTCTTGATGCTCAAAATGCTGGTTCTTGAAAGGAAATGAGAGATCTGGTTAATTACCTGACATGATGATGCGCAGGAGAATGAGGGAGGAGTGGGAGGAGAGAGCTGTTCTAGACTTCTAGCCATCGTTCTCTACTGGTGCAAGAAAGTGGCCGTTTGATTGCATTTGCACCAAACCCTCACGAGTCAGTTCCCGTTTCTCCCACATCTCTTAAAATAGCGTTTTGTTACAAAGGATACACGTATAAAATGACTCTTTGAGGAATTGTGTCAAACCATGAGCAACCTCTGATTGAGTTTTGGTTCAATTGTGGTTGAATTAATGATATTTTTGTGCGGTTGGTTCAGCAAAATTTAAGCTCTTTAGAGCCTTAAATATGAACCTCAGCGGTTCAGTTCTAGTAATGTACTGATGCCAAACAAAAATATTTATGTTATTATTCGGTTAATCGGTTAACCGAAAATTTATATATTCTTAACCATTAACCGAACCGAATTTTTTGGTTAACCGAACCGAATTTTACGGTTAACCGAATTCGGTTAACCACGGTTAAAATTCTCGGTTAACCGATTTCGGTTAACGGTTTTAACCGTATAGTGAACACCCCTACATACGTCCACATTGCAATCAGTTCCGTCAACTTTAATATAAACACGTAGGAGTGTAAAAGGTTTGGTTCGGGTCGATTTTGGTAAAAAAAAATCGAACCTAACTGATATATATCAGTTCCAGTTTTTCAATCAAACCGAATCAGCAACCTGGTTAAAAAGTTGAATTGAATTATTCAAATTGTTCGATTTGATTTCGGTTCGGTTAATTGCAGTCGAATAAATTAAAGAACAAAAGAGTATCTTCTAAGTATGACGCTCTAAGTCTCAAAACATCTTAATTTATCAACTGAAACATATAAATGCAGATACAACAGACATTAGATTGGGAACTTTGTAATGTCCTGATTTCTCTCTAGTATTTTCTTTCCCCTCTCATCTTTTCAAACTCATATATTCTGGAATTGTGAACCTGAGGAAATAAAAGAATATGTTACAAACAAAGTATCAACAAATGGCCGATAGTCCCTATATCAAAACCAGCCATCAGATTGGGACTCGGGCAAGAACTAGTAAATTTTAACTTGAAAAATCAAATATATCAATCAGAGAGGAACCTGTGCAGGATGAGTGCTAGAGGGTTATATTTTGATGATGAAATATAAAACTATTTATTTAACTTGAAAAACCACACATAGCATTAGACAACAAACATATCTCTTATAAATTATAAAAGAGAGACAGTGAGCCAGCAAATATCGATGTGAAGATTGAATCCTAGATTTTGGCTAAAATCAAACCTAACATCACTTGAAATTGATTTTGAAAGTTTGGAACCAAGTATGTTTTTTCAAATCTTTAAAAATAGCCTAAGAAACAAGTTTGAGAAGTTCAAATTTATTTTTAGAGCTAAAATCAACTCTAACATCTTTGATTATATTTGAAGTTTTGAACCAAATTTAATTAGTTTGCATCAAAAATAGCTTAGAAACATGTTTGTGAAGTCTAAATCCATTTTTGGGCTAAAATTAACTCTAACATTATTGAACTAATGTAAAATTTGCAATAATAAACTTACTCCTAAAACTACCCAAAATGCCTGTAAACTAAACTTGAACTTATAAATTACAAAACTTAAGCCCTAAAACCATAAGGTTATATAACGTGCCTAGCTATAAACTAATTATGTAGCTTCTAAATCAAACCGAAGTCCTAAGACTATTCGAAATGCCTAAAAACGGTTCTAAACCAAAATCCAAGTCCTAAGAGTACTCAAAGTGCATATAAACTAAAGGTAGACTTGTAAAGATAATTTTAAGTTCTAAAACAACCCAAAATTCCTCCATAACTATAAAAGGTGCATATAAATCAAAATTGCAGCTTCTAAATCAAAATATAGTTCTAGAATTACTTAAAATGACTATAAATAAATTTGTATCTTTCAAAATAAACTCAACTTAAGCCCTTGAATAACCATCTAAAAAGCCTATGCACTAATTGTGTAGCTCATACATCAGAATCTAATATAAGTTCTACACTAATCGAAAATCCCTAAAAAATAAATTTTTATCTTTTAAACCAAAACCTAATTCTTGTTTTTATCTGTAACACATCAATGCTTAATTCATATTCTCTAATTATCGAAGGGCACATGCCCGATAATACATGTCTGTAATGTTCTAAATTTTTGGTAGTGTTTAAATTATCAAAGATAATCAGTAGTACACAATAATAGAAATTAGGTGACTTATCATGTACTAGGAGGTATAGATGAACGTCATTAGTCTTTACAAAATTTCACTCAATACCAAATCTTGCCGACAATGCGATTTATATGTGGAACTGTCTTCCTAAAAGTTCACCATGAACGGTATCAAGAAGATAATTTGACTGAGAAAACAGATTATTAGATGTAGATGGTCATCTATAGCTGGGGTCTGTTTTTTGATTATTTTTATATAATATTTTATTTATTGAATGGACACATATTCGATCGTCAGGAGATTCAAATTCTGATCGTGGAGATTGCTCTGAATCATTCTCACATTCTTTAATTACTACGAGGCCACACCCTGATGGCGGCAAGGCAATGGCAGATCCGTAGGTTAACGAATGGGATCATATGACCCTGCACAATTTTTTTAGCTTGTATATATTTAGATTATAAGGTTAAAAAATAATCATTAAAAACTCTCTTAAAATTAAAATGAAGCCCTCATGAATTAAAAATATGCCATATATATCCACAAGACATAACTTTTCAATGAATAACTCTTCTTAGTACTTTTTTATTTATCCGCCCCTACTGCAAGGTCTCATTTCGTTTCAGTATCAAGATGATTTTTAGGGTCACTTCAACTTCTAGTCAGATGCGTTCGCTAGGAAGCACTTTAGTAACAATGGTAGTTCGCCAGTAAGCACCTCTGACAAACTGAGTCTGAGTGAACCCCAAAAGCTAGCCAAGAAAATCAAGTGAGAATCGAAGTTAATAAGTGTGAGTTTTGGGTTTTTATGCTTGTAGGTTTGATAGGTTGGCTGTACTAGCGGAAACATCGAGAAAAAAGAAGTTCATATAAAAATGCTGTGAAAATGAAATTACTCATTGTTTGTGGCCCTTAATGACATTACTCCCTCTATGCGTTTCTTTAATTTAACCATGATATATTTGTCATTTTATATTTATCACATAATAATTTCAATACATATTTAATATCAACATCTATTTTAAAATTTTTTAATGACTTCATTATTGTGATTCATAAAAATATAATTTCACGTAAGTAATAATCTATTAAAAATTTTCACATACTAAATTTTATATTTGGGAGAGGAAACACTCTCGGAAGAAAGTGATCATGTCTTGCCTCTTTTTTGGGATTAGGAGTAGCCATCAATGGTGTAGTTGGTTGTGGATTATACTCGACTTGCAGAGTCACAGAGTAGTGATCTTTCTTGTACTAAGAAAATGAAGCACAATGGTTGCTTTTGGGAATAGTTCTCACATTTATATTTTCTGGTTTCCACAACTAACAACTATGTTGATTAAAACCAGTATCGATAACAGTCATTTCATATGGTGCACACTGCACACTGTAATTTTTTTCTACTACTGTAACAATTTCTCTTTCGCTAATGGATATTCAAGAAACCATGTTGTCTAAAGAGTTTATCTAAACCTTGAATCTTAGAGCGAGTGTGAGCATAGTGGAAAATACTGGACTCCCCAATTCATATTAGAGTTCACCAAATAGATTAGACCAGTTTGGCAACAATAGAGTTCACTAACCTATGCGTTTGAAACCACCGATCGAGTCGTTTGCCTAAGAAATGTATACATTGGAAATCTGTTGATAATTAAGCTTGGTTCTCAGTAAAGGAAATTAAATGAGATGTTGTTTTCCAAACGACTATGGCTACCTTCTTCATGGAGTTCTAAAATCATATACTATCTTTTATTTTACTAGCACATTACTCCCTCCGTCCTCTATTACATGTCGTTTAAGGTTAATTTGAGTAGATTAAGGTGAAATTAATGCTAGCGGTTGAACAAATTTAATGAATGGGTGGTTGATGTTTTTATAAAAAAATTTGTGTAAAAAATAAAATTGGTAGATGATTACTGGTGGGGAATGTATTTTTTATTGAATATGATAATGAAGTGATTAATGTTTGACATTTTAAGGTAGTTGTTGACATTAAATACGCATTGAAAATTGTTAAGTGACAAGTAAAAGTGGACAAAAAAATTCGATTAAGTGACATGTAAAAGAGGACAGAGGGAGTATTATTAATCGATGAGCAATTAAGACAGTGGTTCCAACACCAAACTTCCCCTATATAAAGCCAGACACGCATGGGTTCTTCATCAACTCAACTTCACAACAACAACAGTAACTCTAATAAAAATCTCTATTCTCACAAGGTCTCTCTAGCTTTGACTGTAAGGATGACGAAGGGTGGAAGCAACAACAATGGGCAGCAGGCTGGTGGCTGTAAGGGTAGCTGTGCAAGTGGCGGTCAGAAGGGTGGCGGCAGCTCTTTTTCCGCTGGAGCTAACTCGGACACCATGAAAGCTCCAGGACAGGATGGTTACATTTCCAGGAGCGGTTTTGAAGCCAACCCTTCTGGCTACTTCAGTGATCTGCACAAGAAGTAACAACAAACGAAGAGTTCCTTAAGAAGAAGTAAAATCCGAGAGCTAGGCGCTAGGTTCAAGAAATCTGGCATGTCTCTGAATAAAAAAAACTAAATATGCCTATGAAATAAATGAGTTTGTTTATGGACATATGCTCAAGCAGTGTTTTCTTAGCTTATATTCCTGCAAACTTCAATACGAGTTTAACAATCGAAAACAAACACACACAGACTAATTAAATATGATTAAGGTCCATCCATTACAACTGACTTCCAGCATATGGAAAGCCAGATATCCTCTTGTTTATATTAAACTTGGTAGAACTGATTGCCAAGTCCGTGTGACTCAGCAATACAAATTAGAATAAGAAGTAAGGCTGAGGATGTGATGAACTTCATAAAGAAATATATTCACAATTTACATATGATGAGTGAAATCCAGCGCATGCTCGGGTGTGCAGCTCCCTCGATGCGCACTCGAGGCAAACACACTTCCTCTCCTGGCCCAGGGCATCCGTTGGTTGCTCCAAAATAGTATGAGCTTCTAAGGCCTTTTTGCATGAAGAGCTTAATCAGCTCTTGTAGGCTTCTCGAGCCAAACCTTTAAGCCTTGTGTCACCTTGTAGGCTCTTCGAGCCAAATTCTTAGGCCTCGTGCCACCCCCTTGTAGGCTTTCGAGCCAAACTCCTAGGTCTCGTGCCACCCCATTGTAGGCTTCGTGTCATCCCCTTGTAGGCTTTCGAGCCTCACCCTAAGTCTCGTGTCATCTCTTGTAGGCCCGTTGAGCCCTAGATCTTTTGGACCATTATCAATTAAATAAAAATATTATTAAAAAAAAAGAGTGAATAAGTCTGCACGCATATATTTTTGAGTATGGTGGGCTTGGAAACATGGAGTGAGATGAGAATTAGTCTCGTCCGAGTTAATTAGCGTCTGTTGAATCGAGCATGTGTAAAATTGTTAATAATCAGGGTGAACACAAAAAATGTTTTATTTTGAATGTAATTTTTTTTTAACAGAATCAATTTATTAGAAAAAAGAAAGAGGGACAAGGCGTGATACCCTTAACTGGGCATCTAAACAAGAAACGGTAAGGTAAGAGGCAACAGAAAGCCTTAAACAAAGATAGAACAAAGCCTATTGAGCTAGGTGATGGTTCGAAGGCCTTTTGATGAGGTTATCTTTCTCTTGATTAATAACTAGCCAGCATTCGAGCGGGACGTCAATCCTTCTCAACCAAGGACCCGGGCAGGTCTCTGAAGAATCCAGAATGCACCAACAGCCGCCGAGTTAGCTGAAGGCTGGATGAGTTTGAAGGCCCCTAAATGACGGAAGCTGTGAGCACTCCAGCGCCTGTCCAAGTCGGAAGCTACCTTGCAGTCCCATTAGATTTCCATGATTAGGAGATGGTACTGGCTGGCATAATTGTAAGCCTGGCGGAGGATGCTAGGAAGACCTCGAAGGTCTGACTGAATGGTGGACATTTTACAACCCAAGACGAAGGATCCATCAGGGGATCTAAAAAGGACACCTCCCACGTTCTTAGAACAACAGACGTTTATTGTCAATCCATGAGTGGCGGGAGTCCAACCTGCTAAAGCTCGACGCTGAGGATTGTACGCGGTGATCTGCAAGCTTGCATCGGAGAGAACCTTCCTATCCTGAGACGACAATGGGTGTCTGAGAATGCTGAAATCTGCCATGCGAGCGAATATAAGGTCATAAATAGCTCTACGAAAACCTTGCTCAGAAAAGTTTGACGCTTCATCATCAAACATCCACTCACAACGTCTTTTCCAAATTTCCCAAATCCCCATGCTGAAGTACAAAATGCGGATAACCCCTAATTGAGACTTCTCATTTAGGCTTTGAAAACCATTCTCTAAACTGTTTAAATCCGATGAGGGGGAGAGGCTTGTGAATTCTGCCAGGGTATTCCAAGCTCTGCTAACCAACTGACTCTCGGCAAAAAGATGGTTAGCTGTTTCTACCGCTCCGGATTGGCAGCAGCGGCATTTTGAGGGAAAGGAATTTTGAATATAAATGAGAGGCCAGAATCAAAGCATATCACTTGTAATATTATTAAACGCTAGCTACTGACTACAGTATCTTGTAGGTTTAGAATCTTAGAAGGATTCGTCGGCCATTAATTGCACAACATTATTCATGAGTTTATGACGACCCCATGTATTATTTGAAATTGCACACATTGAAAAAGTAAGAAACGTTTTGAGGAAACTGCTTCCACTTTAAGATGTCAAAAAATTTAGACTGAGAGAAGATATTCACAATTTAACATGGGAAGTCAGCCTTATATTCTTGAGGATTGTGGCTAGGAAATAAAGTGAGATGAACCAACATGATGTTGGTCTAGTGATCTTGGATGTTGTCTAATAACTCCAAGCTACTCGCTCTCTTTTAGGTTTAGAGTCTCCGAGTGATTCATATGTAATATTAAGGAATTTTGTTTTGTAGCCCGGGATTTTTTGGGGCATCAATTAGGAGAGCCCATCTAAACTAATATATAAATAACATTTTCCAAAAACCCTAGACAAAATCAATTTGTAGTTGTTTTGATAGATCCCTTAAACTCACAAAAAGTTTGGTGGAGGAAGATGGTAAAAAACGAGGAGATGTTACTTATCTTTCGATTCAATAATCTATCACATGAAGAATGCATCAATCAGACTGGGTCCAGACAAGTACTATTTAAAAACTCAAAATTACAAATATCGTCGTACGGTATTCCCCTCAACCTAGCTAAATAATTAATTGTATAACACTGCGTTTTCATATAATTAATTGCAGGCATAGCTATACTACTTTTGTAAATCAGGTTTGCCTGAGAGCCTTGAAACCAAGCATCACGCTGATCTAATGGTAAGTATACTAGAGGTCAGCGTGGCCCTTACATAACACAGTAACAATTCATAGAGGGGACAGCTCCATAATATTCTTGTTGAGAAGGTTTTTCCTCCATAACTATTTCCATAAAAGGCTTTTAGTGTAGAGAGAACTTATGACATGAAACGAACGGGACAACTTGTGCTCCACAAAACTAGCCTTTTTTTCTTGTTTTCCTCTCATCTCTTCTCTGAATATATTGATAAATCTCGAGCAGTCAAGTGCTTTCGTTGATAGGAAATTGTACCTAGACTAGGCATTTCATAAAGATTAGTTTAAATTTGTAATCGTGTGGGTTTATGTGAATTCTAAATAAATAAAAAATTGACAAAGTCAAACAGATAATTAGAGATGGTCAAACTCTCCCATTTGATTCTTAAGCAAGCAATTGTTACTGCCAGAAATCTATTTGATTAATGGTTATAATGGGAGCAATTCAGAAAATGCGAATTATAATTATCTTACATGGATCACTCAACAACAGTTTACAAAACTTGAAATATTCAACTAATTTGTAATGGGATGATGCGCGCTAGATCAGAGGCCCTCAAGGTCAAGGGCGTCGTTTTCCCATAATCCAACAGCCCTGACAACAAAAGCCGAAGCAGCGACGACGAGGGCAGCAAAAATGGGAGGCACAATGAGATCAATGGGAGACTTGGTGAACAAGTGAACCGGCAAACACACAGGCATGTCCAGAGGCACTCTCAACCCTTCAGCTGCGCAAGCCTTGGAGATGGCTGACACGAAGGCAATCTCAGGGGAGAATGACGCTAAGGCGACGGCGAGAGTGAGGAGGCCGGTCCATGCGAGTCCGTAGACGAGGAGGGGGAAGCGAGAGTGTAGTCTGTCCACAGCCGAGTTGAAAAACAAGGACACCATCGGCAGCATCTTTTCCCTTTTCTTGTACGAGAATGTCGTTGTGTCTGATTTTTGACATACGCTTGCCACTGTTACTGTTGATGACAGGTAGTAGCAGTCACCTAATCCCAACGCCTCCCCCTTATCTTCATTCTACTCATATTTGTTATCAAACTTCAGTTCAGATGATGTTTTAGTTAGGAAGGGAGTTGTTCACATGACAAGAAATGAATGTTATTTATACCTAAAATAACAACTACGCACGATACCTACTTACTTTTCATTGTCTGCTCACGTACTTCAATCTTATTTTATGAGCAGCTTAATGGTTGTTACCAAACTTAACCTCTTTAACATGATTTGACAAATGCCTCATGAGTAATTTTTATTATTCGTTATAAAGGGTAAAAAACATTTTAAAGTTTAATAATACACTCAAAGAATTGTGCTCTTTTATTTGTTCCTAAGAACCTTATGCAACAGTGTTTCCTAAACATTTAACTGATATTATTATGCCCCGAATTTTACCTATCCTATACGGTTTTACTGGGTGGACAGTGGAGACAGTTGTCCGCACCCGGATCCAGACCAAACAATCCAAATTTAGTGTAAAAATAATGTAATTGTAAAATATCAATTCTGATCGCAAACTGGAAAGAAACCAAACAAAAATCCAAAATAAATATTGCCTGCAAATTTGAGCCAATATATTTCTAATGGTAAAACATGTAGTGTTAGGATTTGGTTAACACGTGAAGTTGCAAAAGTAACTCTCCATTATTAATGGAAGTGTTAAATTTGGATCAAAATTACGAAAACCTTGAAACTGCAGCCTGGCATGATTATCAAATGAACTAGCTATTAAATTTAGACAGATTACTTGCCATGGGGATATATGTTTATACTTTTTTTATATGGAAAAGATAACATGCACGGCACGATAATTATATTGATTGTTGCATTCAGCCAGATTCAGTGTCTAAAAATTGATGAAAACAACAATTCAGTGTCTAAAAATTTTATATGGAAAACATTTCCCATATACGTACGTACACAACAATTCCATATAAACTCAATTACCATATACAGATTGTTGCATTGACTTTTTTTATATGGAAAACATTACCATATACGTACGTACACAACAATTCAGTGTCTAAAAATTTTGTTGATGATAAGCTAGTATAAATAAAATTTTCATATAATATGTAAATTAGATATGATGTGATATATGATTTTATTACAAACCAAATACTAATATCAGCCAAATTACTTATTATTATTGATGTGAGCTCCTGCCAGTATAAAAATGGCCCTCATCTCATTCATTTCCAAGCAAACCTCGCATTGAAGATCACAAAATTTGCCAGCCGTACGTAAAATTCTAATCCCAGAGTTTGAAAAGCTTCCTCTCCTACAATGGCTAGTTCCTCCGATCCCTCCAACCAAACTCAACAAGGAGGAGACCATGAAGCTGATGCTGGTGATATGATCATCTCAGCTTTACCAACTACAAGAAAATGGACCCAAAGCGAGCTGAAGCTGTTCCAAGGCTTTTGGCTCAACAATGTTGTTATGTCAGGCCTCCCATCCCTGCAAGAAAATTTCCGTGGCAAGTCAGACCATGTCGTCCTCACTAGCTATCCGAAATCAGGCACCACTTGGCTTAAAGCTCTTCTCTTCTGCATTATGAACCGGTCAAGCTACAGCTTCCAAGTCATTGACGATGGGAATCCTTTGGTCTCGTGCAATCCCCATGTATCCGTGTCATTTATAGAGTTCTGGCTTGCTTGATTTGATTTCGACTTAGTGTTCCACCTTCGTCCAAGATCATGAGGTACGTGGTCTGCGAAACGAAGCTGTCATATCAATAAAGTAATTTGCATTTCAGAAGATTTGTCTTAATTAATAAGCTTGCTAGCCTCTTCAATTTTCATATTTGGCGCCTATTTCAAACTCTTGTTTCGCATTGTATTTTAAAGATATTTATGTTTTATGTACTTGAGACATTAGATAAGAATGTCTTATCTATATTCCGTTCAGTAATAAAACTACGAATGTTGTCATTCCATACAAATCACTTGTCTGGAGATTCTAATCTCTTAGGCTGTGTTTGGTTTGAAGAAAGTTAGAGGAAAAAGAAAATATGAGGGAAAATAAATTCTTTCTAAAATCAATCTTATTTTCATCTTGTTTCGATTGGAGTGGAAAATTTTATAGAAAGTACTAAAACATTCTTTAAATTAAACAAATTTTCCTTCAAATTTTCAATCAAACTTTTCATTTAGTTTTCCATTCCCAATTTTTCCTAAACCAAACAAAGGATTCCTTCTCATTTCTCCTTAAATTTTTCTTTCACTCAAATTTTTCCTAAACCAGACACAGCCTTAATATTTTGATTTGTGAATTTATTTTAAGAAAATAGTAGATAAATTATTTTATATCATTCTGACAACCTAACCCAACAATCAAACAACACCTTTCAGTATATGGGAACGTGTTATTGACCGAAATTTGTTAGACTCACCACCAGATTTATATTTAACAAGAGTGAAATTAACCATGTGCAACAGCTAGCTGTATTACATGAATGTGAAAGAGCATAGAATAAAACGGCATCTTCAACCCATTAAGGCTTTGTTTGGTGTAGGGAAAGTTTTTGGAAACGAAAATTAAACGGAAAGTTAGGAAAATTCTTTCTTTGGTTTAGATGGAAAATTTCATGTAAAAAAAGTTTGATGAAAAATTGTATGAAAATTTTTTATTAATAACAATAGGGAATGACATTTTCCTTTAAACTTTCTATGATAAACAAACAAGTGGAAAATGAAATGAATTCCATTAGGAATTTGGATTTCATTTTATTTTCCATCAAATTTTTCTTTTGATGGAAACAAAGCCTAAGTCTGTTTGGTTTGAGGAAAGTTAGTAGAAAAGGAAAATATGAGGGAAAATGAATTCATCCTTATTTTCCCTATGATTGGTTTGAAGTGGAAAATTTTATAGAAAGTATTATAACGTTCTTTAAATTAAAAAAAATTTCTTCAAATTTTTCATCTAACTTTTCATTTAGTTTTCCATCTCCAATTTTTTCTAAACCAAACAACAGATTCCACTTTTCCATCTCATTTTCCCTCAAAATTTTGCTTTCCCTCTACTTTTCCCTAAACCAAACACAGCCTAAAAATAAACAAATACGTAAATTACTACGCAAGTCCTATGTGTCTGATTTATGAAAATTTGAGTTCGTCGGGGAGATAAAACGTTATTTTTTTCTTATTGGTCAGTGTAAAAAAATTGCAAGAAAAATGATAAATTATTTCTCAATTTTGAAAAACTTTCTTTTAATTTTAAATATAATTTTAATTTCTTGGAGTTTTCCCTAAACTAAATATAAGGTTTTTTAACTTTCTTCATATTTTCATTTTTAGTATTTTCCCTAACTAAATAGAGCCATAAAATTATCTCATTTTGATGTAAAAATACATTTTTATTAATATTCTTAACCAAACTCATCCCACCAAAGTTTTATCCTAACAGTTATTATGTACAATCTATCAAATATTTTAGTCTTCGGCTATCACCTAATTTGTGTTAGAAATATCACTCAATTTTAAATCTAAGAAAATAACATATAAAAAATGTCTGATTCAGTTTTTTGTTAACTTAAAATTTAACGAATTTAAATCGACTTATCTTACAAAAATTAAACTGTGTGCAACAGATAGATTATGCATATCAAATTACGTGAATAAAAATTGGATGGATAAGTTATTATCAAATATTCATTTGTTAAATACTTGATAATAATAATATATAAATTATTTTACGATTAAAGTTTAAATACTACTCCCTCCATTATGAAATCTTTGATGTTCTGAACGGTAATTTGCCTTGTCACTTAAATATAAAATATTGTGATAAATAATATGAGTTTGAGTATCAATGTGTTCATTTCGAGTTTTATTTTGATAATATTTTTGTAACATGATTTTACAATATTATTTGTTAAATATTGTGTTCAAAAGTTAGCGTATGTAAAATTAAGTGAACATTATAAAATTAAAAACAATAAATGGATAAATAATATTTAATTGATTGAGTAAGATACACAAAATTTGACGCAATAGTTTAATCACTCTAACTAAATATGATGTAATATCCTTTTAGTGTATGTTTAGAAGAAAATTCTACACCAAAATAATTTGTTGGCGCGGGACACTTTATGCTTCTGTAAATGAGGACGAAAAATCTAAGTTATTATTTCAATAATTTGTTGATGCAGGATTGGAGATGCTCTAACTCTATCTAATGCATTTAAAAATGTAGGTGAACAATCAAGTTATTGATTTTGATATTCATCATAAAAACTAAATTTCAATTAAAAACCTAAAAGTATAATTAATTAATCTTGATTGATAGCTTGAGATATCTTCATTGATATTGTTCTTAAAAAAACTAAATTTCAATTAAAAAAACCTACAATTATTGTCATTTTTTTATTAGAATAGAAAATTTATTAAAATCATACTTGTCCGGAGACCTTACAAAGATAGCTCGAGGCCTACATGACGGCTTAAGGGCCATACAAAAATGACGCAAAGCCGACAAAAAGGCTCGAGGAACCTAACAAAGGTGGCTCGGGGAGCCTACTGATTTTGACTTAAGGGCCATTGGTTGAGCCTTCAGAGTCGAGAGGTGAAGGGTGCAAAGCTAGGCGCTGTGCACTGGACACACGGAGCGCCTGGCTGAGCTGGGGCTGTTCAGTCAGTACACACGGAGCCTATAAAACTCATTTAATTTAGGGGAAAAATTCAAAATGGGCTCTGAACTATCATCGCTTATCCAATTGCGGTCAGAACTACCATGATTTCCAAAAAGAGTGCAATGAAAAGAAAATTGAACTGATTTTTTGAATTAAAATTTACCATTACAATACAAACCTAATATTATTATAAGACTTAAATTTGTGTGCGAAAATTACGTCATTTGGTTATCAAAAGACGTCGTTTTCTTTATGTGCGCAAAATGGTATAATTTATTTTGATAACCAAACGATGTAATTTTTGCACACAAATCTAAGTCTTGTAATAATATTAAGTTAAGAATGTAATGGTAAATTTTATTTTAGAAAATCAGTTTAATTTTTTTTTTCATCGCACCCTTTTTGGAAATCGTGGTAGTTCTGACCGCAATTGGGTAAGCGATGGTAGTTCAGGGCCCCTTTTGGGTTTTATCCCTTTAATTTATTGTTGCATTCATTCATTATCTGATACGTACCAAATAGATTATTGATTTGATTAACAAATTACATCTCCTGTTTTTCCTCCTATTCCCTCACATTGCACCACCTCGAGCAAGGGACTCCTCTCTCAAATCTTCCGTCATCTGATTTGAGGACATGAGAGCATTTATACTCCCAAAAAAAATACTACAAATCAGTCAACATAGGCTTACTTAAATGAGAAGCTTATGTCCTTTGAATTTCTTGGAGGCTCTCATTACCAGAATTTTTTCTTTTCAGAAAAAAATGGGTACAAGATTGGTTTAAAATGGTCCGAAAACTGTCTGAAAATGTATTGTTTTGGGACACAATTATTTTTGGGTGCCTTACATATACAAATCAGTCAAGGGTGTCGGCGTCGTTTTCCCACAATCCATCAGCACAGAGGTATATGTTGTAACACCATGTAAATAATAATAATAATAATCATAATAATAATAATAAATAATAAGCTCAAATTTATAGATAAGCCCAACTCCTGATAAGATTAGGGTTTCGTCTCGTTATATAAACATAAAGAGAAAAGATTTTAAAGAGAAAAAAAAGGAAGGAAAGACGGAAGTTGTGTCGTCAAGTATGTAGACGAGAGGGAATGACATCAACCATCACTTAGGGGTTCAAATACGTAGACAAGAGGAAGTGACATCAGTTATCACTTGGGTTGAGAGGTCGGGAACTGGAGTCAAGTTATAGAACCAATTGATTATACGTTCTCAAGTGTAGTTTGAGGTGAGTAAATAATTCCTACGTATTTCTTTTCGTACAAAATTAAACATGTGATGCTTAATAAAGCATATTGAGTATAATATGAGATTCACGTGAAAAATTGAAACTGTTATATTGAGCATTCATTCATGTGAATACACGCTGCATCATGTCTGCGACGTTCTGTTTCCGCGATGATATCGCGTTCTGTTATATGAATGATTATATGATCCGGATCGGCAGTGACGACTGCCGAGCCAAAAATGGCTTTCCGTCGCAGTTCATGTCTGTGCATCACCCATACACACGTGCATTGACATATGCCATTTTGATGTGATATAAAAGATACTTGTTCATAATAAATTATTAAATAATCCCTACATATACAATAAAAGTACGAACGGCGAGCGAGCCGCACGTACACAATAAAAGTACTTGTTCATATTCTAAAAGGAAGAATATAGCAGAGAATGAAATGAGTTGTATGAAAAATAAAAAGGATGCTAAAACTGTGATCATTTGATTTAATGAGCTAGACAAAGATGCATCATCTCCTCCAACTGTTAGATTAGTGGCTGAGACTGGTGGAAAGACAAAGCCTGATTGATTTCTTCTTAACCATATGTTCACCATGAGAGAAGATATTATTCCTCTGAGGCTTGAACATATGAACATATGAAGAGACTGGTTGAAGTTATATATATCTTTTATTGTCAGTCTGTGTATTGAACATATGAATTTGACTATTGTTTCTACTTTTTTTTAAAAAATGCAGCCTTCTCCACCACTTTAGCCTGAAAGGAGGCTAAATAACTTTAAAAAAAATAGAATACTAAAAAATTTTCAAAATAAAATATATCAATACTACACAAAATTAGAAAGTGGAAAAGTGACCCCAAAAAAATGAGGGTTGATGTCGAACATATATAAAGCTTAACCTCATCAAACACTTGTAATCTGCCATTCTCCAAAAACTGAGATATAATTAATACTCCTCAATCCGTATTTTAATAGTAGTTGTTTAAGGTTAAACTGAATAAAATAATGTGATGCTAATATTAGTTGTTGAGTATATTTAATAAGTATATATTTAATATATTTTTAAAATTTTCGTGTAAAATGTTAAAATTGGTGTAAAAGGATTTTTGTATGGATTATGATGATAAAATAATTCATTTCTTTTTTTTGTTGTGCATTTTTTGGTGAACCTTATAGCATAAGAATGTATAATTTATACATATGTAAATAATATCACATATTAAAGAGACATTATTATTATGGGTTGGAAAAAGTAAATTTTATCTCACGTATTATTGATATCCATATAGTTATTAAAACCAGACCGGGTAGGTCGGTTCAACCGGTCGAACCATGAACCGGACCTGCATGACATATTGGGTTCAATCGGAATGAACCGGTCGAAACCGGCCGGGCAGAACGGACCAGTTTATATAACCAGTTCAATGATTAGTAATAAAATTTTATGCTAAATTGGCTGTAGTGGGCATCGATCTCATGCCTCATGGGAAGAATGAGTCGTCGGTTCAATTGGTAAATCAGGAATCGGAGCTCTGACCAATTTGACCCTCCTTCATTGAATCAAATATATTATAATGGTAAAAAATAATATTATCTCGTTCTTAATAAGTACTACCAAACGTGAATTAGAGTATGTGAAAGTATTAAATGTGTATTAAAATTGTTAAGTGACAAGTATTACACGAAAAGTAATGGACAATGAAGAATTAAACCAGTAAATACGATGGTTTATGGAAGCAAATCCATGTGGCCCATTAATAAAATGGAATTTGACAAAGTAAATTACAGAAAATAAAATGATGAATCCAATTGTATTGGATACAATGGAATAAGGCTATGGATTGTATATACATAATTCAGCTGATTACATGGTGTTATGTACACGTTTCATTTTCCATGTTCATTAGATTGAGATGTGCTCATCACTGGCCGCACTGCCTTCTCCAAGTCTTCAAAATCCTTCTTCAAAACTTCAACCTGTAATCAAACATTGAATCTGCATCTCAGTAGGCCGTTTAATTGAGACACAGTTGGTCTGCAGTTGTGTAGATAGAATCACATTATCACAGTATCACAGGGACCTTGTGAATGATGTTTTCCGCTGAGTTTGCATCAGCAGCTGCAATTTTGGATAGATTCTCAATCACCACAGCTGTTTTTTGCACCTTGCTGTTCTCCGGGAGCGCTTCGGCCAACTCCTCGGACACCTTTTCGGCCACAACAGCCACCTTCTCCACCACTCTGGCCACCTTCTCCATCTCTTCAACAACAACTTCAGCCTCTCCTGTGTTAAGTTTATCATATGGAATGAATCATAAACAGATTTTTCAGTTGAAAAATATTCTTCTCATTGTGAAAAACTATACCCATGTTTTACCTTCGATTCGTTTAATCTTGTCCCATTTTGTGTTCCAGAATGGTAGAACCACTGAAGCGAAAAACCCTAGAATCCATGCACCCAAACGACGGAAAATAGACCTCGGTGGCGATGGAGGGATGGAAGGTAGCTTGTTTCCATCATCACCTCTAATCATTTAATCAGATACTTCAGAAAGATCTCAATAAGCAAAATCATTTATAGTATATTTTTTCATTCATGAACCAAACTCACTCTTTACGTACATTTTTGCATTGTTGGAGTCTATCGACGTGGGCGACGATCCAGCTGAGCTAATAAGGTGCAATAATCCTCTGCGGCTTGACGACATGTAGTAGCAAAAGCGATCATACTCAATTTTCCGGGCAGCAGGAACGAGCGTCAAGGAGCTGCTGCTAGTGCCACTTCCTTCGATTCGATTCGCAGACTTGATCCTACGCACAAAATCGAAAACATCCTTGAATCTCCTGAAAGCCATTAG
>NQLW01000055.1:3335409-3377206 GCA_002312845.1 Kalanchoe fedtschenkoi
GCGGCTGGATGGGTGTTTCTCACTGAGATGTGAAATGGAAGAGGCAGAGTTCAAGAGCATGCGACACGCTGCCTGCGCCTGGTCATATTCTCCAAGTTCTCCGAAACCATTTTAGTTAAATTTAAGTCCTCTGGTCCGATATCAGAGCTGAATCTGCAAAAATACAAATCGGAAAATCAGTTTGAAAAAGGGGCATTCTATAGTGAGGTGCATTTCAAGTGTGGATCTTCCAAATCCCGTCACTTACTTTGGATCAAGAACTAACTTCTGAATATCTTTAATAGCTGAGCTTGCTGCATACAGCGATATCTTCCCTACCTGCATGCAGTTTTATCTTGTCAGTCAACTTCCGTGAATATAACTTTGACTATATATTTATTATTCAAGTATCAAGAAAAAAGAAAATGAGATTATTATGATCAAGCACACAGACAATGCAATTTAATACATCGAAGATAATGTGAGATGATAAATAGCAAAAGAGTAGAAAATTCCTTCACAGACCTCCAACATTTTCAACTTTGCATGATGATCATCTGGTAGACATCGAATTTCCTCAGCCATTTTTGCAGCTTCCCCCAAGCTTTCCGGAGATAGGAAATCAAGAGATAACTGGACCGTCGACTGAAGGAAACATCATCAAACCAGTTATAGTTAGAACAAGGCCTGAAACAATCACCTGCCAAAACTACACCCAGTGCATGTGTTTTGCCGTGAATTGTCTTCAACTTGAGCACTGCGGATCGCAGTTACTGAGGCACGCTAGCATAGCAATAAAATGCCAGCTCTTATTCAGACAACAATGTTTGACAAACAGAGACCTAGTATACTAAAACTGAGACTCTAGCGACATCCATTTAGCCCAACTCATATTGGGTGTAGTCCATTGCATTTAATCATTCACAAGTTCAGTATGTTAAACTCAAGTGTTTTCTACCATTGGATCAATTTGACTAATGAACCATTAGAAGTACTTGCCTGGAGATTTGTCAATTGAAATGGGCATCCTGCAGGAATAAATACAGCTTGCCCAGTACGCTGCTCAAAAGACCAAGGTTCAACTCCTACAAAAGATGTCAAAATGTCAAGTAAAAAGGAAAAGGCCAAGAGAGTGGCCAAGCTTAACATGAATATATGTCGAAAAAAGAGGCAGCTGAATAAGTAAAATGCATCACATACGCACTGTCATGAAATGCAGCTGTGATGATAGAACAAACGTAGCTTGGAACCTAGTTTGGATCCAAGAAGTCGACTACAATCAGGAAGATAATGGAAAATAGTTTGGAATGTCATCTTCTCAAAAACACTAATAAACTTAAATATCACAAGGCATCACCTCAATTTCACGCCACCAGTTCATAAATATGTACAAACTGACCACTAATAATAAAGTCGATGTATCAATAAAAATTTGTCTTCTGTGAGTAAACTGCTAACGAAATGGCACAAGGCGTGGTAAGTGCTATTCTGACAAACTCAAGTATTCTTACCGAATTGTTCCTTCAGTAATCTTTTATGATGCTCGTTCAAGTATACATCTTCTTCATACAGATGATTCACCTGATGAATATCAGAATCCAGATCAGTACTGCAAAAAACTGTTATAGCGAATCTATATAAAAGCAAAGATGGAGTACGTGATCAAGATCTTCAGCATCGTCAAACTGCATTTTGAAAAATTCGCGCAACTTGGGTACATCCTGACGGCGGAAGATGTCCCAAATAACTCTTGCATCTGTCTTTTCAAGATCACCATTACACGTGTCTGGAAGTTCTGGATTGTTATTGACAGCATCACCGTTGCATGCACTCGTCTGTTGCTCTCTAATTGTATTATCCCTGTTGTCTTCCTTATTCGCATCCATCATACTTTTTTCTGGCTGTCCATCGTATGGCAATGCAGGCGGACATTGCTTGATCAAAGTTGTTTGGAGAGCTTCCGCATCATTCTCGGTTTTGCTAAATTTTAAATCTTCCTCTACCAAGCCATTTTGTTTCACTTTTGAGTGAACCAACATGAAGACCTACTCATTCAAACACTCTTATCCATTCAGTTCAATCTACGAAAAGCTTCAAGTATTTCTCATAAAAACATACATGAATCCATTAATCCGGTACAAGCTGTGCGTGCCCAAGTGAACATTAGATTATCAAACAGACGACTAGATGACTATCACAGCAACTATTGACATCAAATAGATTATGTTTAATGTAAGTGTTAATTATGAGAACAAATTTACTTGCAAGCAATCAACACTAAAACAATCTCCTTTACTTTCAAAGAGCACATCAATGGCTTTTAGTTGAAATGGTGCATAACCTAAGAGGGTTTAAGTTATTCTGTGAAAAAACTGGTCAAGCTGGACGTTTTTTTTTATGGTGGTCAGGGGCCACACATCCCCCACATCCCCTCCACCTTGATAGTGGAGCCAAATTTTTTTTGGCTCATGTGATAGCATCAAGACTCGAACCCATGACATGAAGTTGTTAGATAACACTCCAAACCACTAAGCCAACACCTTGTTGGTAGTCCAATTGGACTTTGAAAGTTCAAAATGGTGTTTAACTTTTTCGCAAACACTATGGAGTTATGGGTTTTATGAAGATAAACAAGACCGTGTACCCAAAGCCGAAAGGAAAGATAAGGAAAAATCTTACCTTGTCATTCATGCTGAAACTGACTTTAGTCAAACAATCACCTTCAACAAGTTCATCACTCGGTCCATATGATACTATGATCTTAAACCCAGCATCATTTTGTAGGGAATATTGAGGCAACTTGGCAGCAACATTCAGAAGGCCCCATTTAGGATGGACGTACTCAAGAAAAGGTAGTTTGTTGATGATTTCAAGGTTTTGGTATGATAAAAACTCCTCAAAGATACTAGGTGCCATGCAGACTGTCCACTTTAGAACTTGTGGCTTGCCATTTTCTTGAATCATTCCTTCAGAGTATCCCTTGATGAATTGGTCGAGTTCAATTTTAACCTGTAATCGTCCCAACTCAAGAATCAGATTGTTTTCGAAATGCAAAGGATCACCACAAGAAACAAAATTAAGGTAGTAAAACATCAGTGCACAAACTGCACATATATAATCAGTTAGTGGAAAAACTAAATCCAGCCGTAGTTAAAAAAATATTAAGTGACAACTGAGAACAGATAAGAAAATAGTCTAACTTGCATCATATCAGTCGCCCCTTTAAAAAAAAACAGTAAAATAATAAAAATCTGCATATTCTAAAGTTGGTTCACAGCTGTCTTCGTTGTTTATACTTTCATTTCTTTCACACTATCTTTGAGATAAGGAAGGAATATAAAGAATGTTTGACTTGGTTATCTTTTGCAGCATACCTCAGACCTGTCCCAGCAATCAATGGCTTTCACTTGCATGCCATCATCTATCTTCTCATTGGTCATCTCTAGGATACCTCTGCAAATATTCACAGGATCCCAGCTTGATATGTAGTTATTACAAATCTGTTTTACTACAATTGGTTGACCCTTGAGCCAATACTTTCTAAATATGTTAATTCCTGCAATCTTTGTATCTTCAAATGTAGGCGAATATAGGAAATTGTCATCACTATCTTCTCTCGTTGCAGCTTTGAAAAACCCTGGCTCATCCGGTTCATTGTTGTCCAGATCATCAACATCTGTAACCTTACATCCAGTGACAATTTCCTCAGCATTCTTGACCAACTTTGCAACCCAGTTCATCTTGAAAGTCCGGCATAGAACTAAAGATGGGCATCCGACACACTCCCTTAAGGGGCATGGAATACTGCCATCACGGTTTGCTTTCCATTTGTGAAATTTACCGATAAAGATGTTATTTTTTAAGGGGGACTCTGCCATGCCTTCTTTGTCTTGCCCTTTCATAACTGATGCTTCTCGCAGTTCTTTACAACAATAAAGGCATAAATCATATGAGCAGTTTTCACAATCCCGGTAGTAGTCAATAATAGGTGTGCGACAGAAATTGCTGTAAAAGAAACCAATGCATTAAACATATCAGTAATCATCAGTTCAGGATACCACTAACAATAACTGCATTATGGTTCAACATTTTCATTTGGAGTTCAAACATATAGCCATTGGGAAAAAAAAATCTTGAAATGGAGTTTATTCAAAGTCCGATATCAGCTTTTTCTGAGCATACGCTGGTCGCAGGTCTACCAAACCACGGCAGAATCTCAGTCTCCCAATCAGGTTTTCGTTACTGTGGAATGTGGAACCCTCAATCGAAGAAAATATCAATATCTCTACCAAAAGCAACAAAAATCAGCCACAGCAAGTGAACCACATCATAAAGCAAAAAATTACCAGCACATCTGCTCATCAGCACTCAACTTGGCCCAGGTAAGATTTACATCAGTTCCTAGAGGGGAAACAAAGGAGATACGTAAGTGGCTGATCAAGCACTTAGTCTACCCACATGAAAAGTTGATTCTTGCAAGCAACTAGAGCTCTAATAACACCCTACCATGAAGCCTTATCTCCAGATCTACTTCAATTGTCTGTTGGTGATGAATCTTCTTAATTATTGGAAGCACCGAAGACAACAAATTATAAAGGTATTCCAATTTTTCTTGAGCATGTACTTGGCGTATCCGTGCCTGTACTGAGAGAGCATGTGAACACTTAAAATTTCCAACGAGGGTCCCTGTTTTTTCTCATGAAAAACTATGCTTTGCATACCTTTGGGCATAATTATATTAAATAATATAACGAACGACCTGACTGAAGTACCTTTATCAATCTCTCTGTGCGTCTGCAGACTTCACATACACAAGAACCTCGGCATGCTGGACACGCTTTTTGAATTTCTTCAGCGGGGGTGTCCGAGTACCTTCATAGCAAAGTTCATTCACTTCCAATTAATTGCTAGACAGTAGGAACATAAATGATGATGATAGTATACTGGGAGATGTAGCTTACCATGTAGAGATGCAACTCCCACAGTAACCCCTCCTATCACATCTTAGGCACCACAATATTTTATCATTTCTTTGGCACTGGTGGCAAGGTTGCTCATCAGTTTCATCAGAGGAATCTGTGCTTCCATCAGAATATTCCTGTGACAAAATGTAATTGGTTTAATAACTCATTTGATGCCAATCCAGCCAGTGAAAGAAAGTACAGCAAAACTAATAGTACGATTTGGTAGTTTAAACGTAGCAATAGTGAACAAAGACAAGTACACATCAAGAACAATATCATGGTGCATAATATAGTCGAGAATAACATCTAAAAATTGAGTGAACATTCTAATCCTCCAAAACTCTTATGCTTCTTATATCAATTATACTTTTTAATGACATAATTATGATCATAAATTTCTATAAAGAAAAAGGGAAGTACAGCAAGCTTAAAAATAAGAGTTCTCAATAACATCTAAGAAAATGCTTATAAAAGAATCACACACCTCCGTCTCATCCGAATCATTAGTATTTTTTGACTTGTATGTAGATACGTCCATGGCAGCAAGGGGCAGATCACCGTAAGAAGACCTTTGATTATCTGCAGACTTCAAAAACTCTGCTTCATTATCCTCTCTTTCTCTAAAACTCCTCTCAGGAGAGGATTCAGGTGAATAAGAAAACTCTCTTTTCGGTACTTTCCCTTTTAACTTTTTCCTCTGAGGAGACACTGCATATTCTTCAAGTGTCTCATCTTCGTTTGGCGTATCCATGTCATCATTTCTACTATCAACGTACTCACTATCAACTACTTTTTTTCTCTTGCCTTTTTTCAGACTAGCTCTCTGTGCGGAATTCGCAGCCCTCTTCTTAGCTTGAATATAATGTTTCTCACAAACAGTCTTGTCTGGCATGGACATGGCAGTACATCTCCATTGTTTCCCATCAGATCTCTTACACCTCAAGTCGTCAGGAATCCCAATACCATCCTCTCCATTCCCAGACGTCGAATAATTATTATCCATCATAACCTTAATCCAACCCAATGAGCGAACACACCAGCAATCCCAGCAACAGACTCTAATGCCACAACAACTAGCACCACCGATGACCAAAACAACCCCAATTCGATCCAAAATACACACTTACCAGACTTACTTTCTAGCTTAAAAACAATTCAGCTGCATCAGGAATGAAACCCACAATTACTTAACAGCGAAAACCATCAAAACTAAACGTCCAATAATCACAAAAAAACCTAGAAAACTTTTCACCCACCGAGCTAATGACTCCAAAAAAAAAATTGCAGTAGTAAGCTGGATAAAAGGTCCTAACTTTCCAGTCTGTGGATCAAACTGGTGCCTGATGCCAAGACTAACTTGACATCAAACACTCCACTACCAGACTCTGATTGTCATCGAACCGAATTCCTTCAAATATCAACTACTTCCACACTACTTACTCTCAGCTAAACACATATAAATTTCTAAAAAAATAAAAGAAAGAAATCGGAGCGCGCATCAACCTGGGGTTTCTCCGACCACCCCGCCGAGTCAGTCGGCAATCGTAACTCTCCTCTCCGAGCAACGACAGTCAGTCGCGATTGTACGACGTTGTCACGTCGAGTCTGCTTCTCTCTTATATTCCTCACTCCGTTTTTTTTTTACATATAAACTTACGTTATTTTCCTAATTTAAATTCATGTTGCCAAAACACAAAACGCTTCCTCCAGAGACTTCAACTTCTGTAACGAATAAGATCGTGATACTAAGTTGTCGCTAAATGTTAGAAATTTGGCGTAAGTGAAATCTGGCATGGAATGAGCAGCTTGTGTGGCTCGAAGCGATAAATATAAATAAAAAAATTCACTTCGGACTCTCAACTCATCATCATCCTCTGCGGCGAGATCTGAATCGGAGGAGAGCGAAACCGAAGGGAGCAGCGATTCAGAATGGCGATGGCTCGAGCCAGCTCGTCACTCTCGTACCCGGACAGATTCTACGCGGCGGCTGCGTATGCCGGATTCGATGGATCAGCCTCGCCGACTAGTGGCCTCAGCTCCAAGTTTTCCAACGACGTTGCTCTCATTCTTTACGCGTTGTATCAACAGGTTACTCACATTCCGATCACTGTTTCGAGCCGCCGTGTTTCTATTATCGCCTTGTGTTTGCAGAATTTCGTTTTGTTATTAGAGATGATGATGTTAATTCATTTTGTGATCTGTCAATTAGTGTGTGTGTGTGTGTGTCTGTTAGGTTGGAAATGTGTGTTGGGGATGAATGAGGAAATCGGGTTTGGTTTGTTCTGTGATTGAATTGTGGATTGAGCAGGATAGGGTCATACTGATTGAAAAGATTTTATGGGTGCTGGATGGATCAAATGGGTTGTTTGGAATAGTGTAATGCTGCATGCACTTATTTGAGAGTGGGATCTGCTGGTGTTGGTTCGGGGCTTCGGGCAGATATGCTTTGAGGTTCTGTGACTGAAGATTCTTATTGTGCTAAATTGTTATCAGAGAAATGTGTTCATTGGAAAATTGAGAGAACGGGGAGACATAAATGTGTGGGAATCATTAATTTAGAATATAAAATTCTTAGAGAACTTGTTGTCAAGTGAGTCTGATGGAGGTTCTCTAAACAGCAATGGATAGCATTAGCAACAATGCTTTTCTTTTCATCATAAAATTGTAAGTGTTCCTCTCCTTCTGTCATTCATGTTCTGTTGTCATTTCAGGCCACAATTGGGCCATGCAATACCCCGAAACCTCGAGCTTGGAATCCAGTAGAGCAGAGTAAATGGACAAGGTTTGCTTGTTTCTCCATCTCCATGCATACAACTTGTTGAGTAGGTGCATTACCAGTTTCAAGATGTATAAGCTATAGACTTCACTATTTACTCATTCTCTAATGAAGCCCCATCACCCTGCATAGTTTTTTGTCTAAATAGCTATATGAAGGTATTTTTTTTATGAACAGTTGGAATGGACTTGGAAAAATGGCCTCCACTGAAGCAATGCGCCTCTTTGTGAAAATATTAGAGGTGAGGAAAAGGAATTTTGATGTAATTCTTTAGTATGCTGTTTTAGCATGATGTTGATAGTTCAGTCATTGAAGATTATGTGCCGACTTTTGCAGGAGGAAGTCCCAGGGTGGTACTCGAGAACAACTGATAATAACGCAGATCCTGGTGTGGATGTGGATGTGCAAGTGAATGTGAGTCCATTAAAAATTTATACTTCGATGAATAACTACCTACATTATGTTTGGTTCGGTAAATAAAATGATGGGAAGGATGAGCGGAATATGTATCTAGCAAGAATTGAATTAGTCTGGAAATGAATAGAATAACGACTGTATTTGTCAGTTTGGTAAGCTAGAATGGAATAAACACTCCCCAAGTCCTTTATGTGTCGGGTTATAGTTAATAAGTTACAAATATAGATAATGATTAAACAACACTATTATCGATACAGCCCTGGCTAATGTCTAATGCTCATGAGTATGAGTCGGTTTAGCACTACTTACCCTGTAGTATCAAACTTCCTGTTTTAAATTGAATTAATTCATTGACAGATGTGTGAAACGTCGGAAGGCATTAGTCTGAATTGAGCCAACAAAATAACCATACAATTGAACTCATTCATCATGTGAGAGATTTAAAAAAACCAGAAGATATTTGTTTGATTTGAGCTTACAAAATAACAAAACACTAAGCAAGTACCAAGAATAAAAGACTGGCGGACTGCTCCTGGAGAATTGACTCCATGAACGCTGGAGGAGTTGTTGGACTAATTCACCCTTCGGGATCTCGACCTTCAACTTTTTTTATTTATGGATTAAGAGATCAATCCCTTTCAAACTCTGGGATACATTGTTTCAATGGATTAATTATTTTGCATGTAACTTGTCTGAAAGATCAACAAAGGCAAGTGTTGAACACAAACGGAGCTGCCTGACTTCTGTCCAGATTTCGTGGCGAAGACCGAACTTGTGGCTGAGAGGTGCACTGCTAGAAAAAACTCGTAAGCCAAAGTGCCGAGGATGCTAGCCCCACGCAAGCAATAGTTCTCAAGTTACTCAGTATATGGACCACCACAGCTTCAAGAATTGTTGCTTACATGCTTCTTAATGAATGGAGAGTTTTCCCTCCAATCGAAAGATCATTAAACCAAATCATTAAAAAAAAAACTCAGAAACAACTAGAAATATAGTTGATTCCAGGCATCGGTATCCTCTAATCTAAACAAACAAATAAAAACTAGTTCTGATTAGGAAGCAATCCACAACCACTGAAGTTACCATGAACCAATAAGTGTTTTTGCATTGATGCTGGCATATTTCTACTCAAATCACAAGCATAGCTGCAACATTATTAATAATGAACCAAATAATTGTTTTCGATCCAGTCCAGGAATGATTCCGTGGGCATTTCTTCCCACCAAACATGGTGTTAAGGTTGTTTAGTTATCCCCCAACATGGTTGATTTGGGTCTTCAACGAAATTAACTAAGCTGCATTGTGGATATTGGCAATGAGTATGAGTAATGTAGCTACTATACAAATTTTGATAAGCTGTAGCATTCCACATTTTACATGTAAGAGTAAATGGTGATTTCCCCATTTTACATTTACTATTATGTGATTTGCTGCATCTTAGCGACATGCACTCACGCACCACTTTTAGGATTTTGTTTGTAATTTAACCAGTTAACTACTATTGTTTAAATTGGTACACTGTTTGTAATTCGATTCTGTTTGTTTGTTTTATGTAATGTTCTGTAAGCTCAGCATAACTATGATTATGTTCATTTCATGTTAAAAGTTACCGAGTCTAACAGGAAAGAAAGTTTGATTCATTTATCATATGCTTCAATTTGGTCAATATATTATATTGTTTTGTCTAACTAAGAAGTGTTCTTGCTTTGATTATAGCATAATTCAATTACTCAACCTGGTGCTGAGAATGGGAATGGCATTCCTGAGACAAAGGCTATCTCCAGTGAATATGGCAATCAACTGGAAACACAGGATAAGGATGTGGTGTCGGAGGGTCTTGGTTCAGTGGGTGCCTATGATGAATGGATTACCCCTCCAATATCAGGACCACGCCCTAGAAGTCGGTATGAGGTACAATAACTCCCTCCCTCACTCTATCTCTATGAATACATTAGTAAATAGCCATTCTTCTTTTATCTGAATCTTCTTTGTCTGCCTTTTTACCATTTACTTTTAGCATGGAGCAGCAGTTGTTCAAGACAAAATGTATATATTTGGCGGGAATCATAATGGTCGCTACTTAAGTGATCTTCAGGTTCACATTGTTTATATTTCCTTTGCAAGTTAATATACAACAATCCAATTTACTGCAAAAAAATACTTGAATCCCACACTTATAAATGCAGGTTCTTGATTTGAGAAGTTGGACATGGTCTAAGATAGAAGCTAAGGGTACAGTTGACTTGTTGGATTCATCATCTCCAGCACCATTATCTCCGTGTGCTGGTCACTCCTTGGTCAGGTTCTTTGCATGTGCTTGCATATACTTTGTGCTACTGCTGACTCAAATTTATCACTTACATGTTTTTCAAACATTTAATATTTTGTTTTCGTTATAGATTCATTGGGAAAATAAGCTGCTTTCAGTTGCCGGACACACTAAGGATCCCTCTGAATCTATTCAAGGTTTGCTCTATATTTTGATATGCATATTCAAAGTTGAGACACCTTCTGCATCTATGGCTGAATGGCTTCAAGAAAGTGAACTAATGCTGCAGTAGTAGATATTTCACTAATTGGGGTCTATACTTGCTCTGTATACCGTATGGTGCTAGAAGATATTCATTGAACTGCTGTGACGTAAGCGGAGGAAATACTAGAGGATGCTCACTGAAACATCTGAAAGTACGAAAAAATCTTCTCTTATTAAGAAATCATGGTCTTTCTCTAGTCAAAACTGCAGTACCGCTGGCGTCTGAAGTCTGGGCCCAGGTGTTTAACATCAGCAGATATTTTCCAATGCACTAATGTTTCTTAATCTTGAAAACAAATGGAAAAGGAAGGAAAGATGCTAACCAGATATTGTTTCATGAAAGGCCACTGCTTTTATGTTGCCTTAATACTTACTTGGCATATAAGAGATGATTCCTCTAACAAAGGCAGAGACAATTTCTCAGTGCTTTTGAATATATGATTACACAGATGCCCTTTTAGCAGTTATGATGCCTGGAGAGAAAATTAAATTATGCCTCTGCTTTAAATTTCTATTTTCATGGTTTTCTCTGTCGTTTGTCTTGCAGTGAAGGTTTTTGATCTCCAAACTTTGACATGGTCAACCTTGAAGACATATGGGAAGGCACCGGTACTCTCTTCCCCTTTTTTATTTGTTAATCTTAATTTTGTGCAAATCGTTGCTCGAAGGAAACTATCATGCCATTTAAAACCATTATATACCTCTCTACTATTCATGGGGCACTTTTAACATATCTCGAGGAATTCTCTCACATGTACCCGTGCTTTGTCGATAACCTAGTTCAGTACTTAGTTTTTGGAGAGGTCTTTGATCATTGCATAACTGGGCGCCGTTCGTGTTTGTGAACATTCTTTTTCTAATAAAAAAGGTTTTTATTATTTTAAATCTTCTAGTAATGATCCATGCACCTCTCGTATTGAATTACAAACCTGTCATGTGAGCTAGTGTGCATTAATCATGGATTTTTATACTTTTAGCATGCTGGTTTGCAAGATTTAGGGACACTTGCTTTAACAATTATATCTATCATGTCTTAATTGCTATAGGTTTCTCGTGGAGGCCAGTCTGTAACACTTGTTGGTGCGACCCTAGTAATTTTTGGTGGTGAAGATGCAAAGAGAACTTTATTGAACGATCTCCACATTCTGGATTTGGAAACATTGACTTGGGACGACATGGAAGCAACGTAAGATGTCCCTTCAATCTTGATGCTTCAACTTAATTCTTCTTTTGGATACTGGATAGTGGTTCAACGCTGCTAGTGTTTTGCCCCTCCTTCTCTATTTTTACCTCATAAAGAAAACCTTTTCTTTTTCTCAATAAGCATTAACTTCCGCACGGAGTATATTATCTCATCAGGGGTCATGTGGATGCTAAGTCAGCTATTCACTGTTAATGTGACATTAGAAATAGTTCTGGAGCTATGTTAAGTGGATTATGTCATCTAACATACTATCTCTTATTGTTACATAGTGGTGTCCCTCCTTCCCCAAGATCTGGTCATGCTGCTGCAGTGCATGCTGAGCGTTACCTTCTCATCTTTGGTGGGGGCTCACATGCTACTTGTTTTAATGACCTTCATGTGCTTGACATACAAAGTGTAAGATTTTATTCAGAAATATACATTTTCATACAGAAAAAATAATTACTATTCAAATATCAGATGTGCCCATTATGATCTCATTTATCAACTTGTTAGATGGAGTGGTCAAGACCCAAACAACAAGGAGAGGTACCTACTCCCAGGGCTGGGCATGCAGGAGTCACAATAGGTGAAAACTGGTTCATTGCTGGCGGTGGTAACAACACGAGTGGTGAGCTTTTTATGCAATACCGACCTTTCTTTTCAGTATATCCTTGGCAATTGTATTTCAGTGCGGGTTCGGTACTTATCTTAAGCTCTTTATACATGTATCACAGGAATATCTGAAACTGTTGTCTTAAATATGTCAACACTGACTTGGTCAGTCGTGACCAGTGTCCAAGGACGTGTTCCAGTTGCCAGTGAGGTATAATTTTGCTTAATGAAACACATGACAGAATATAGTACAGTTGTTTTAATCTGCTTCATAGTTTCCTGATTGTAATGTAATGCCTTTCAAGCGTGGCCGATTGAATTGGACATGCTCTTGTTTTGTGGCTTTGAGCTTACCTGCCAAAGCGGCCATTAAGATTTTCTTAAATAGTTAAAAAGAATGTCAAAATGCGACCATGTAAAGTGCATGCCTGACAAATCAGACTGGTTTTGAATAATTCATTTATGATGTAAATCCAATAGATGAATGTAATGATTCATAACAGCATCCAGTAGTCCCCGTGTATGTGTAAATGAGTCATTGGCATGTCAGAGGATGATGACATCGTACTTAAGTAGAAAAGAAAGTGTTTTAGGGTAAACCAGAACTGACGGGCTTCGAAAAGCTGGTCATGGTTGATGTTTGCAGATTGTTTCATTTGTTATGCATGAATTGATACCCACACTCAGTTTGAATATGTTACAGATACGCCTTGCACAGTCGTGGTATTTATATATAAGTGCCTCCTGTGTTTAAGATTCAGAGGACTTTGTTATCCTAATTTGTTAACTTCTTGGTTCAGGGCTTGAGCCTGATAATGAGCTCCTATAATGGTGAGGAGATACTGGTAGCTTTTGGAGGATACAATGGGCGTTACAGCAATGAGGTTGAGCGTAGTCCGTATTTACAAGCAGTTATTTTAACATGTTTATACCCTTTTTTTACAGCCTTCAACTGCCTTCTGGAATTTAGGTCCATCTACTAAAACCAAGCCTCAAGTCTACCATGCAATCAAAAGTGATAGAAGGTTCCCTGCCAGATGGTACTTCTGGAGTTCATAGTGTTTCTAATGGTGTGAAAGACGTCATTTCTGAGCCAGGAGCAGGCCAAGAAGGCAAAATCCGAGAGATTTCTGTTGACAACGATGCATTAACCAAGGCCACGGTAATTTAGTGCTATCATATAGGGTTGACGTTCTCTAGTTAACTGAATCAGTACGAATATCTTTGGTTTAAGTGTGTATTGTGTAGGCATGCAGAACATATATTATCCTGTACCTCTCAAGGTTTAATTCATCTCATGCCAACTACTGTTGAAGTATTGTTTTGCTATTGCTTCATTAGGAGAGTTATTCAATGTGAATCTAGAAGTGGTGGACTTATAGTCATTGAACTCAATTATATGACTTTCCACATGAGATCAGATTTCATGCGTCTGTCTATAAAGGCTAGGGGAGTGATGTTTCACGGAATGGCATGTGGTACCTCTTCTGAATTCTTCAGCTTGCTGTGCAGCCATCTAAAGTTGAGCAATCTGGGGAGAGCCTTGTGCTTAGTCTCAAGAAAGAAAAAGAAGAAATAGAAACCTTGCTCAGCAAAGAACAGTCAGAGACTGCACAGCTAAAGCAAGAGGTAGCAGATGCCGAGGCGCGTAACACAGAGCTTTACAAGGTATATTACATACACATCAACTTGTAAATAGAGTCCTAGACATGTGAGAATCTTGAATATCTGGTATATTCTGTATTGCTATGTCCCCTTTTCACCGGGAAGGGTAGTAATAGTCCTACAAAAAAGCATTCATGCATCATCATACTCATTTACTGTATCTTAGTCTCTGGCAAAATATGTTGATTACAAGAATACATCTGCATTAGCTTGTCTGAAACAAGTTTTCATTAAATAAAAAATTCTCTCTCTTCCCTGTCGAATCAGATTTTTTTACACGCATCCTTATTTGCGCTGCAGGAGCTCCAGTCCGTGCGTGGCCAACTTGCTTCCGAACAATCAAGATGCTTCAAGCTTGAGGTACATACATACAGTTGCTGATTAAACTCTTTTCATTAGACATATATCTAAGGATGACCTGTAATGCACAGGTGGAAGTTGCTGAACTAAGATCAAAACTTCAAACAATGGAATCCTTGCAAAAGGAGCTGGAGCTTCTTCAAAGACAAAAAGCTGCGTCTGAGCAGGCTGCCATGAACGCGAAACAAAGGCAGAGTTCAGGAGTATGGGGCTGGATTGCGGGAACGCCCGCAAACCTGCAAACAGATGACTACTGAACTACCTAACATTTTCAGCAAGGGGCACCACACAATTTGTGTTACTCATTCAACATTCTTCCCCTACAATATAACCCAAAAAAAGAAGACCGAAGGGAACCTCATCATCTAGGTTTCTCAAGTCCGTGTATAATTTCACTAATATAGTTTATATACGCCCTTTTGTCACATAGTCAGGAATCGGCGCAGGTACTTACTTCCAGTTGTTTGGGTCGACATGACGAATAGATTTTCGAGGAAAGATACTGATTTTGGAAGAAACCATGCGCCTTGTAACTGCACTTTTATAAAGATAGTTTGTATCCATCCTCTGGACTCTCCTGAGTAATTCATTAGCTCACATTTTGTACTCTTGAAACTTTACAAGTGACTTTCAGATGAGAAGTCATTAATTAAGTGTGAGTCATATTTATTAAAATCGGATCGGTCGGTTTATTAAAATCAGACCAGAACCGGACTAGGTTCTGGTTTGATTCATCATACATTTATCGAATTGTAAACTGAACAGGGTTGTGTTAGACCAAATCGGACAATTCGATAGAAAACTGTTAGAACGAATTGATTTTATTATGAACCGGTTATTTATGAATATATATACTTAATTAAATACTAATTTAAATAATTAATATGCTATGCCAAGTATCAGATCTATCTAGATCAATATTTTAATTAGTATGGTTAACTATTTGTTATGAAATTTTAAAATAAAAATATCCGTAATAGTATGAACACAAGTACAATTTTATTGAACTGATAATTGAGCCAATTTGAACCTTTAAATTCAACAAAAAAAAATTGAAAATTGAAATCTTGACCGGTTCAATTTTCAAACGGATTAAAAATTAGAAAGTGGAATGAAGACCACGAGACCCTCCGAGGGATTATACTAAAAATGAACTACAAATATCTAACCATTAATAAGATTTTTAGCGCGACTCCTCTCCTAGTGTCATATTGCAAGAAATTCTGAAATAATGGAAGTTTTTGACAGATGATAAAACTTGAGGGTGGTGTATGATATTTCTTGTCGTGACAGGACCTACCTAGGCTAGAAGAACGACAGAGGGACAAACGCAACTTCGAATCACTGGATAAACAAATCGAGAAAAGAAATGGAGATTAGTAGTAGGGCTTCTGAATCTGCGGCGGGGAGCGAAGCCGAGCCTCCTAAGACGGTCAGCAGTCATCAATCGGCTAATCCGAGAGGTGACGATGACGACGACGACGCAGCTGGCAGCGGCGATGATGTGCGGGAGGTGTTAAAACCCTCCAGCAGCGGTGAGCCGGACGAGGTGATGGAGGACGTGGATTCTAGGGCTTCTGGTGTCGGAGCTGGGCGTGTCGTGGATGTGGATCTGGCTCGCGATGGGGCGGATTGTGCGAGGGAGGTGAGGAGCGGAGGTGAGGTAGGTGATTTGCAATCTAGGGTTTCTAAGGGGGGAAATGAGGGTGTGGATTTGAGAAGAGGATTGGAGGTATTGAATGGTCGGGGCGGTGGGGTTACTGGTGAAGATGATCCTGTTGAGCTGTCGGTGTCGGTTTCCGGAAGTGATGTGAGGGAGGAGGACAGTGATGGAGAGGGTGCAGAGCGGTCTGTTAGTCGATACGATTCAATGCTGACGAGGTTCGACAGTTATGCTTCTGGGGGTGTGGGTAGTTCAAGCTCGTCAAGGGCTTCAACCTTTGGATTCAGAGTTGGGGATATGGTGTGGGGTAAAGTGAAGTCCCACCCCTGGTGGCCTGGGCATATTTTTAATGAAGCTTTTGCTACCACTTCTGTTAGAAGGAGTCGCAGAGAGGGGCATATATTAGTCGCATTTTTTGGTGATAGCAGCTACGGCTGGTTCAACCCTGCAGAACTTGTACCATTTGATGAGCATTTTGCAGAGAAATCTAGGCAGACGAGTGCAAAGTCGTTTGTGAAAGCAGTGGAGGAGGCTGTTGATGAGGTGTGCAGAAGGCGTCGTGTTGGTCTGTCTTGTCGGTGTAGGAACCCACATAACTTTCGGCCCGCAAATGTTGAGGGCTATTTTGCTGTTGATGTAGGTGACTACGATTATGTGGCTGTTTACCCTCAAACACTGATTGACCAATCAAGAGACAGATTTCGGCCACTGGAAACTGTCAGATTCATATCACAACTGGCAAGGAAGCCACTTAATAGTGATCATAAGAGCCTTGATCTATCCAAGAACAAGGCTGTGGCTATGGCATTAAGGAAAGCTATGTTTGAGGAGTTTGATGATACATATTCTGAGGCATTCGGTCACCCAGCTGAACGGCCCGTTCGTGCACAAAAGAACTTGGCCGATTCGCTGAGGGTGCAGTCACAAGGTAGTAACATTGTATCAATTACAATCCTCAGTCCTGCATATTACTTTATCGTGTTTACTGAACATGACTTATGACCTTAGTATACATAATCTTAATTGAGTATTATTTAAACATGTTTCTTTCAGTCAGAGTGTTGCAGATTCTGCACTTCAGCGTCTTTTTGTCTAGTCATTTTGGAAAAACAGTATTGCTGTATCAGTTTGGAATCGCCATCCTTTCAAGTTTCTGAAAATTTCTTAGTTGAATTTCAAGGCCATTGAGATATTATTCTGGCACAGTCATTAGCTATTACAGAAATCAGCGTCTTTTTGTCTAGTCATTTTGGAAAAACAGTATTGCTGTATCAGCTTGGAATCGCCATCCTTTCAAGTTTCTGAAAATTTCTTAGTTGAATTTCAAGGCCATTGAGATATTGTTCTGGCACAGTCATTAGCTATTACAGAAATCAGACTTCAAATCAGGGAAGTGGCCGTCATCAGCCTAATTAGTTGGTTGATCATTTCTTAGAACCGTCTTTCTTATTTCTGATACAAAATATGCTTTGAGCGTCTTTAGCAACTATTGCTGTTCTGTGTAATGGGGAGTGGTAAAGCGAGTAGATTTGATCCTATAAGATGCATCTAAATAATGTCCTTAATTAACATAGCAAGGGTTGACTTTTAGGGTGGTGTGGATGCAACCCAGGTGATTAACGGTAACCGGGAAAGAAATAAATGACATGAAGGGTGCATGAGTTCAACAGAGGTGGTGACTAGTTTTAAGTTGCATCTCATCATGCTGATACTTCTCATAAATTTAAGTGCAGTGTTGAAGCAATTGTTTTGGAATAACATATTCCGCACAAGTATGGAAATAAGACTGTTATTTTCCTGGAGTTGAATTGTATTTCAGTTTTTTTTAGGAGTTTGATATGGTTATAAATCAGATCAGCATATTTTTGTGTGATAACTGTATTATAATTCAAACTTTGACAGATACAAATGTTGAATCTAAAATTGTTTTCATTTTATTATTGTATTCAGCTCAGTTGAGTGGTCCCCTGGTAATTGCTGAAGCATTGCGGGGTAAGAAGAGCTCCACCAAATCTGTAAAAATGAAGGATAAATCAAAGAAGGACAAGTATCTCTTGAAGCGTAGAGATGAAAATGATGGCTCAAAAAAATCTCAGGTTCACTGTAGACAATTAGATTCATCTGCCTCTTTATCATATGTGGAGGGAGAATCAGAATTAGCATCTGGAGAATATGTGTTGCAGAGGAGATTTCTTACTAGCCCAGCCAAGACGCATCTTCTATCAATTGAAAACATGGAATCCTTGGATCAAACAAATTTGAAGGCATCATTTAAGAATGAGAATGATGTTTTGAGTGAAATGAAGGCATCCAGTCCATCACATGAAGCAGTTACGAGTGAAAGCAGCTTCCAGCCTGAAGCTGAGGAGGCGGCTGACTTGAAAAATGATGAGGGTGATCAAGATGTTCTGCATGCAGATAATGAGCATAAAATGCAAGAGAGTTCAAGAACTATGGAAACAACTCAGAGCATGCAACCAATTGCTAGTGCTGTTCATCCTGAGGCCAAAGATCTTGGATCAAGCAAAAAGGTGGTTATTAAGAAGCCTAAAGCACCTAAACGTGCTATGGGTGAAGTGGACCCAGACAAGGCTATCCTAGAAGAGAAGAAGAATAAGACGAAGAAAAAGAAGAAGAAAGAGATGGTGCAGGCTCACATAGAGAAGAGAGTGATTACTGGAAAAGTAGATCCTCTAAGTTCTGTTGTAGATGGACAGGAAAAAGAGAGTGCTTCTGCATTGTTGCCCGGTGCTGTAGTGAATCTACCGCCAGATGCATCGGCAAATCATGATCTTAAATTTCAGGATGTGCTTTCCGATTTGAAGATCCTTGCATTGGATCCTTTTCACGGCACTGAAAGAAATAGCCCCGTGATGGCTAAGCAAATCTTTTTGAAATTCAGGTCCTTGATCTTCCAGAAAAGCCTTATGTTGGCTCCTATGGTGGAGAGTGATTCTGTGAATGCAGACAATAGTAATTCTGCAAGAATCGTGAATATTCCTGATATTGCTCAGAGCACAGCCGTTAAAGATAACATCAAGAAACCCTCCAGGCCGCTAGGTAGGCCAGATGACCCCACAAAAGGTGGGCGAAAGCGCCCCCCATCAGATCGCCAGGAAGATATTGCTACGAAGAAGTCAAAGAAAATCAGTGATATTAGGTCATTAGCTATTGAGAAAAAGGCCGGTCGTAAAAATTTGGAACCCGGACGAAAGGAGAAGGAAGTATCTATCTTGGGGCAACCAAGGATGAGCAAGCCAGGTCCACCTATCGCAAGAGTTCAGGCTCCTCCAAGAGTACCGGAGCCAACAATGCTGATTCTCAAGTTTCCTCAAGGAACAGGTATGCCTACTGTTGCAGCACTCAAAGCAAGGTTTGCCAGGTTTGGACCCTTGGATTTGGACAGTATGAGAGTGTTCTGGCAGTCTTCAACATGCCGCGTTGTGTTCCGCTACAAAGCTGATGCGCAGAAAGCTTATGAGTTTGCAGTTTCGAACACCTCCTTGTTTGGGAATGGGAACGTAAGATGCCAGATTAGGGAGGTGGGTGTCCCCGAGCCGGAAACCAAAGAAGAAATAAAGGAGGAATCCTATCCGGAGCTTCCACGGTATGAACCACCACTTCCTCCTTCTTCGCAGCTGAAATCCATCTTGAAAAAGCCATACGGAGATGAGGCAGGACAATCGAGCAGGGCAAGTGCACGCGTAAAGTTTGTGCTGGATGGGGAAGAAAGTAGCAGAGGAGAAGAACAACTGTCTATGATGGCTGGCAGGAGCTTTGTCAACAACGGTAACAACATTGGTAGTTTCGGTGATTCTCGTGCGCCATCGTCTTCTTCTTCTAGTGCTACTACTAGTAGTGTTAACATGGATTATAATAGTAGAAATATGCAAAAGGTCATTCCAACATCATCGGCAGCATTTAATCCTCCTCCTACTAATATGCCTCCTCCGCAACATCAATTTGCATTATCAGCTCCTCCCCCAAATGCGAAATTTATTGAAGCATCCCGAATTACCACCGACTATCACCACCGTAGTGGCGGCACTGGCGCGAGTTCAGGCCCGGTGGATATATCACAGCAAATGATAAGCCTGCTTACGAGATGCAATGAAGTGGTCACCAGCTTCAAGTCCCACCTGGGCTATATACCTTACCATTCTCTCTGAAGTCGAAGCTTAATTGCTGATTATGGATCTCACTCATAAAGCAGCCTCGAACCGGGAGTATTGGAAGAGGCTTTCAAATCAAATGGATGGTGGGTGAATTTGTGGAATGAGCGAGCGAGCGACGGCAGAGGCATATTGGGTTCCTATATCTGCTGAGTCCCCCTCCTCAACATTAAAATGTATTTTGCTTGTGCTGTTTTCTTTACTTTGATATTCTGTAACACATTTGTTTGTGGACTGTGCTGGTTATTTCCTCTTGACTGGAAGGAACACCACTAGGTACTCAGTAGACAGTAGTAGGTGTCCTTGGTTCTTTCTTTTGAATATTCATTCACCTCCAAACGACTTACGTCTTTCAAATCTGCCTTCGTGGTCATCGGACCTTTTCATCTCCACCGCGTTTATCGCATCAACATTGGAAGGGGAGATTACGCACGTTGGGATGTGGGTTGTTGGTCCTTCTAGCAATAGGACTGATTTTGAGGTGGACACGGTTCGCTGGTTTGGATGTGGTCGCGTGTTAAAAAATCAAATGGTAAATTATAAAAACATATCTCGAATTATCATTCATTTTTAAATTGAATATCAAATTTTTCAATTTCAATACCGAATTTTTTAATTATTCAATTTCAGCACTATAGACCAGTGTTCTAAAAAGCGCTAGGCGATGCTAGGCAGTGAGCACAACGCCTAGCGATTAATCGGCTAGGCGGGGATTAATCAGAATGATTAATCGGACCGTTAATCGAAATTAAATATATTAATTATAAATTTAATAATTAATTATAAATATATATGTTTAAAAACTATTATTTTCATAAAAAATTAAGTCTTGAACAATTAATCGGCTAGGCGGAACGTTTCAACACCGCCTAGCGATTAATCAGCGATTAATCGGTCCGAAACGGGGATTTTAGAACACTGCTGTAGACTTAATTAAATGAGAAAATTTATTAAAAAACAGATTGTGTGTACGATATATTTATGCGAATTGAACTCACAAACTAATTCTCTCATTTTAAAAAATATAAAATTAAAATTAATAGTAAATTATCAGGTGTCACTTACATATAAAGAAATTTAACAAATTCCTTTTTCTTTCGGATAATGAAGAGGTGAAAGTCATTCTCGCAATAAACAAACATTTCCAAAAGATTTCTTGACATTGCTTTAATCATTACATCAACCATTATGTTCAGATCCTAACACATTTTGTATCAAATGATATCTTAAATCAAACTGCTCTGACCTTGTACGAAATATAGCATTATTACCATAGTGGATGCTGAGTAAGAAATCATTTGTGACATCGCTCTCGTCGTTGATCATAATTTATAAATTTAAATTTAAATTTATGATTAAAGTTGTAATTCAGTTAAGTCAGTTTAAATTCAATATAATATCAAAATCAATGATTTGATTTGAACGCGTGCACAAGATGTGAGATAAGTGTTGGAGGTCAAATGCTTAAGTAGAAGCACCGCAAGGAGGCGGATGATATTCACAAAAATGTGAGTGAGGTGGTTGAGCCAGAGAGACTGAGTCAGAAAAAGTTATAGGGTGACAAGGGAAGTGAGTGGACCTCAAGTGAGGAGGGGAGTCACAAATGACACACCTACTAAGAGGCTGCTAGCCATATAGATGGTATAATGAAGTATATGATCAAGGAAAAGTGTGTGTCATTTTTCCAAGTGTAATTAAGCAAATTTATCTTTTTAAGTCACAATGGAGATATAATTCAAATGAAATTGCTTCAAATCAACATGATATAAGAGTTGATATGCTGTCAAAAAGCAATTCCGGATACTGGCCGATACAATTCCCGCCAAGTTCCAGCAAGTTTCCGGCGACCTATTAGATTTGTTATTTTGAAATAAAAGTAGTTCATAATTAACTGGTCGAAACTTATCGAAAAATGTGTGGTGTATCCAATCGGTCACTTTCGGCCACAATGTGTGTTTCTGGTGCTTGAGCACACAGAAAATTACACAGTGGCTGGAACCCCCCGAAATTATGGCCGATAACACATTCTCTCTAAAAAAAACAAAGAAGTCTTCAACTGGCGTTGGAGGGTGGGGGCAGGCCCTCCTCCTCGCACGTTCTCTGCCCCAACTCTAGGCCTCCGGCCTCCCCACTCAGGCCCTCCCTGCCTCGAATGCAGGTAATAGCTCGCTCCTCCGCCTCGCCCGCCCAGCCGCCTCAATCCGCAGAGGGCTGAATCCTCGTCCCTAGGGTGCTTCGGCTGAATGCGGTCTGACACAGCCACATATTGTCGGGCTCATTGGAACAGCTCGGACCCCGCCCCATTAGTACCTCGCAACACCTCCACTCCATCAGGCATGGTCTTACGACCTCCACCTCTTTCAGCCTAGGTCTACACCCCCCATCCCATCAGCCTTAGTCCCCTCGGCCTCCATCTCAGGCCCGAGGCCACAACCACGTGGGATTTCCCGTGGCGCCTCCACGACGTCTGCCCCGGAAGCGCCCCGCCTTGCCACTGTCAACAACAGCATCATCGAAGAGATTCACCAATGCCGCTCAGTCATCAAATCAAACCATCCACATCCCTGCCCCCACCATAGCCACAGGCCGGAAGATCTCGATGCTCACTACACCAAGTCCTTCTCCGCCCGACCCATCACGCAGTCCTGACACCGCCAGATCCCGTCACCCAAGCTTCGCTTGGCAGCCGCAAGAGGTTTGAAGTCTCCGCTCGCCGGAGAGCTCGTAAGACGCCCCCTCCCCCGCCCCCACGGCGTAGACTCTTAATCTGACGACGACCCTTTTCCTTGCCGCTGGTGGTTTCAGCCAATCGAAGGTGAGGATCCTCAGGTTCACCCAGGTCGTGTTGGATCTCGGAATCCAACCACGACCTCGCCTCGCCTCGCCCCGCTCTGCGCCGCACCCCAGATCTTGCCGCACCGACAATATATCTTGCCATCGAGGTTCACACCCCTTAAGTTTTAGCGGCTTTAGCCCCGGCTAGCTGCAGATCTGACATGTCCGGCTCGACTCGAGGCTCGCGGACCACCTGTATCCCTTATACGGCCGCCTCTTCCCCCCTTCCTCGCCTACTATAGCCGGCCGCGCCTGCGCCACGAGCGCTTCGGCCTCGTGCGTCTCGAGTGCAACCCCTTGTCTGCATCCCTCGCCTACCCCCACCTCAACTGCAACACGTCCTCCTCCTCGAGCATCTCGTCATTTGACTGTCCTTCCTCTGCAGCGAGTTATCCTTCTCCTCGCCCCCACACCTGATATCGCACTTCATCACACGCCCTTTCATCAGCCAAAGCCAGATGAAGCAGTCCAACCCAGGAAGCAGGTATCGTGCCCGGCCAAGCCCAACAGCAGAGTCCCTTGCAACCAGCCAATAGATCCTTTTGGATCATCTTTCAATAAAATAATCTTGAAAAAAAAACACATTGAATTTTTTGGCTACTGGCCTTTTTATGTGGCGTGAAAAATGAAATCAAAATCGAGCACAAGTCTTCTTTCTCTCCTCATTTCTCCCCCTCTGTAACCCCCTTTCCCGGTCCTTCGCCTCGTTGTTGCCCTCGCAAACACTGCAAGCTTCCTCACCTCGCCGCTACCGCTGACAAGCCGCTGCGTTGCACGCACTACAAATGTGTCTCGTCCCACCGTTGTCGTTGTAGCCCCGTTGTTGTAATTTCAGTCACCACATCAATTTGGTATGTATTGCTCCAATATATAGCATAATTTATTTTTCTTAAAGCACAACTTATTGATTAAGTGTCCTATAATATTAAAATTCATATGTTAACAAATTTACCTCTGAAGGCTTCACTTATTGAGCATATTTTTATGAAACTGAGTCAATTTTGAGTTTTTCACATTGACTTTCTAATAAAATTTGGTGATTTGTTAAGTTCAGGAGTTTTTTGCTTATAGGATATTAACTATAGTTTAGTTAAGTCACATTTTAGTGAACTTCTATAAATGTATAAATACATATTATCATGTTGTATAGTAGAAGGAGGATATGGTGTTACTTTGGACGATACTAAATCTGATCGTCACTGTATGAGGGCCATTTGAATGACTTACTAATGTTAATATAACACGTGTTTGTGTTTGCTTTACTACTTCTTGTTAGTTTTTATTTTCCATGTGTAATTGGAACACATGCTTTTACTGTGCTTAACCTTAGCATTTAAACTACATAACACAGGCTTTTTATGCCACTATTGAGGTATTGAATCAATTTGAAAATCTAAAAAATAAAGTTTTAATGTAGTTAGAATATGTTTTAGGCCAAACTTAGTGTTTAAACCAGATGAGCACGGTTCTCATATATTTTTGGTCGTTTTGATATCAAATTTGATTGAAAACTTCAAAAACTAAGTTTCGATGATGTTAGAGATGATTTAAGGCTAATCTTACGATTTAAACAACATCAACATGTTCCTTAGGCTTTTTGAGATTTTGAAGCCAATCTAAATCTCAAAAATTAAGTTTGAATGTTGTTAGAGGTTCTTTTAGGACAACTTTTGGATGTAAATTACACGAACATGTTTCTTTGTCTTTTATCAAGGTTTTTTATAAAAAAAAATTTAGTTGAAAATCTCAAAAATAAATTTCTAATGTTGTTAGCAATTCTTTTATGCCAACCTTTGGATTGAAACTATACAAACAAGCTTCTTTGGCAATTTTTGAGGTTTTGACACCAAACTTTAAAGTGATGTTATTTTTGAGGTTTTGGATCCAAATTTAGATTTAAACCTCAAAAACCAATTTGAAAAAAAGTGTGAGTTGATTTTAGACCAAACTTAGAATTTAAACTTTATAAACGTGAAAGTAAGGCCATTTTTGAGAATTTTGATCCAAACTTGGATTTAAATCTCAAAAACCAACTTTAATGGAACTAGGGACCTTTTATGGAATAACATAATCTGATTTTGGATGATGCCTTGTTCCGTGTTATATTATAAAAACACTAAAATCACTGCGGCATTGTTTGTATGACTATTCAAAAATAATAAGACTTCATTTTCCGACATCATATTTGGTCTGGCAAGTCACAAAGAAATTATAAATCTGCGTAATCACTATTTAAAATTGAATATCTATAAAAGCTTATGGATTCGGTCTGTTAATTATATTATATCTTATTTTCTCAATGTAATGCATCGGTTAGTGACTGTGCTAGACTCATGCAAGTCAACTGAGTAATTCTTTCCTCGGACTATCACTGGAGCCTGGGAAATGTGAATCGGGCAGTGTAGCAGAACAATACATTATAAACCTGAACTGATGCTTGGTCCAGTCCGATTCTACTTATAGTGCATTACAAATTGGGTTTTGACCGAACTGCACTAATCAAAACATCATGGACCAAATTGTTTATATAAATTGGTTCAATGTTTAATATATATTATTTTGATTAGCTAAATTTTTAAATAAATTATTTACTAAATGCATATTCTGCTAAAATGTCAGTAAGGGGTTCGATCTCGTGCCATTAAAGATAATTGACAGCGCCAATACTACTAGGATATTGTAGTGTTGTTGACATATTTAGTTGTTACTTATATAAATATAACAATCCAAAAGTAATTAAACTAGTCCGAACAGATGATTTAACCATTAAACCAAAAATCATAGCTCTGGCCGGTTCGACTTCCGATTCGTTTTTTGAAAACTATGATTACAATATGTCGGGAAACAACGACGATTTATGCGGTGATATACTATCATGTGACTTTCATCTGATGCGGCTTCTTCCACAACGTATCTTGTAGAATCTCCTGAATTTGCACAACAATCTTCTCCTGAAGCCATGTTTGATAAGTCATGCTCACTTCTCTGCTAATAATCTACTGTGCCCTCGTAATTAATGAAATAATATTGTGTATTAACAGGTATGAAACATTATGTGTTGATAAATACTCTCAAATAATATTTTGGGGGATGCACACTTGAAACAAGTGATTTTAAATAATAATTAATAAAATATTGATACAATGTCAGATAGTAGACAAAAATATAATTAATTTATATAAAAGACATGTGAAATGATTAATAACGGACGTTTTTATTTCGTTATGTTTGACCTGATAATACCGGATCTGAATTAATCCATTAATTATACTTTTTCAGTTTTTCCCAATCCGACGAGTTTTTGACGAGATAATAATCGTACGCATAAAATAAAAAATTAAATAAATATTCCAAAACGGAATAAATATCAAGAGAATCTCGATGAAGCATCATCCACAGTTTTATTCCAGACTCCACCAAGCATTAACTATTCCCTTCACGCTCCTTAACCGCGTCTTTTGCGTGTCCACCACCTTCTCGAATTGTCCGTTACTTTCGCCCAATCAACCCGAGCCAATCTCAAAACGATTCGGTTCGACCGACGAGCCTTCTTCGCTGTTTCCTGCTTCCCGCGTGTAAACCGATCCCTTTCCTTAATTTAGGATCTCAAACCGACTCGGTCCGACCGTGAAGCTTTCCTGATCAATACAATAGACGACCTCTTCTTCTTCCACCCTATAAATAGCCGCCCCCGCTGTAAATAGTCAGATATTTCCGCAGCACACAGCATCATCTTCTTCCTTATCTTCTCTCAAATCATTCGATTTCCCTCGAAATTCGCTGGTAGTTTTTGCTCCCGATTTCAGTTGAGAATTCGCAGCGGAATTCCGATCAGGAAATTCTACGATGGAGTGTCGCAATCTGGAGATCTTCGTCCGCTCGGCGACCGATCTGAAGGAGATGAACGTGATCGGCAAGATGGATCCGTACGTGTCTGTCTATCTCTCAGGCGATCCGAATTCGAAGCAGAAGACGGAGGTCGATACAGATGGCGGCAAGAACCCTAAGTGGAAAGGCAAGGCGATGAAGTTCGTGATCAACGAGGATCTGGCCAAGAGCAGCGACGTCACGCTCGTGTTCAAAATCATGGCGGAGAAGCCGTTCGGCGACAAGGAGATCGGCGAGGTCTACGTCCCGGTCAAGGATCTGCTGGAGGACGGCAGCGCCGAGAAGGCGGAGAAGTCGCTGAGCTACAGCGTCAAGACGCCGTCTGGCAAGACGAAAGGGACGCTGAATCTCGCGTACAAGCTCGGGGAGAAATTCACCGTCGAGAACACGGCTACGAAAGACCTGCACGAGCCTGTGACGGCGTATCCGCCGACCATGGCGGCCGGATCGAGCTCCTTCGCTCCCGGTGCGGGTTACCCTCCGCCTCCCCCTTACGGGTCGGGTCAGTACCCGCAGCAGGCCGGGTACGGGTACCCACCCGCGGGATACGGGGCGCCGCCTCAGCCGGGGTACGGGTACCCGGGGGGTCCGCCGCCGCAGCCCGGGTACGGTTACCCCGGTGCACCGCCTCCGGGGCCGTATGGGTATCCGGGGTATCCTCCGGCGCCTGGGTACGGGGGGTATCCGGGGGCTCCGCCGATGCAGATGGCGCAGCCGCAGAAGAAGAAGAGCGGTATGGGTATGGGCGGAGTAGGGCTGGGGATCGGAGCAGGGCTGTTGGGTGGGTTGCTGATCGGGGATATGGTGTCGGACGTGGGCGAGATGGCTGCTTACGACGCCGGGTTCGATGATGGCCTTGACTTCTGATATGGATCAATTCACCTGGAGTTTATTTCTCTCTCTTTTTTTCTTTCTTTTTTTTCTTTCCTTTTTTCTTTTTTTGGCTTTTTGTTTTATGTCTAGGTTGAATGGCCTGGCAACAATTGGTATCGTTTGCCGATATGTAAAAACTATGAATGCTTCTGTTTTATTTTCCATAATAAAATAATAGCGTCTGTATGACTTTGCGGTGGTTCGATTCAATTTGAAATCAATCGATTTGGCTTGGTTTAAAATATTAATACTTCGGTTTCGTTTCAATTTTTATAAAATTTTTCTGTTTTAAACTGATTGTTTCGATTAGATTTAAAATGTTAATGATTTGATTAGAGTTTCATATTTTAAAAATGAATGACTAAAATTTTTATTTTTAATTTTTTAGCCGAATCATACTTTTACTCGTTTTCTATCTGAATAACTACTGGAAAAATCCGCAGGGATGCTACGGCTTCGAGCAAGACCTGTTTTGTCTGTCCGGCGTCGTTTTATTCAGTTCTAACTTCTAATTCGAAATGCTGTTTTGATTCGTAGCATACGCCAGACAGCGTCAAGACCTGTTTAGTGCTGGCTATGTTTTCTGGTTTACTTTGTTTGAATATGATTGGTTTGGTCAATGTGAAAGATTAGTATAATTGTTTCACAGTGATTATTTTGATTCATATTTGTTTAAGGACTCAAATCTCTCAAGTCAAACTAGTTATAGCAACTTAAAACCAGCAGGTAGTTCACACAAAATCAAGTGGTTTGTCATTAATTTGAATTTAAAACTGCTGCATCTTCTTTTAGTGGCTGTAATTTATCACATAAAACTGCTTAAAAGATAATTTTTATCATGATTGTAAATTGTTGACAGTACTAAACCATAATATGTAACCAAATACTTCACTTTCGTTCTTTTTTCACTTAACCATCTATTTTTATCTGTCACTCTACATTTCAAATATATATTTAATTTACACATATATGATATTTTGATTGTGGTGTTGTCTAACAAGTCCAGTTCTAAGGTTCAATTTCTGATAGTACCGCATGAGTTAGGATATATTGAATATGTGTGTTAGCTGCTCTGCATTCCACTATTAAAATAGAAAACATGTGCGACTCTTGACCACAAAATAAAATAAAATATTAATTGAATATCTATGAACAACATTATTTACAAGGGATTACATTTATTTTGAAAAAACTTTTTCATTGAGTTGATTGAGATTTCAGTCTATAAACTCATGAATAAAAGGATTTATGATTGCTTAAAATATCAAGTCAAGATTTATAAAGATTTCTAGGAGAACAATTTTATTTGATTTCCCAATTTCTTAATAATTTTTTTAATTTCCTTCCACAGACCACAAGTGAGTGCAGCCTGCTAAAATGGTGTGAATGATAAGTCTTTCATACCAATGCCATGTTCAAACCCTGCTTATGAGGTACGGAGAGTATGTATTTAGTGCACGTTTGATATGTCATATTATTTATACGTGTATTATTAATATCTGTATAAATAATATCACCTATTGAGAAGGTTTTATTAATACGGATTTTCAGAGATAAGTTTTTTTCCCTGCATTATTAATACGTATTTCTATTTTGTACCAAACACATCACCGTGGTATTAATAATACCATTTCGTTCCTAATACATGCTACCAAACGAGAGCTTATGTGTGTGACTAATAAAGTTGTTATTTTTGTTTATCATATTGTGCCGATAGTAATGCTATGTTCATTATGAATTAAATTTTTTAATTTTTGTTCGACTTTAACTGTATATTTGTGATCATAATGTCTACAAGAAAAATAAATAATATAAGTTATGTCATTTATAACTTATATTTATCTATTTTAATTCATTTCATTAATAAAAATATATTATATAAATCTTTTTTTCATGTATATATCATATGACTTCACTTTATAAATCAAAATATGTCATATTGTTTGTAACACATGAAAAACATTTTATTTTGAAATTCGGATAATTTATTCTAAAATTTTTTAAGAGAAACAAAGTCAAAAGTGAGGGCTGATTCTGAAATTTATATAGTAGCCGGCGATAGCCAGGGTTCGAACCAGATCACTTTTTTCTCTAAAATGTTAAAACGTCAAGTAGCCTAATAAATTAAATGACGTTATTTTAGTTGATTTTTAGGAGTTTAGACATAGGCGGATCCAAAAAAAAATCTTAAAATGATCAATTATAAAATAATTATTTAGAGTGAGTTTATTACTTACATATTTTTAATTTTTAAGGCATCATTTAAAAAATTTATTATAACCATATTTAAATTTCACAACTTAAAATAATATATAAATATACATTAAAATAATTTTTGAGCGGAGTCATGTGAAGCTGCTCAACTACACATTCGTTAGCTGAGTTTCAAATTTTACTCACTAGGGTTAGTGTTTAGATATTTAAGTTGTTTGATTTTAAGAATTTTCTAAAAGCCAATAAAACATTAAAATAATTTAAAATGACCCTGAAATGTTAAAATTCCAAAATATCATTCGAAATTATATTATTTAAATGCTCCAAGTACCTATCTTATATATTATATTCAAATTCATCTGAATAGTTTACAAAAGTTTATGTGAATTATGTTCTCGTCCATTTCACTAAAGATTGAAGACGTATAAATTACAATGTCTGTTTCATTTTTAAAATTAAAATAATTCAAAAAGTATATCACTAAGGCTGTGTTTGGTTTAAGGAAACTTTGGTGGAAAAGAAAATTTCAGGGAAAATGAAAAGGAAATGAAATTCTTGTAGTATTTCATCTATTTTTTTCTTGTGTGGTTTCATTAGAAAAATGTCAAGAAAAATTGTTTGAAATCCATTTCATTTTAATGATCATGGAAAGTTTTATGGAAAAATTTATCAAAAATATCAACATTTCATCACTTCATACATTGAATTTGATGAAATGCATTGAATTTGTTTAAAAATTAATTATTTATTTGAGATACATTGAATTTGATTGGATTGATTTGTTAGAGATAAGAATTACATTTTCCATCAAAATTTTCACCTAATTTTCTTTCCCTTCTATTTTTCATCTAAACCAAACAATAAATTTTACTAATTTTTCATTAGATTTTTCTTTCCTCTAAAATTTCCCTGTACCAAACACAGCCTAAATGATAGTAATTCAGAAGTGAGAGAGTGTGCATAGTAATATTATTAATAAATTAAAATAATTTATTACTTACTTACTTATTAAGAAAATTGATAATGCGGGGCCCCGCTTTGCCTCGAACTGAACTATCCGGATCCAGATCCGGATCCGGATCCGATAATACAACGAATTACGGCTACACTGGCATCGTCATCTCATCTCAACAAATAAAATAAACACGTAGTAATTGAAGAAGAAAAAGAAGCCTTCCATCTCATCCAATCTCATCACACCGCGAAATCGATGGCGACAACCACCGCTGCTGCGTCTTCTTCTCCTCCTCCGCCTCCCCAAAACCCTAATTTCCTCTCCCGCTCCCAACCCTCCCCGGACACCGCGCCTCAACCGCCACCGCCAGCATCCCTCTCCTCCTCCGTACCCGAAACCCTAGCGCCGCCGTCCCCCGACTCCTCCGACTACCTCTCCTTCTCCGATCTCTCAACCTCCACCTCCGCCTGCCCCGACATCAGCGCCGCCTCCGACCCCCCGCGCTCCCCGGACTCCGCGCCCGCCCTCCTCCACCTCTCCTTCAACCAGGACCACGCCTGCTTCGCCGCCGCCACCGACCACGGCTTCCGCATCTACAACTGCGACCCCTTCAGGGAGATCTTCCGCCGGGACTTTGCCACCGAGTCCGGCGACGGGGCCGGGATCGGCGCCGTGGAGATGCTCTTCCGGTGTAACATCCTGGCGCTGGTCGGCGGAGGGCCGCAGCCGCAGTACCCCACCAACAAGGTGATGATATGGGACGATCATCAGAACAGGTGCATCGGGGAGCTCTCCTTCAGATCGGAGGTCAAGGCCGTGCGGCTCAGGAGGGACAAGATCGTGGTGGTGCTGCTGCAGAAGATTTTTGTTTACAACTTCTCGGATTTGAAGCTGCTGCATCAGATTGACACGGTGCCGAATCCCAACGGGCTGTGTGAGATTTCGCAGGTGTCTGGGACATTGGTGCTGGTGTGTCCTGGAGTGCAGAAAGGCCAGGTTAGAATTGAACATTATGGCTCCAAGAGGACCAAGTTTGTTACTGCCCATGACTCCAGGATTGCTTGCTTGGCCCTCACTCAGGATGGGAGGTTGCTTGCAACTTCCAGCAGTAAAGGGACGTTGATCAGAGTGTTCAATACTTTGGATGGTTCTTTGCTTCAAGAGGTACTGAAGCCTTTTCGGCCGAGTTTTCTAATATTTGCTTGTTAGCTAGCTCATGTTGCTATTTGTTGTGTGATTAGATAATTACTTTCTTGTTTGGGAGGAAAGTTTTTCTTTTTTTGCAGAAAATAAGCTGTCGAGTGGTTGTGCAAAGTTTCTTTTAGGTCACATGGTCGTTCAATGATTTGTCCATATCATGTGAAGTTTCCTTTGTTGTAAAGGGAGCCACCTTCCTTGGTAATTTGCTGGGGACGCTAAATTTGAGTCTGATGCAATCTTTGTGATGTTGTCATGTTCCTATAGGTAAGGAGAGGTGCGCATAGAGCTGAGATTCACAGTCTTGCTTTCTCTTCAACTGCGCAATGGCTAGCTGTTACAAGTGACAAAGGAACGGTACATGTATTCGGCCTTGGGGTAGACACAGGGTCGCTGGCAAACGAAAGACCACGGACTCCTGAAGCAAATCCTTCCTCTCCATCTGCCCTGTCCTCTTTGTCTTTCATCAAAGGTGCTCATTTTCAGGACTTTAGCATTTCTGGTGTTCAAACATGTGCTGAATATCGATAACTTAAATTCTCTATGGTTACTTTCGGGAGCTTTGACACCTAACTAGAACATACTTGAATCAGATTGATTAGTTAGCTGTATAATGAGTTTCTCAATCCCAAAATACCAATTATCAGCATTTGTTTGTACTACTGTATTCCCTGAGCTTCTTCTGTATCATGAAAATATAAAACCTTGATTTAGCTCGAGGTATATGGACTCAGTTGTTTTTGTAACTATAATATAATTAGCCCGTCTATGGGAATGCACTTGGGTTTGTATCTGGGAAGGCACTTACAGGTTTTTACAACGTCCAGGTGTGCTACCAAAGTATTTCAGTTCGGAATGGTCAGTTGCGCAGTTCCGTTTGCAGGAGGGTTGTCGGTACATTGTCGCCTTTGGTCAACAGAAGAACACCATTGTTGTTGTGGGCATGGATGGAAGGTGACAATCCTTTCTTGATCTGTTCGATTCCTTTCATTCACTCCATTTCCAGTGTGAGTAGTAAGAAGTTACTACGTGAACTGGAAGCCAGCATTTGATAAAACAGATAACGTGGTTTATATTATTAACAAAAAACTACGTGTTTTACAATCGGGCTAAAATTGAGTATTGAACTTGGGCACGGAGCAGTTTTGCAAGATATCCCTTCAACTGGTCTTTTTAATCCTTGTCTGCTTGGTAGGTGCTTTTATGTTAAATGTTTGATCTACTTGGGTTATTTGGTCTTTTGAAGCCGCTTATTTGTGAAGAGTTTTTTTTTTTTAGTGGCTAGGGCCACACACCGTGTTCATGTGATACCACATGGACTTGAACCCGGGTCTTGGATTGTTAAACAACACACTAGATCAACACACTCTCAGCATTATCATTTGGGAAGTATTGTACCAGGCTGTTCTGTCTATGTCACTAAAAGCATGTCCTCGTTTCTTTACCGCTCACCAAAAGTGTTACCACTAACAGCTGTTGTTACTGAATGCAGCTTTATCCGCTGTGAGTTTGATCCGGTGAATGGTGGCGAGATGACTCAAATTGAATGCCTCAATTTCCTAAAGCCAGAAGAAGAAACTTTATAACAAGATGCAATGTGGACTTCTTTACTTGTGTCTCGGTCATTCCTACTGCTCGACTGTGTCATATAGCTTCTGTTTCAATTGTGAACAGCATTGGAACTTTTGCCTTGCACGCGGTTTGTATATACCTCAGGCGCTTCTTCATGTACAAATAATGAGAGATAAGTCTGGAGCGTAGTTCATGAGAAATAATTGTTAATATTTTAAAAGCCTAAATTACAAAAACATGTTTCGAATTATCACTTTTTTAAAATTAAGTATGATTTTTTTTATTTTTTATTAATTTTAGTACTGAATTTTTAATTCTTTAAATTCAACACTATAAACTTAATAAAATGAAAAAAATTATATAATAAAAATTTATATACAAAAGTAAATTGTATGTTCAATATATTTATCCAAATTTTAAGATTATAGCTACAGAATTGGACTCTCACACTAATTCACTCATATTTATGTTAATTATTTTTTTTGTTTATAGGATTGAAATTGAAGAATTAAAAATTTTGATACTAAAATTGAAGAATTAAAAAGTTCGGTATTTAATTTAAGAATAGGTGATAGTTGAGTGTATGTTTTTATAGTTTATCTTACTTTTAAATGAAACTCTATGTTTGATTGTCGCGCAAAATTAAAATAAAATAATCTTCCAATAAGATAAATTATATGATAATATCTTTCAGTTTTTGGCTGAAAATAATTATTTTTTTTATTGGCGTCTTGTGTTATTAGGGTTTAGGATCCCGCTCACAAAAACATAATGTGGGGGGAGGGAGCAGAGCTACGAACTGCGAGAATGAAGTTTGTGGTGGACGCGTGGAGCAAGGGCGGAGGACGGGCAGGCGTTCTCCAGGTGGGCAGCTGCCCGGCTCTGATAGAGACTCCGGCTCTCCTCCTCTCTACCCGTAAAGCCCTGCCCAACTTCATCCCTCCCGACCTTCTCCGATCCCTCCCGTCCCCTGACTCCCGCCTCCTCCAATTCAGCCCTCTCCACTTCTTAGAAGGGCCTTCCGCAAACACCATTTCAGACATCGGAGGAGTCCGCAGCTTGGTCAGTCTGCATGAGTTCGGATTCGCAGCTATTCCGCGGGATTCGACAGCCATTCTACCGGAATTCGATTGCACCAACAAACTGGGGGCTTCCTTCAACACGCCTTCCGGCCGTCACCTGTTGAAACCCGCGGAGTACATGCGAATGCTTGCCGCCATGAAGCCGGACATCTGGGCGAGCTTGTCTGATGAAGTGCCTTCACGGGCGACTGATAAGAGGAACAAGCTCTCCGTTGACCGCACGGTGAAGTGGCTCGATGAATGCATTGCCCTCTCCCCGCCGGGCACCGCTGGTTTCGGAGCCATCGTTGGAGGCTGGGATGCGTTGGAGCGTCAAAGGTGTGCGCAGGAGGTAGCCAAGCGAAATGTGTCAGGCTACTGGATTGGAGGTTTTGGTTTAGAAGAAACGAGTGATCAAATTACATCTCAACTTCTTCGTGTCGTCGTGGAAAATCTGCCTGAGGAGAAGCCAAGACTCGTCTCCGGGCTTGGACTTCCGGAGGAAGTGCTGCGGGGCGTCGCTCAAGGCATAGATCTCTTCGACTCTGCCTACATCCACCAACTTACCACAGGAGGTTTCGCTCTTACATTCCCGTTTGAAGCTGCGAAACGACACAGCATATCTGATGGCATGAGCGACGGGACAAAGATCAATTTAAGAGCAGATGTATACAGGAAAGATACGTCGCCGATAATGAAAAGTTGCCACTGCTACACCTGCATGAACCATACAAAAGCATACATCAACCACCTGCTTAATGTCCGTGAGATGCTAGCCCAAACTCTACTGGAAATACACAACACTTATCATTACCTGGGATTCTTTCAATTTATCAGAAGAGTCGTCAAAGAAGGGAGGTTCCAGGAGTTCCATCAAGAGTTCATTGAGACAAGGCGTGGCCATTCAAGAGTTGTACCTGCTGACGATGTATGCGCCTAAATTTAACTTCGGCAGCTCTGGTATGTTTTGTTGTTTGGAAAGGGATGAATCATACAAGTTATTTGACTAGTTACAACTGACTTTAGCAACATGAAGAAAAAAAAACTTCTGTTTTGGAGAAATCGAGTTTGTGCCCTTGAATGATGATGGATTGGTGAAGCCTCTGTAAAAACATCTGGTGTTGTGTTGGTGATAACAAACACCTCACAAATCTGGGATTGCCTCCTCGGCTATTACAGTCAATAGCACTGTGCAATCCTTAGTCCTTTTAACAGTAACAGTTGCTGGTTGCCCTATAGTGTCTTCCAATAAACTGGCGATCTGCAAATTTCCATTAAACTCAGTAACAGTTGCTGGAAAGCATGATATTGATAGGGTTGCTGGAAATCACAGTTAAGCTTATATTTTTCCTTCACACAAGCTGTGCTGGAGAAATACCTCCAATGCAGGATTTGCAGTTCAAGGGTATCACACAACCAAGAGTAAGAACAAGCGGAGATAGCATGGATTCATCTATTCAAAGTTACCTCACTTGAATTTCTGACTTCTTGCCCATTAATTTCTGTGATAACATCCCCTGGGCAGAAACCGGCAACATCAGCAGGGGATCTTGGAATAACCTGCAATTTCACCAGAGTGAGATAAAAAGAAACATGAAGCACAGAAGCAGGAATTCACATAAGTAAATAAATAAATAAGAAGAAGAACCATTTGTTATTTACAAGATACAAAGTCTTCAAAGTGCTGACAATCCAAGCATTCGACAAATATGTACGTTAAGGAGGAATGAGCAAAAGGAACTGAAAAACATCAAACAAAGTAGCGACACTACAAACATAGCGCTTGCTTACGCCCTATAATGTGAATGGTGTGAGTAGATGCTAGATTGATGTGTGAATCGGACTTGGGGGCGTAAGTGTAACATCTATGAGAAATCATACCACTGCCACAAGAGCACCTCCTTTGACATTAGGGAACATTTCGTCTTTTTCACTTAGGTGTGCCACAATCATCTCACTGAGATCAATCAGTTTCAATCCAAGCCAAGGACGGACAACTTTCCTACAAAAGACAAAATATAAAACGATATCTAAACTGCAAGCTACCGGGATAAGGCCCTAACATAACTCTCAACGTATAGGAGTTTGTTGCAATAAACACAGAATGAAGCAAAAGGATAATTAGTTTTATCATAGTCCTGAAATTTATGGCCACTAAAGTTGCAGAAAGAGAGGAAGTGCGAATGATATCTGAGCGAACATCCTAGCCAACAACCAAATAAGAGAACCCAATCTATAAAGTATAAACCAAGTGCTCAGAACAGGGGGTCTTCTGAGCGAGTCTTTAATGGCCAATCTATAGGTTATCCGAAAAAGATTTTGCAGAAGCAAAAAAAATTTAAATAAAAGAGAGATGATCATTACCCATGTTTTTTGAAGTCCTCGATTATTTTGGTCACTGAATCAATAGGCACAGCAAAACTGTATCCACTGGCAGTATGTATACTCATTATATGTACCCCAACAACTTCTCCATCAAGATTAACAAGGGGGCCACCAGAGTTACCCTAAAATTGAAAGTTATGATTATTGAGCTGGTTAAATATTTCAGGTGACAATTGGAGAGTGGTCAGTATTTCAGAATAACTTATGCAATGATCTCTCTCGGAAGGAAAAAATTATGAGAATACTAATGGATAGGCTTATGAACCTTGTTGGTCGCGCAATCTGTTTGTATGTACTCTCTTGGCATACCTCCAAGTCCAATGTCACTACTTTTGCGATCGAGACAGCTATTCAGGGAGAAAAAGTCAGGTATAGGATACGTATGATGAACAAATAACTTAACAGCCGAAAAGAATATCAAACATATTTGAACCGTGAGAAATGCAGCAGCAGTCTATTTCAGCTTTCATGAAATTGTGTATGTTATGGTTGTGTTTTGTCCACTCCAATGAAATCAACTGTCCAAGTTTTTCCGCTAACATTACCGTTTTTGATAATGAAAAAAAGTGGATCAGCCAATGCCCAATTGAGGCAGGTTTTTCAAGGCCAGACATTTATACTTTCACTGTATCAATTTGGTGACCCATAAGATTGTGGTTTATACTTTATAGTCATATTTTCTCCATCAAAATATTAAGTCTGTTCAGTGACTTTTCACAGTGAATAAGATACTTCTTGGTGAAATAGTCAAATCACCATCACTCACAATATTATGTTTTGTTCAATACCTTGTTTGAACTGTTACTTCTCACCCTCAATGCAAGGAAATATAAAGTACCTGACTATACCAGCAGTAACTGTATTGTGGAGTGACAGTGGACAGCCGATTGTGACTACTGGATCCCCAGGACGGAGTTTATGCGAAGATCCAAGTTTTGCTACTGGTAGTGGACTTTTTGAATTTATCTTGACAATACCAATATCAGAGTGTATGTCTGCATTAAGTATAGTTCCAGCAAATGTCCGTCCATCTGGCAGAGTTACATCAACCTGAAAAAGGAGCATCAAAACAGGGAAATCTAAACATCCATTTAAGCATGCTGAACCCCACTTCTGGCACCGAATAGATAATATTCTCAAATTATGTCATCCTTTTCAGGAACTAATTCTGTGAACAACCTAAGCACACAGTACAGGCTGTGATCAAATTTTGCAGTGTACAACTGCAATATGGGAAGCTTACACTGCCACTCATCTGATGATTACAAAATATGAGGAATGATGTTAGGAACAAGCTTTCACAAAACTTACAAACAGCTGGTTATCTCTACGAACTTACAATTATATATGAAATTTTATTGCTCAATGAATACTCATAAGTTAGTGTATAAGCTCCGTCGCAGGGTTTGCAGGAGCCACAGCTAATCAGACCAGAAAAGGAGACACGCTATGAAAGTATATAGAACCCTACATAAGCCCATGCCGAAGATCTGTATAAAGCAGGACATACGAGTTACTTGACTTCATATACTAGCAAGTGCAATAAGAATAACAACATACAGAAGGCTGCTGATCCAATGTATGCATGGTGGCACAATTTTGAACTGACTGACAACATCAGTCATCGCTGACCTTTCCTGAAGAAGTATTTCGTCGGCCATGAGCATCCACCAGAAGATGAGCACAAGTTAAAATTGTTCCATCTGGATCTATAATAGTCCCAGATCCCGAACTAGATCCTGTTGACTTCTCATCACGCCCTGTAATCATATAGTTCATCACAAAACAATTAACAAAAGCAAATATAAAAATTCATTTATGAAAAAAATGTGAATATATAAGTGTACATGGGATGGATATGATGACTACGGCTGGAGCAACCATAGCCGCTGCAGTGACTATGGATTTCTTCGAGCCATCACCAGATTCTGAATTCTTACTAGAATCAACAGATGAAACGAAATTGACTGATGAAATCTCAGGAGGCAAAATTCCTACAATCATGAACACAGCTGTAAACAATCAAGGTGCAAGAAACAATCAAAAAATTGAGAGATGTCGACTTAAGAATCATAAATAGTATCACACCATAAGCTGGCAAAATAGAAGGCCATGATGAAGTACTGGTAGACATTGTCTCATGTAGAATCGGGAGTGACCACGATAACTGGTACCTCATTTTACCAGGAACTATATTTCCTGCAGCAAAATCTGGGGAGGAGATATATTGTCAGGAGGAGCCTGTTATTTGCTATGTTGCACACAAACTTCGAGAGGGTGTCGTACCCTGTACTCCTTTCTAGAAAGAAAACTTCAGAAATTTGAAAAACCTTCTCCTATAACTTTAATGTCTTAAAATTACTACATTAAGTTTGAAAAAAATTTAATTTGCTTAGATATCTTTGTTGGATGTTTGCATATAAAAACTATAATATTTCTATCGCATTTTTGCTTATAACAACTAATTACTCACGAATTTTTTAAATAATCAATTTTAAAGAATTTAGTGACGATTTTTGTGCCGTATCTGTTTCCTTATAATTTTAAGATTCGCATTTCAAGTATCTGTATACCTACCCATTTACTTAATCATCCCCCCGTATGATACCAAACCAGTTCACAGTGTCAGTCAACCCCAGGACTGAGCATTTAAATAATGATTCCTGATTATCTCTCCGGTGGATAATATGAAATTTGAAACTTGATATTGAAAAAAAATAAATGTGAAAATCCATCACACACAGGTAACCAAACGAGATATAAGAACGCGGAAGTACGAAAAATCGAAGCAAATGCGGAGTTACCAGGATCATTGTTGGGGTTGGAGCAGTATACAAATCCAGAGGCTGAAGCAGCAATAGCCGCAGAGCGGTACCAGGAGGTGCTACGGCGGATCTTCTTCTGCAAAATAGGGGCGGGAGACGATCAATCCAGAGTGAATTGAGGACGCGGGAGAGATCATTTTTGGTCGAAATCGAGTGTGATCGTTGATTGGCGGAACGAAATGAGGAAGGACTCACCAGAGAGCGAATCATGACTGCTGTTGTGCAGGGCAGCAGTGGTGAACAGATTGACGACGCCGTTCTGTCTTTCACTCTCCCTCTCTTTCTTGTCAGAATGACTTTTTCCGTCACCAAAAAATAAAATTGGGAATGGCTAATTATTCAGGGTTCGAGTTTTGGTTACAACCATTTTCAAAAAAATATAACAAAAAATAAGACGGATATGTATCTTAACGGTTGAAATAATATCACTTTAAATTATTTTTATGAAATTTAAGATTTTTAAGCTTTAGAATTTTTATTGTTTTAAGGTTTTAAAGATTTTTGATTTAAAACTTTCATATTTTAGTATTCTTTTGGATGTTTCCAAGCACATCCAAAACGACGTCATTTTAATACTCTAGAACTCTCAATCCTAAAATTCTAAAAATACTAAAAAAAATAAACCCTAAACCCCCAAAATCTTAGAAACCCTAAACTATTGAAAACTTTGAATTATAAAAACCATAAACTGTATGGGGTATATCTGTTTTTTCTAAAAAATAAAATTGAATTAAATATATTTTAATATATCTAAATTCATGTGTATTTTTTAAAAATTTCGTATTAAATATATTATATTATTATTAGTGTAGAAATTTTTTTCATAGATTATAATAATTAATATCTTACTTAAATGTAAGAGTACTATATATGTAATATTAGCACTTTCATTTATGATGTCCATAATGATGTTTAGTGAGTTTTTGAAATGATTTTTTTATTTTTTAATTTCTTAAATTAAAATTATTTGTTACTCAAACAATTTATTATAGTAGTTCATTGCATAAAGTATTTGGTGTTGTTGTTTTTTATTTTTTAAATACATGGCACTGTGCCACTGAAAAACTCAATTTTCATAACTGTTTGTAGATTTGATATTTTTTTAGCATTAAAAAGTATTAATTATGTAAATAAAATATCAGATAAAAACTCAATGTTCCTATATTTTGAAGTAAGACGAGATCACGAAGACCGAAATTCGTGTACAAAAATGTTTAAGGACGAAATTTAATACAATATTTGAGTAGTGTAGTGAAGAGGAAAAGTGTCTCATCATCTAACCCGATCAGCCTAAAAAAAAGCATTCTACAGTTCATCGTGGTCGTCGTCGTCATCTTCTGACCCGGCCGTGCTGCTTGCCGCGCTCTTCTCGTACACAGCTTTGATGACTGGATTGCAGACGGCCTCAATCTCCTTCAGCTTCTCCACGTAGTCATCCTTGTCTGCGCTCTGATTCTCGTCCAGCCACTCCAACGCCTCAGTCAATGCGCTGTCTATCTTCTCCTTGTCGTCAGAGTCGATTTTGTCGGCCAGCTTGTCCTTGTCGTTCACTTGGCTTTTCATGTTGTATATGTACGTCTCCAGGCGGTTTCTGGCGTCGATCTTCTCTTTAACCATCCTGTCCTCCTCAGCAAACTCCTCAGCTTCTTTCACCATGCGTTCGAT
>NQLW01000055.1:3381340-3399429 GCA_002312845.1 Kalanchoe fedtschenkoi
GAATGTCTCTCTGTAAAGCATAGCTTCGATTCTAGGAAATGCGAACGGCACGCTTATGATCATCTTGACAAACTGCTCAGCAGATCCCAACTCATTAACGTTTCCATTGTAAGTCGCTAGCTTATGAGCTTCCTCAACGGTTGGCGCCATCTTCACCATGGCCTCCAGCTGCTGCAAACTCAAACCATTCCCTGCACATTTTTCAGAGCATCTATTAACAGTTAACAACAGACTGCAGAATGCCAGATCAGACATTACTCAGGACAGGACATGCCATGTTTGGGGAAGTTAATGTTCTGAGCTGACCTAGTAGAAGTGCATGGCAGACTTGGTCTGCTGTGATGTTCAAAGCTTTTGAAAGAATGGTTATGTTCTGGAGCCTCTTGGGGTCAAGCACATGCTTGCTAGGTGAAGGGCTTTTGCTCTTGGCTCTATCATCAGTCCCAGAGTACTTCATATTGTACCCGAAAAGCGACTCAATCATCTCTTCATCCAATCTGCTCATCATCATCATCACGCAATCAACTTTCATTCACAATGTGATGCTGAGCAAAAGTGAAAAAATCACTTACTTGAATGAGCTCGATTTCAATTTGTCCCACACCATGGACTTATCAGGCTCCGCCCTGACCTTGTCCCAGTGCAGCGGCTTCAGTTTCGGCAATGGGGATCCGTTTTCGCCTAAGGGAATGAAGCTGGACAGCAGCGGTGGCGGCGGAGGGGGAGCTTTGCCGGGCGGCTGTGGCGGCGCATTGGCTCTGCTGGGAGCAGGCTCTGAAGGGTCACCGCAGATGTTAACTTTCACTATTTTGTTGCACCCCAACTTAGTGGTTAGAGCTGCGAAACGAAAAGGCAAAGGCGGTGGTGGTGGAGGAGGCGGCGGAGGGGGAGGGGTCAGGCCGTCTCTTGGTAAACAGACTGCCGCTGGCTCAGTTAAACTACTAACAGAAGCGTTGGAGAGTCTGAGTGAAGAAGAATGCGAGCCGCAAACTGAGTGGAAAGATTCATCATCAGACGAGCAAGAACAACCCTGGCGGTCGACAGAGACGTGTCTGCCGCCAGACGCGGAAGCTACAGAAGCTCCGAAGTCTGATTCGTATCCAGCAATTGACTCCCTGCTTCCATGAACCGACAGGATCTCTCTAGTGGACGCTGCAGAACAGCTCACGTTCTCACCATCCCTCGCCTGAGGATCCCCGGTTTCAGACACGGAGGGTGATGGGGTTTCTTTCACATTTGAGAATTTGGATGCCAGGGGAAATGGGTCTTGCTCCAGGTCAGCGTTGAGGGCCTCGAAGTGGAAGAGAGCGATTTTCGGATTCAACCCGACATGGCTACCGGTGGAAGTTTGGGGACTTGCATGCGTTGATCTGCGCTTGCGGTTGCGGCTTCCTTTTACTGCCAACGGCCAGCTCATTCCATATGTCCTCAGCTTACTCAGGAAACAAACAGCTCCAGCTCCAGCAAGAAGGAGCAGCGCCAAGCTGCCAACCGACACAAAAACCGCCACCAGCACTCTCCTCCTCCTCCGCCGCCACCTCCTTCTTCCTTCTCCAACAGTCTGTGCAGTGTTTCCACGTGGCGCAAGTGGTCTTGGTCTACTCCTCAGAGGAGGCGGCGCTGTACGATGAGAGTGTGAAGGAGATGGAGAGGGTGCAGGAGCAGGCGGCACTGACTTAAGATGAGTCTCTCGGTAAAGGGTCGATTTGAGCCTCTTCAGGCCAAGTAAGCCCCCGAGCTTCTCCACTCGAGCTGGGTCTGCCGACTCGTGATGATGAGACGCAATGAAGAGCATGTAAAGTGCGAGGAAGGTGGAGGAGAAGAAGATGATGTAAAGAGCAAGATTTCTTTCCATGTCGAGCTCCTGCAAAACTCAACACCCACAAAAGGTGATGAACAGGAAACCGAAGCCCTGCTTCACGACATTGAAGTCAAGCCAATGCAGCGCTCGAATCAGAGGGAGAGGATTGAAGAGATCAGGAGATGGAGGGAGACAGAGAGAGAGAGAGAGAGAGACTTAAATGCTACTCCAAGGAATCCCTGAGCATGGCAGGTGAGGTTGTACTGCAATCCCCTTTACTCCATCTTCAACATCCTAATCACTCTCTGAGAACAAAACTCCACTCACTCACTCTACATTGATCCAATTCATTAATGTGGCTCTGCAACTGCAAATAATCCGCCACTTCACTGCAATTAGTTGTCTTCTCCACCTACAGCAGCTGGGTGGTTGTCATGTTGATTGAGGAGAGATCTGTTACTTGGGGGGTGTCTTTTGCATAGGGCAGTGGGTAGAGAGTAGCCAACAGCTTCCCTTTGTTCTCATTCACTTTTTTGACAAACTTTTTCACCTTCCAAACAAGTCAAATTTTGCAAGCAACTCCTTTTGTCCATTCTATGCATGACATGGGAAAATGGGATTCATTTCTTCAGAATTTGAGATTTTGGGATATTGTAATTTTACCCAAATAAATTTAACATTTTTATTATATTAAAAAATGTTGCTTGCTTTAAATCTTTAAAAGTGATTTATAATGTTGTCTTTACAAACATATCATGAACTAAATCCGGATAAATTCTTGCTTCAATATAGTCTAAGTGGACCGGTGAATTATGGACAATCAATCTGAAGTTGTCACGTGACATTTTGAAAAGTTAAAGTGACATGTGACGATTTACAATTAATTTTAAATTTTTTAATTTTCAACGTATCACAACACTAATCATGATATTTGGTAACAACTCCACATTAGTGTATACACAATCCACGTATTATATTGTATCACCCCCCAAAACTTTGTCATCAGCTAAATGCCACTCAACAAAACCATACATCAAAATTGCAACACAAAGGACATTCATCATAATAAATGAAATATAAGCCCATCCATCCTATTGTGGCATAATTAATTAATTATGCTCAGTGGTTAGTTGTGTATGTAATTGACCACACCTGCACACATGCTAAAAACAAAATAAGCCAATTTCCCACTCATTTATGAATCTTAAAAGGTTCCATTTGCTTGTGCTTAGTGTCCTCTTCTTTATTGATTTGGTGGGTGCTAAAAAATAGAATGGAGTTGACCTTTATAAGGGGTTGGTTTTCGGTGAAATTTTTGAGTTGATATAATTCACCATATGAACTGTGGTACCACCAATAAAATGTTATCGTATGACATTTTGAAAAGTAAAAATGATAATTTTTTATTGATTGTAATTTTTTTTTAACATTTCAACGCGTTACGTGACTAGTTAAAAGTGTTATATGACGACGCCTTATAAATGAGTTCACAATCCACAAAGTGGATCTTGTCTACCCCAAAAATTTCTAGTCATTTTATTAACCATCCCATTTTAGTTTTTGTCCCGAGGTGCACCTTTTTATTGAATTTTTTCGATGTTATCTTTTTCTAAAGTATTATTGTATTAATAATGAAAATTAATGTGAATCATTTCCGGAACTCAAACATATTTTTATAATATTGAGTGTCATAATTTTGCTATCATCATAGTAAACATGGTCTATGTGATGCGTTGAAAAAATAATTAAAATTAATGATGAAAAATTATACGATATTCTGATTTTTGATCGTAACACGTGATGATCCACAATTGACAATGTCCATATTTCATGTGGCGAAATGTGTCCATTCAAAAACCACACGTATATGAAAACAGTTTGATACCACTTAAATTGAGTTTGGTTTTTGGTTTACAGAAAACAAAAAGGGTGAGGAAATTTTGAGGTAAATCGATAAGTAATTTTTGCTTGTGGTAAAAGTAAAGTTGAAGAAAGAAAAAATAGATTACAAATGAGTTTCTTTCGTCATAATTTTTTGTTCATAACTAAATAAAAAAATGAATTAATATTTGTAGAAAAATCATTTTTTTTTCTCTTCTATATTATTTTCTTTCAAACTATACCAGACACAATCTTGGGGATGCTCAACTTTTTGATAGTGACGTACATATTCACTGCAAATCAGTTTACGCACATCTCCAATGTAAATAGACGTAAAACGATACCATTATACGTCGAACCTAAAACCTTAAAATTGTTAGACCAAAACCTTAAAATGGTTAGAAACCATGTGATTCCTCCATGCAAACCTTCAATCTTTAGGATCCAACACCATGTGAAAGTGAAATGGCAACAATCTCATCCACCGGATCTTCCCATGCTTCCATTGAAATTTAAAAAACCACTTTATGTAACCAAATAAAGTACACCAAAGTCGATTAGTTACGAGTGGGTTTAATTAATTCTAATCCACTATTTAAGTGGGCTTAAGCCCGGTAAGGGTGAAGATTAAATCTGAACTATGGGCCGTTTGGTGTCGGGTCGTCGTTCATTCTTGGCTACGAAAAAATGTTGGGTTATTACGTACTGTATTATTGATGATGAATCATCGAGGTCTTGCTTTCCCTACAAGCAGACCTACTCACGGTTCAAGAGAACCAAAATTGAACCGTTTATTTGGTTTTCTAATTAAAATTAGGGAAACTCTAAACTATCACTATTTATCCAATTACGATAAGAATTATTTAAATGTCTAAAATTGGGTAAAAAATATATTTTTGAATTTATATTTTAAATTAAAATTTATAACTGCATTCTTTAACTAATAATACTTCATGACTTATATTCTTGAGCTAAAACAACATTACTTTGTCATCAAGTTAAACAATATTATTTTTTTACACAAATGACCGACTTTAATACTGATAAATTTGATAAAATCAATTGTATTTAACATATCAAACTCAATGTGACATTTTAAATTAGTGAAAAAAAATTCTCCCTTTTCGGACATTTAGATAGTTCTGATCTTAATTGGGTAAATGGAGATAGATCGGAGCTCTATTTAGGGTTTTTTCCTATAAATAATGTACTGTTAGTTTTTTTTTTTGAGATGAGGGTCGCACACTCTTCCTATCTTGATAGTGACGTTCTTACTACGGACCAACACATCGAATTATTGGCCAACATCTTGTTGATTAGTATAATTAAAACAACAAACAATAATTAGTTTAGTCATTTTATTTAATAATTTTATTTTTAGAATAATCTGGTTTTTGACAGAATTGATTCTTGTAAGTCGGTTAAGTCTAAAGTCGAAAAAATTGATTTTTGTATCAGACTTTGAAAGAACTCAGATAACAGGTCTAAATTAAAGATTAATCTACAAATAAATTCAGTGACGGATTCTATTTTTTTTTTCCAAAAGGGGACAAATTACCTAATTAAAATAATACATACTGGAAACCTACAATAATACATCATGGTGCAACAATATTATCCAACCATCCAAGCTCCTAGGCTTAGTGGAGGTCTACATACAACTCGAGATGTTGAGAGTCGATAATAATGCTGAAAATTTAAGGCCTGAATCAAATGCAATAGCCAACACAAACTCAAGGAGGATATTGATAACAACAACAACCACAAAAAAGGAACTAATCGATCGGTGATTTTCATTCATATGTTTTTAGCGCCAGTCGTTGATTGGAGTTTCGTGTAAAAATCTCAATTTTCAGATGCAAATTTTGATGTTATCATATAAACATGAAAATTATGGGAGAGCATCGCTCGATTAACCGAATCAAATTAATCGATTTCTAAAAGTCTCGATCGATAACCAAATCAAATTATATGGTTAACCGATAATTCAGTTAATTCGGTTATCGGTTAAATATTCAATTAATCGAATTAACCAAAAAAATATATATATTTTAAAAATCATTATATTTATATGTAAAAAAACTATTTTATATTTATATGTAAAAAATTTATTTTTTATTTAATAAATTTTTTTTGGTTAATTCGTTTAACCGAATTACCGAACTCAAAAAAATTTCTTCAATTAACCGAACCGAATTGATCAAATTTTAATCAGTTTTTGACTAAATTAACCGATTCACCGAACCAAATTAATTCGGTTGAACTATATCGATTCATTGAATTTATTTTCCCCGAACAATGCTCTTTCTTAATTAAAATATCATAATCACACGTGAATTAAATGACGCATAATAAGCATATTTTTACTATCAAAATGAAGAAATGCACGGTGATAGCAATAGACCCACATTTAATGCCATCTTGCATTTTTAGCATACTGTTGAGTTTAAGATGATGGAAAGGCAAGCACGTCATACCATTTTTCCAGCCACGTGGTATGTTGATATCGATACGGTCCCTATTTACACACCAAACAAATATCACGAAGATTCAAAAGTGAAATTTCAACTATCGAGTGTCGTTTCAACTCCATTTTAATGCCGCATCTACTAACCATCTTTATTTAAATTGTACTATTCCGACTTTGCACCTCAAAACGACGCAGTTATGATAGTTTGATCGTCATTCAAAAGAAATTTCATATTAAAATTGTCTCGTTTTGGGGTACGCAGTATCGGATTCGAGTTCTTTCTTTTGTTATTTTACAAAAGTCAAAATGTATTTTATTCTAAGGTTTTGTTTGATTTAAGAAATGTTTTATATAAAAAAAGAAAATATAAAGTTTTACATTTGGTTTTTCTGAAAAGTGTAGTAGAAAAATTTGATAAAAATTTTAACATAAAATATGGTTCAATTAGTATCAAATGTATATTTAAAATAAAGTTTTTAAGAATGTTTATAATTTTATCAAATGTATATTATTAATTAAATCTGAAAATGTAACAAAAATAAAACAGTACATTGTTTACTACTAACTTATAACAAGAGATATGCATTTCTAATGTTTACATCTCTTGCTTGAGATGAGATTAATCATTCAAATTAGATTAATCATCTTGATGCCTCAGTTGAGTCCTTTCAGATCAAATATTTTTTTAAAAAATATACAAGTAAATTTTTTGACTAATCGTAGAAGCAATTCGAGACAAAATGTTTATTTAAATACTTAGGGAAAAATTACAAAAATGATATATATTTTTATTTTATATTGTGATAAACCAAAATCATCTCAAATCTCACCGTATTCTATCTTTATTACTAAAAATATTTTTTGATTTTATTTAGTTTTGTAATAGTTAAAAATAAAATGAAAACAAAATTGCAGAGGGTTAGATATGTGAGTTGGATTCAATAGAAAATAAGATAGTTTAAAACGACCAGACTATTTCCGGAGCCTGTTTTGGAAATAAGAAATGAAGTTTTGGGGTAGAATTAAAATTCAATTATTTATAAGTTGTAGCCTCTCAATTTACAATACTCCAATCCAACTCTCTCACTAAACATCAATCTCTTTTCTCAAGTAAAGCTCTCTCTCCCACTCAGCGCTTCGATGGCGGATTCAACTAAAGCGAAGGACCCAATCAACACAGCCGAACCCCAACCTCCGAATCTCAAGGTAAAATTCCTTCCTCAATACCATTTACCGCCATTCTTACATCTTCTTTCTCAGCGGGCTTCAACATTTTTTCCTTCCTGCAGACCTGGGCTCTCAAGGCGTCCATTCACTGCGAAGGTTGCAAGAAAAAGGTCAAGAAAATCCTCCAAAACACTCCAGGTAGTCCTCAGCTGGCCTGAATCGTGAGGCTCCGCCATTCGTTAAACTACTTTGATGGTTTGCTCCTGCGTCAAAGTTCTGTTCTTTGGACAGACCCATGAATCGAAACCTCCATTTACAGGCGCAGAAACGTTCTCTTTATGTCGGCAAGGGTATCTGACTGTGTGTGAATTTTTGGTTCAGGTGTTCATAGCTCAGACGTGGACGTGAAGCAGCAGAAAGTCGTGGTCACTGGGAACGTGGACGTGAATGCGCTCATCGCTAAATTGATCAAGAAGACCGGGAAGCATGCTGAGCTTTGGCCGGAGGTGAAAACTGAGCTGAAGGAGAAAAAACAGAGCAAGTCTAAACCCCAGCGGAAGCCGCCACTTGCCGAGAAAAATGAAGGTGAAAGTGTGAAGAAGAATGAAGACGAGTTGGCGAAGGAAAGGCCGAAAACCGAAAGTACGGTTGGTGATAAGCCGGAGAAGGGTCCCAGCGAAGAAGCTCAGAAAACTGCCGGCGTCAAATCCGCCCCTACCGCTCCCAGCGGAGGTGACGGTGCGGGCGCCGTTAAAGAAAGGACGGATAAGGACGTGAAACCGCCTGCAGAGAACAAATCAGAGAAAGAAATCAACGGTGCAGCGCCGAAAGAGGCGGCGGCGGATGTGCGACAGGAGACGGTCAACGGGAAAGGAAACGCAGCCGCAGATGGCGTTGCTACCGACTTACCCGGTGACCACGTTGGTAAAAAGAAGAAGAAGAAAGGGCAAAATGGGAAACAAAAGTCTGAAGCACGCGAAGCTTCACGTGTCCCAGATGCTACTGAAGCTAGAGAATACCATCCACCCAATCACAGCCCACCACATAACTTTCCAGCTCACATGTACGGGTCTCCACCGACTTACCATGCTCCTCCTGTGTACACAGTGAGCTACAACACGACGCCGTATCCCTCTACAAGCTTCAGCTCATCGTTCTACGCAATGCCGCCTCACCACACCCAAGGGTATGCATATTCTGGTTCAGATGCGGAATATCAGCCGTCGGATTCTGCATCGTATCCATCACAGCCGTCGGATACATCGTTCCAGATGTTCAGCGACGAGAATCCCAACGCATGCTCGCTCATGTGATGTACGGTTTTTAAATGACCTGACTGCCCTTTACTTTTTGTGAATAAAGCTAAGCTGTTGTTGCTTTAACGAAGGGTATTCTAGTCATTTAAGTATGTAGGAGCAAATCAGTGGTTTGGGGATGAGGGTGAAGCTGTTGTTTGAAGCTTTTGAGACCTTTGGGTTAATTTAATAAGATATTTCGTAGTGGTTTATTCTTAAAGTTTGGACCTTTGTTTTAAAGTAAATGAGTGTAGTCATCTTTGGTTAACCCTGTCGGCCATCAGTGTCTGCTTTACCCCCAATCCATGGTTTTCATCTCCCAAAATTACCCACTTTATTAATTTATTTGTATAATTAATCAGATCAATCATTAAAAAAAGGAAACAAATTCAAGCTAATTATGAACTATCACTATATGATTTTTAAAATGAGTACGGAAAAAAATTTGTACTGATATTTATATTTCTTACCTAATAATATTATAAGACTTATATTCGTGTGTGAACATTATATCATTTGGTTATCAAAATAAATAATATCGTTTTGCATGGCAAATCAACGTCTTTTCATACTCAATCATTCATAATTCTTAATAAATTTAATAAGATCAATTATATTTAAGAAATCAAACAAATTGATCTTAAGCATCATCCTTTAATTAATCTAATTTTTTTTCATGGCACTCTTTTTCGAAATTGTGATAATTTGGACATCAATTGAGTTGGTGGTGATAGTTCAAAACCCATATCAAATATTTTCCCAAAAAATATCAAGACTAAACTGTCACCACTTTTTTAATTATGATTTGAAGTATTCAAATTGTAAAAAAAGCTGCCACGTTAAAAAATTGAAACTAATTTAAGATAGAATTCTTATCCAGAGCTACAAAGCCAAATATAACCAAGCTGAAACTACATAATTTTAATTTTAATCATCAAATCACCAGATGACATATGTAAAATAAATTTTATTAATATTTTTCATATCAAAACTACCTTTTTACCAAAAAAAAAACATCATATTTATGTACAAAATCACCTTGATTTAGCCCGCTGGAACCTTGCTTGGCATGATGAGATCATCATCATTTAAGATATTACTTACAAATCAATTTATTTAATTCATTAAATACATTTAATTTTACTAATTTTATTGAAAATTAGAGATACTTTAATACAGAATGATGTATTTTTATGATGAAACGTTATTATTTATTTGATAACAAAACACTGATGTTTTAGTTTACATTTTAATTTTTATAACAATATTAATTTAGGAGAGAATATATAATTTTTTTAGATTAAACCATAATTTCTATATATTTACAATGATATAAATAATTTGAATTATAAGTTAAAAAAATAATAATATCTTAGAGCTACTTTGTCTATTTTTTCCAAAGATAAAATTGGTAGCACAAATTCAAGTAAACTCCCCTTTAAAATGTGGGGTTGGTAGCTGAACATATTGAAATTTTGGGGACACGTGTCCGTATGTAGTGGTGAAGTCTAGTAATGATGTAATTGATGATAAACGTGAGATGAATGATAAGGTTGCAGGAGGGTCAGATGTGAATAATTAATTGAATAGACTTGATGTTTATCTGACTACGGTGGTCCCGCCACGTGGATCGTATCATATTATTAAATAATTTAAATGACTGATACTAAAAACAAGTATTCATTAATTTAATAAATGGTTTAATAATGATCGGTCACGGGAATTACATCGACTTTTCTAATGAAATAAATTAAAAGCGGGGTCGTCAGATTCTCCTATTATTTCACCCTTTTCATAAATCTTTTATTTTTAAAAAAAATCATTTTAAATATGTATTTTTATATTATTTATTAAATATATTAGTAATATATGTAACTCCATCTGACTGAATTATTTTTTCAAATTAATAAGTTACACGGTCAAGTTGTATTTTTGGTTAACAATATTAAATTGGTGTTGGTTGATTGCAATATTTTTAAAACTGTCCAAATTAAATACGCGACGAACTTAAATTTACATAATTACTATTCATGAGTGTATCACTTGAGAAACTTTAAAGAATTATTATAATATAATGAACTTAAATTAAACATGTTATTCACCTATGCAAACATGTTAAATTTTATATTTTGATATTTACTTCTTATTTTGCATTATAAAATTTAAAAGTTAATCAGTAGAGTTTTTTTAAAAGTTTTAGGTTTTATTGTATCACTTATATTTTAAATGTTTATATCCATTAATATATATGATGAACCAAAATTTTCATTTAAATAATATTATAATTACTATGATGTTTTAATTTTTTGATCAAGGTCTCAAAATTTCGTGAGACAGTCATAGAGAATAACATAGTTGAATGTCCAATCTGATTGACGTGGGAGCTCATTCTGAAAATGTATTCTATAATGTAAATGTTAATGATTTTCAGCATATCAGTTTCAGATGTCAGTATCTAAAATTTTAATTCTTAGAAGAAATCAATGAAATTAGCCTTAATAGCAACATCTAAGCTAAAATTTGGATGGTGGACAGTGGGTCTGATGGCCACATCACTCCATACACCTAAATCCATACCTTAAATAAAGAGTCAAACATTAAATAAAACAGAATGCATGCCTTGTGTGTTCTATGGCTAAACAAGCATATATAATAGTTTTTAATCAAGTATTATACAGACTGTTAATCCTTTTCAGTTGGTTCATGTTGATACTTGCAGACCCTTCTCTGTTGAGTCTATGCATTGTCACAAATATATTCTTCTCACTGTGATAGATAATTATATAAGGATCAAATGGGTTTATATGATCAGAATTAGACATGAAGCTGCTAAGTTGATCAAAGACTAAAGCCTGTGCAAAACATCTCAACTCATTTGCAGTTGGGAGTTGGGACTGTGGATGTTAAAGCCTCCCCATTTTGGCATTGTGGTATGATGTTAAAGAAAGTGACTGATTCTTAATAATTTTCATGATTAGTTTTTGAATTTGGAGTGTTGTTTAACAATTCTTTAGTCATGGATTTGTACTAGTAATGTATTTGGGCGATACGTTGAGGGTGTGTGTGAACTGATCCGCAACGTCACCGGCTGACTAGCCACAAATATATATATATATGACATTATAGTTTTGAAATTGCTGCTCATGTGTTGTTTTGCTTACATATAACAGGTGCTCATTTCATTCATGAAAAACTTACATGACTACTAACATGCTGGCTCCTGAGACAACATTTGAACTTCATCATATCTTTGGGCAACTTACATGATCAGTAACACTTAAACCACACCCTGCAGCAACTTTTCGAATTTGAGTTCTCAATGAGAGCTTATCTGTATGCTGCGGGTTCCACATCGGAAGAATCGTCGTCGTCATCATCTCCTTCTTTTCGCTTCAGCTTTTCTTGAGCTGACGAGCAGTGTCAATGGGACCAACATCTCGAATTTGAAGCTCACACTCTTTGTTTGAACCTTTGCGGTTCACATCGATCCTCTTGCATTTATATCAGCCTCTCGCCTTATCTTACCTTGGGGCTCGATCATATATCACATATTAATTGTGTTTTGTTTCATAAAAGATAATTAAAAATGAGGAACATTGTGAAAAATAGTAGAATTCTTCGTTCAATAAATTTGTAAAGTATGAAAAAAATAAAAATAATAATCAAAAGTTTGTTCCATCTGTATTTTTCAAATAATTAAAATGTGTTTCATATATTGCACGATATTCATTCTTATCGGGAAAAATAGGTATATCTTGACAGATTATATATATATATATATATATATATATATATATATATATATATAATATACCCGAGTGGTTAAAATGATATCGTTTTGAATTGTGTTTATGAATTTTAGAATTTTAAATGTTTTCGAGTCTTTTAGTGATGTAGGGTTTCTAGGGTTTTTGTGGGTTTTGTTTTTTAGAGTTTTTTAGGGTTTTAGAGTTATGAAACAATATTGTTCTTTAGGAGCTTTTGAAATTTTTAAAAATAATATAAATATGAAATTTTGAATTCTAAAAATCTTAAAAACTCTAAAATAATAAATACTTTACTCTCAAAACCCTAAATATCTAAAAATTCATAAAACGATATCATTTTAGCCATTAGAACATATAATTTATACCTACCAAGTCCTATCTTATTTCATTAGAATCAATGACAACTTCTAAATTAGTATATAAATTATTTGCAAATTGATTTTTTTGTAAAAAAAACAAACTTGAAATACAACGCACGTACTTGCGTCCTGATCATGGGGGAGACCATGCAGAGCACGTGCCATACGTGGAAGCAGCAGTCTTAACACACTCTCTACCACGACCATCTCGTGCCCGTCTACCACGCTGGAAGCAACCTTATGTGTCATGAATATTTTAATTAAATATTAAAATATTTAATTAATAGTAAATTAATTAAATCACATGCCATTATGACTTTTTTATAAAGTAAATTAACAGTAATTAAATAATTAAAATTTTAATTAAGTCATAAATAGAAAAAATATACTTAACTAACTGACCAAAAAATAACAAGAATTCAATAGTCACCACCATAAAAAATGACACGATTAAATGTGCAGAGAGACATTTTCATCAATATTTCAGAAATTTTGAATATTCACACTTAAAAGTGCCGCCGAATAAGTTATTTTCAAAATCAGCATTAAGTAGATAAGAAGAATTCGAATCTAATTAAATAATTTTTAAATAAAATCAACGAGATTAATATATTTAATACTGAAATCTCAATACGGAATTAAAAATTAGATTTTTAACACCCTTAAAAATACTCTGATATCACGCTTCACGAACATGATAAATGTTGTCATGACAATAAATAAGACAAACAAACAAGATGATAGATGTAAGATTTGCTGTCACATTTAAATAAAAAAAAGTGTGACAAAGAATTACCTTATTATCATGGTTCATACAAATAAACATAATATAGATTAAATCTTCTATTCATATATCGTCGAAGCTATGATCTGAACATATCACTTTTCTTCTTTAGATACATGTTCACAACACTTAACTTCAACATATGTTCTCTCAAAGTCTCACTTATCTTCAATTTCAGCGTACTTTTAATCCGATTTGATGAAGTTTCATCCCCCCTTACTTTTAAATCTGCAATCTAAAGGAAAAAGTTCTTTTCGACCACAATTGAAGTATTCTTATCATTCACATCACTCATTTAACAATCGACAATACTCTTCTATGATTGCATCCTCTACTTCTCATTATCTGATTTATTTCGACAACGAGTGCTCTCACATTCTTTACATTCTGTTCAATAATTTCCTCAATTATATCTTTCACTTGATTTGATTCTCTGGCACTTTAAAGTGTTTTCTAGTTTGTGTCTCCTCCGTAGTCTCCACCTTGATTGTGAATTTCATCATTTATTGTGGAACGATTTCTTGATTTGCTTGTAGATTTCTTTTATGATCATCTTCAAGTTAGCATAATTATCCAATTGTTGTACTTCACGGAATAAATTTGTTATCTTGAAAGGTACTCGCTGATAAAGAGTGTATCTTGAGTACCACAATTGAAGTCAAGTAAGATTTTTTTTACAAAAAAAGCGATGCCACAATATCTCATTATTCTTTTTGTGCCTTCACATCTACAATTATTACTGACAAAACTCTTATCAATAATTTTATTTGAACCATTATGACTGTACCATCTCTGATGTTTCAGAACTTGTACAAATTGTTGTTCTAAGGGGGCTGGTGAGGTGATATATGAAAAACACACCGGTTTTAGAGTTTCATTTCTTTGTGATTTGAGTTGTTCCCAAACCTTTTACAACTAATTATGTGTGTTATCTGTTCATTTAGGAAAAATTTCTAAAAATGATGCTTAGAGTGAAAAGAAAGCAATTCGAAATGAAAATTATCCAAAAAGTAAAGTTTTAAAAAGAATTCAACGTCTACTCGGTCGAGTAGATTTTCAGAAGACTGTCTTTGATCACCTTTGAATGACACTCAATCATATAAGAAATATGAAAATTTATAATCAGTCTTGTGACGTGAATTCATCGTACATTACAAGATCGTATTTCACTTAACTCCTCAGATTGACAACATGTTTATAATTTTTGAAAAATTTATGATTGAATGGAATGATGTTGAATGGGAATGTGTATATGCGGGAGGGCATTACATTGGAATTCTGGTCTTCAACTTGGCTAAAGAGAAAAGTTCGAGGAGGAAGTGCAGCAGTTTCCGGATTGTAAATATCAGAAAACAAGGATGGTGTTCAAATCATTAGAAGTCAAGGGTGGAAAGATGCAGGGTTATTTGTTTTAAATTGGCCTTTTTGGAAGAAAAGTTTTCTAAATGGTGCCAGTTTCGGAGTGTTTTTGAAATGACATATTTAGTACCAATCGTTGTATACGTTACCAATCGCAGTATCAAATAACTTGAACAATGACTCATCTATTTGCCAATTCATCTACTCATTCATTGCACATGTGGAGGAATACAAGTGTCAAACTGGTGTTGAATGAAGACCAGTCATGTCCTAAAATAACGGTTGGGTCTTAAAATTCAACCGTGCTCTGAAACGGCGGCTAACTTTATCCTGTAATCGGTTTTAAATGGTGATTCGAACTAGCCTACCTCATTGATGAAAATTGACCACTTGATGTGGGAATTGAATTTTTTTAATTTTTTTTTACTAAATATAAATTACAACGCACACATACGACCAGCAGAGAATTCAAATTCTGATAGTGGATATTCCTCTTTACTACCAAGTCATACCCCTTATGACAAGTGGAAATAAAATTTGCGGTTCGAGACTAGCTTCACTTTGATAATGCGGTTAGCTTTCTTCATAACTCAATGAATAGGGCTGCTATCGGGTCCCGCTCCCCCATCCGATGATGAGTAAGAAAATTGCATTTGTTCTTACTCGATCAAGTACCATTTACACGACTGAGTAAGCGTTTTCCTCACAATCTTACATGATCGAGTAAAAAGTTACGCACAAGACATTACATGGAAAATTCATGAAAAGAATCCTTCTTCCTTCGGTGGTCTTTGACCCCATTATTCCTTATTCTCCCAAATCCTACTCCCCCTAAATTATTACCTGATTATGTATTTCTTTATAACATTAGCCCTTTTTATAAGTCCGTCCAGCGGCTACCCTCAATTGGGACGACCCATTTGCGACTTCCTTCTTCACTGTGGTCCAACCCACTTCTTAGATACACCCTGCGACTCGACTGCATTATTTGAGGTCTAACTCACATCATTAATCATCTCGCGATTGTCTTACAAGCCCACCTCATTCACTCGCAACTTTTAATGTCAAGAAGTACTGCAAAGTACAGCACAAAACAATTGATATATTTTACCGAAGAACAAGTTTCGGCAAGGCGTATAAATGACAGTATTTGAAAATACAACTCACCATGCTCTTATTGTAGCTAAAACCAAAACTGAAACAAATGCCAGTGGCATCCTCGACGTGAAGGTCAAGGGACAAGGCAGCTAAGAAATCACGTTCCATCACAATCACTAAATGACGATAGGATTTGAAACAAGATCGCTAAGAAGGGTGAGTGTGAGTACGTGGAGAAGCTGAAGAAAGTTAAAAGAGGCTGATGACAAAAGCAATAAAAGCAACGGCAAAGAAGATTGAACAACTGAGCATGAATAGTTGATAGCTCAGAACTTAGAGAGAAGAAACTGTCATGCAGTTGCAGTAATCCTAATGTCATTCATTCATAAATTAAGGAGAAAAAAAAACTCGCAATCTAAATTGTTCGCCTGACAGCAACATGAAGACACTGAAAACTTATGCTTAGCGTAGATTACTGTCGAATATCAGTTTTCTTCTTCTGCCACAGCCTGTCAAGTCCGCTGTCAGCATCTCCCTGCAAAATAGATTTCAATCTATGACTTGCCATGAATGACAGCAGCAAAATCGAAACTTGTTGTAAGAAAATTTACGCAAAAAGTATTGCCAAAATGCTACAACCATAAACAACAAACACAGTTTGAGAACCAAGATGAACGCAAAAAGACAAAATCATCTGCCAGTGCCAATGACAGGATTACATGCAATCTGGTAAAAGGCACAATGCAGCGAGATTCAATATCGTACCGCTCAACTCAAGAACCAGAAAAAAAACAAAATCAGCTCCAACAGAAGACTAAATTAATCTTGACATCACAAGAAGCAAAATTTTCATCTGTGTTTCAACTGCAGTTTGAAGTAACGCGAGCTCAGATTCATACTCATATCGAGCGTGGGCCATCATCACAAGCAATTCAATTTCTTGACAAATGACAACATGAATAGCATGAGATTGTGTAAGTACCTGAGCACGAATATAGCCGCAGAGTGCGAAGGTGGAGAACTGGTTATTGAAGATGCCATTGGCATCCAGATGCCCGATGTTCATCTGCACCGAGGCGTGATCCTTCGAAGTGATGAGCCTGTTGGTCGCCGAGCTGCATTGAAAAACAAAAACAAGCAAAATCAAATTCAGCCGACGCTCGAACTTCATTCATTATAACCGAAAGGATCAGTATCGATTCAGCAGCTAACTAACCACTTCCTGGGGATGTAGAGATCCACATTTTGTCCTTCCTCGTTCTGCATCTTCGCAAATCAGTTAAGCGCCAAAAAAAGCTCGATACTACAATTTCCTGCTTAAATTCGATGTAAATTAGAAAAATCAACAGCTATAGACTTTGAAATTGATGTCAAGTAAGCATCGAAGTACCAGGATCGATCGGCTGGGTGAAAATTTTACCTGGATGAGCGAAGCGGGAGGTGGTGATGCGCGAGTGCACTGAAAACCCTAACAGGCGAAGAAATCGCTGCGAGGCATTGGGCTGGGCTGTATTGTTAACGGGCTGAATTACTGTGGGCTTGTTTGCTGAAAACGGCCCATCAAACAAATAGGGCAAATTAGCTGGGATGTGTCAATATTTTTAATCTGAATTATTAAATATAAAATCTCTCAAATGGTCTAAATTTAAAAAAATTCAGAAATTATTATTTTTTGGCGCGTTTTCAAATCTTGGTTGGATGTCACTTGTTTAGTTAGCAAACTCATGCATGATAGTCGTACTCGAAGGAGGTCCCCTCTATTTTGAAACAACTGTTAAATCTGAAAATTTAACGTCAGTTTGAAACTGTAGTTGGTCTCTTTCTAACAACAGTTTCAAACTTTCTTATCCAAAAGGGACATGAAAACACTCTTTAGTTAAACAAACTTTCATTCACATTTTCCCATATGATTTCCTTTCTTTAACATTCATTTAACCAAACAAAACATTACTTAGAGTCTCCTCGTAGGGTGACCAGTGGTCACACCCCGTCCACGACTTGGTATTTGAGCGGAGTAGCCACCTCCTTCAATACCTTGTTATTTCAGTCAAGACTCATTTTGGCTACTCACGCTAATTTCTCACATATCTATGATTCTATGCCGAGTG
>NQLW01000055.1:3400694-3425535 GCA_002312845.1 Kalanchoe fedtschenkoi
TAAATATTAATAAAGAGAATGTTGAGACTCAATAAAGTGAATCAACATTTTTTATAAATAAAAAAATGTAACTCATTATATAAGTAGGATAAAGTTAAACAATGAATCATTAAAAAATAAAAAGGATTTTATGGTTTCTTGCATTAATGCATTAGAACTATTGGATTTTAAAAATTATATTATTTTCGGATTTTTAAGCTTTTAGACCCTTACACATTTACCATTTCATAATTTAATTTTTTTTACAGTCTTCGACTTTTGAGGTTTGGAGCTAAAACATATAAAAATAATGAAGCAAAATGACAACTTTTTTATATAATACAAGTATTGGTACCCGTCGTTCCGACGGATTTGGTTCGGTTCTGTTGGAGAAAAATTAAAAATTGAATCAAATTATTAGAACAAAAATTTGAAACTGAAATTTAAAACCGATCCAAACCGATCAATTACAAATCGAACCAAACCAACCTGTTTCAAACCAAACCGAGCCAACTGGGATCGATCGAACCGAACCGATCGAACCGAACCGATCCGATCAGACCGAACCGATCCGATCCGATCAGACCGAACCGAACGACCCGAACCGACCGACCCGAACCGAACCGACCCGACCCGGATGGAGCGACGCTCCCATCCTATTCTGTTATTATAGTAGATGTCGGCACATCATAGTTATTAAAACCTTGTTGAATTGGTTGGACTAGATACCGGTCCAATTTGTATTTAATATCAGATTGCAAGACGGATCAAATAAAACCAAACGATATATTGCAAAACTGTTGAACCTTACCAATTGAGCAAAAAATATTATTTTGCAAAAGTGGGGAGGTGGGAGTTGAAGCGGTCCCTCAAACTAGCTCTATCAAAAGTTTTATGTTATTCATATTTTGTGATTATTATAAGTAATTGAACTGATGATTAAATTAATTTGAACCACCGGTTCAATTAAAAATAAAAACCGAATCCTCGATGTATTCGATTTTCGATCCAATTCTAATAATTATGTCCATAAGTCATAACATATGAAAAAACAACAAATAGATACTTTTGAGAATATACCCGGTCACAAAAACACATTGTGTGATAAATGTTTTATATAAATGGACACGGTGCTCAGGCCTAACCTCCCCGCATGATCTCTACATACTCCTACCCTCGCTTTTTCTGTACATGGCTGTGTGTTCTCTCCTTCACGTTGGCAGCAAATTGACCGTATTAATAATTGGCAGTAGTAGAATTACAATATTTAATTTGGGAAAATGAAAAGAAAAGAAAATAATAGAGAAATTGATTTTTTTATAAATTTTATCATTTTTTTTTTACTTGGCTGGTTTTGGAAAATTGCAAGAAAAGTGTTAAAATACTCTCTATTTAAAAAAAATCACGAGCTTTCTTCATATTTGAAATTTAATTTTCATTTAATCAACTTTTCTTCAACCAAGCAAAAGATTCATTTCCATTTCTCTTCGTTTTTGATTTTCCATCAAACGAAAAACAACTTTATTATTCGAACTCGGATTTTGAGTGATTCTTGAGCACATGGACTATGGAAACAACTAATAATGAAGAGATCTTAGTGCTGTGTCGAAAAACCAAAGTGTACTAATAAATATTTATTATTCATAATTTATCTTGATTTTTTAAATGATCGATCAAATTGATACGTGACAATTTTTAATAATTAATTAATCCCAACAAAATAACTCGAAATTTGTTCATGTTCTACCATTATGTGGTAAATCGGTGGAGTTTATTCAAAGTTGACTTGGCTCTACAATTTTGGTAAAAGAAAGAAAATAGAACAACTCACTCAGCTGATATATTAATTCTATACCCATTATCAGTTGTCAAAAACTAAGTGGGCATCCATTAACATCTCTACTGAATAAATCTCTTCTACATCATCACATCTTGCAAATGCTACCAACTTCTTCTTATTCTTCTTCTTCAAACCTCTAACACGTAAAAGACACAATCGCAGCCATGCCCATCTCCAAGCTTATTCTCATCCTCTCCTCCATCGCCCTCATCACTACCCTCGCCTCCGCGACAACCGACGTCCACCACTACCACTACCACACCGTCGCCTGGCCGGACTCCTCCTCCTCCTCCAAGTGCGATGGCACGGTGGGCGAGTGCGCGGCCGCTGAGGACGAGGAGTTCGAACTGGACTCGGAGATCAGCCGCCGCGTGCTGGCCACCTCCCAGTACATAAGCTACGGAGCGCTGGACAGGAACAAAGTGCCGTGCAACCAGCGCGGCGCGTCCTACTACAACTGCCAGACAGGGTCCCAGGCCAACCCCTACAGCCGCGGCTGCACCACCTACAACCGCTGCCGAAGCTAGTCTCACTTTTCTTCGAGTATTTTCATTGAAACCAAACATGTTTTTATGATTGTCACGAATATTTTTATACGGAGTGAATTTCCTTCCTTGCGCATGATAGATCATTAATGCATACATGCAATTATATCTGAGAAATTCGAGTGTCTCTACCATATCATAGATTTTCAATACATGTCCCAGCATATTAATACCGGATTGAACAATCAATTTTGATACCTATTTGAATTTCAGATTGACTCAATTAAGCCGAAAAATTGTCACAAAGTTTGCAGCCGTTTCTCGTCGAATATTTTTTTGGCCACTAAACATTATTTTTTTCTGACGGTGATACTCGTGCTACATTCAACACTCTTATGAATGAGATATTTATGACTATTTTAAAAAATTGAATATTTAGATGATATTATGGTTTAGAGTAGGACAATAGTTCAAGAGCTGGCAGGTGACATGTAAACTTGTTTGGGCTGTCCAAGCTATCAAAAAGTCTGTGTTTGATTAAATAAAAAATTGAAGAGAATTAATATTTGAAGAAATATGAGAAAAAAAAAAATTGGTTTAGAGAAAGTTAGGTACGAGAAATGAGCAAAAAAAAGAAAAAAAATGGAGCTCAGACGGCACTTGCAGTCATCATGAATCAGACAATGGCAACGAAACCCTGTCGTCGCTGATAGCTTTCATCATCGCTCCGAGGTTGCACCAGCCGGGAATCGAACCCGGGTCTGTACCGTGGCAGGGTACTATTCTACCACTAGACCACTGGTGCTTTTTGAAATCAGTTGTTAATAATTTGATAATATTTTCTTTAACAGGAGCGGTGGTATATTTTTTTTACTATTTCTTTCTTATTTTATTATAAAATAATTCTCTAATATGTTATTTGCCAATTTTAATCCATCCTGCGATTTAATGTTGTTTTAAATTATAATCATAATAAATTATCAACTGCCATATATTTAATAATTAATTTTTTATATTATTTGTTAAAATGTCAACAATAGCTGATTAATTGGTTGGCATTGCTTTGCTTCATCATCTCCCCGTCGCCGGAGCAGAAGACGGCGTGTCACCGACGATGGTGACGCCGTCTTCTCGTTTCGTCAAACTAGCTTTCGTCTTCTCCATCTCCCTCACAGTCCCGATCTCATCATCCTTATCTCCTCCACCCTCACCGCCGCACAAAGCCACAGTGCCGGACCTGCTCGCCCTGCTCGGATCCAAGCGGCAAGCCTCGGCGCTCGACAAGAAAGTCGCTGATGACCTCAAATCCTGCCTCAAATTCCTGGTGCCTTTCCCTCATGCGGTCCGCGGTGTTGCGGAATTCGAGCCGCGTCGTGTGCTGCAGAGTTTCAGGAAGAGTGGGAGGGAGGAGGAGGATGATGAGCTCGTCCGTTGGCCGCCTGCGCCGGTGATGGAACTTGCGCGTCTCGCGGTTGACTCCGGTGGAGATCCTGCGGCTGTTCAGCGTGCCCTAGATCCGACCATGTTGACCGTGAGTGCTTAAACTTTGACCTCTTTTCTTTGTTGCTCATCAATTGTATACTCAAACATATATTTAGTCTTTGCTGTTGTTAATCGTAGTGATGACAGTAATGTTGATTTTAGGGTTTAGAGTAAAGACGAAGTTGTTGGTTTTAGGGTTTGGTAGTGATGTTGATTAAGTTTATTAAAGGTATTTTCACGTTTCTTAATAGCAAAATTTTGCAAGAAACTTGCGATTCTGTTTAACAAACTAATACGTTTTTATAAACTTTGCTAATGTGGTCGCGAAGATGAATATAATCTTCGTTGTTAAGAAAGGCAAAGAAAACACGAATATACTTCATGGTTAACGTCAGCGGAGATTAAATCTATATTCGTGTATGTTAATTGCGAAAAGGTTGGATCAGATATAAAACCAAATGCGGGTGTACAATTGATAAGAAACGAAGAAGAGCGGTCTAATTTGGAAAAAAAAAAAATCTGCTTAATTTCATGTCCAGTGATCCGACTTGTGATTACTTTTTCGTTGACATTCCTAATACTTGATCATCCATTAGTTAAGTTGTTCAATTGCTGCATTTCAGTTTATCTGTATTTGGATCTGCTATGTATTGGTTTGGTGATTTCTCAGTTTGTTTCAATATACATAAACGTACTTCATGACAAGTAATACCCTTAGGTGCCTGATATTGAAGGATGCAAAGAGGATCGGTGTGAGCTTACCAGATATGCATACGGTAGACGATTCATAAATGAGGTGAGTATTGAAGATCATTTGGTGCTCTAAAATTTTCAAAGTCTCTCCTTCTCTTTCTCATCTCGCTATGTTGTTATGCAGGATCTGAACTCGTATCTTGAGTTTTTATTCAAGCTTATAGTGGAAAGAGGCCCCTCCATTGGTTTGAATGTCTCCTTGAGCCGATATGATTTCTTTCATGGTCATATGTTCCTTGCTATCGACTCTGGAAGACTTGGTATCTTGTAAGTCTGTACCAGATGGATTTTAATTTTCTGTGCTGATGAAGTTCCACTTTTGAATGGAATTTGTCATTCCTGAGGTGGTAAGTTCCTGTTTATGTTTCCATGTTATGACTGGTTTCATGCCAAGGAATACCCTGAGTATGACAAAGATTCATTTCCATACAACATGGGCTACTGTCAAAAAGGTAGTTCCGTGTTAACAAAGTAGATGGTGCCCTAAATTCTACTCTGCTTTCATCTCCTGCTTAACTTAATCTGTATAAGAGTATGTGGAGCAGATGGTTGTATAATTATCTGGGCTTGGGGTTGAATATGTTGTTATGATTATCTGCTTAACTTCGTATTCTATTAGGGTCCAATGTGGCATATGATGATTCAATGAACCTGAGGAATATTTTGTGGCTCGCCCCCTTGGCAAGTAACACAAGCAAGTCGTGGCTGGCACCAGGTTCGATTATTCACCGGATTATTATTTCTTACAAGCAGAATTTCATGCAAAGAGGAAACATTGATATTTTTTTCGTATATCCAATTATCCATGTTATATGATTTGGGTATACATTCTTTTTTTTTTTGAAGTAAGCAATTCAACTTGGTATCCCATTCCATTCTCCATTTACCTTATACTAGTCATACGTTGCTGATGAGTCACCAATTGTCGAAATGATGGTTGACGACATTCTAATGAAGTCAGGCAATGACTCTCTCTGCGATATTTGGCAGGAGTCCTTGTGGTGCTAGATGCTCGACCAGGCGGAATTATATATACGGATATCATACCCGACTATGCGCATATCTTTAGAACCATCTATGAAGGTCTGATTTTGTTATCCTCGTTATAGGTGGTGGTTATGCCTTAAGAGTATTCAGTGATAGTTGAGCCTTGGAGTATGTAGTTTCAGCTTTACAATCAACTAATGGTTTATGGCCTTAACAGATGATTTCGGAGAAGTAGCAGTCGATGTCAACTATCTGAATGTGGGTGGTTCGGTGGCCAAATATCAGATCTTCCTTTGTTGATAGTTCTCCGCGGCCAAAGTCAGATCTGCCTTTGCTAACAGACCTCTTACTTTGTCACCTTAAAGCCAGCTTATCCTGATCATGAAGTTAGTTCTGGAAATCCTCATTCTTCATCATTGATTGTAACTTACGGATGTAAGTATCATTTATTGCGTCCATTGTTCTATTACTTCATCATTAATTTAGCTCACATACATCTCACAGTAACTATCCTTCAAGGCTTGCTTAGTTCCATGATCCAGCTATTGTAGGCATTACATATGACCTGACATCCGGCTAACCCTGCCTCCTTAGCCAAGTTGTCATACTCGCTCAGCCTTCTCTCCTTTCCACCAGGGTTCTGGGCCAACATGAACAGATCTTGCTCGCACACAATATTCGTAGTCACACTGTTATCTGGAACCTCGGGGAGAATCGACTCCACTATGATCACCTTTCCCGAGCTCGGCAGAGCTTCATAACAGTTCTTTAGAAGCTTACGGCAATGCTCATCGCTCCAGTCATGAAGTATCCACTGATTCAACCACATCACAACATGGACACACTGTTGTAAAACTTGCTCTAATCGGAACAACATTATGGTATGATCTTAAAGAAATAATGTACCTTCATGAAAATGGCATCACCCTTGGGTACTTTTGAAAACATATCTCCACCGACATGCTCCACCCCTGAATCGCCAGTTATGTATGAGTTGAGGCAATTGACATGCCATCGATAATAACTAAATACTAATCTTAGACAACCTGGGTACGAAGGTGCGACAGCGAGAACATGGGGCAGGTCGAAGTTGATGCCCTTAATGCTGGGATACATGGACGTGATCATGCCCAGTGTGACTCCAACCCCTCCGCCAACATCCACCAGCACACCAACACCTTCAAACCCTTTATAAACTCCAAGCACTTTCTTCATTATCAGGGTGGTATGACTCGACATGGCCTTGTTGAACACCTGGTTGAACCTGGGGTCAGTTCCTGGATACTCGAACGCATTCATCCCATACTCCCTGTCAAACGGCACCCCTCCCTCCATAATCGCATCATTCAAATGATACCTATTAAAATAGGCACATCATATATCAGACTTATCGCACTCATAGCAGATAACACACAGAGCCTCAAGTTCCACCAAAAGACAACAATTTGCAACATCAACAAACAACGAAGTTGAATTAGCCAAGTAACAAACAACAAACAACCAAACATATAATGCCACAAGTTAGATAAATAGGATAATAATATAATTACGAACTTATTTTAAATGTGACAACATAGCGGGGTGATCTACATCCAAGACCAGATGGTTTTGAATAGGAGCAAACTAGCTTGACATGAGCGGGATATTAATCATTTGAAGTTCAGTTTTTCTTTTCTTATTTAATTTTCAGAAGGAATTATATTCCAAACAACAAAGCAAGATTCAACCACAACAGTTATGATTTTGAAACTAATTACTATTTGACAAGTGTACAAGGAAATATCAATTAAAATAAAAAAAACTTATTTTACACATGTCCCATGATGATTGGTAAACAAAGCTCAATCCGTAGTATTATATTCCTAACAACTCCTTGGGATAAATAACCTTTCGAAAATGACTCCTTTTTATAAACTAAAAATATTTTATCAAAACTAAAAAATATATATTTAAAACAGCGGTTTTGTTTTTAAAACATCAGTTTTATTTTAAAAAACTACAATTACTCTTTTATTTGACGCTTAAAATTATGTCATTCAAATTTTGAACTTAAATTATTTAAAATATAGATATTGAAAAAAGTGTTCATATAAAGCTACAGGGTTGTGGACTAGATGTCCGCAGGGGATTCAAACCTAAAACACTTGATTTTGAAAGTTAAGTACTGAAGATTAGATACAACACTCTTTCGGAGTTAAAAATTTATTATAAAATTATATTATCGAATGAGAATTCGATACAAACATATTGAAATACATTATCATAACATTTATCATAATATTTCACATTAAAATAAAGAATCAATATAATATCCATAAAAAAAAACCAACTAAAAAGCCTAAAAAAATCATCATTTTCAGTATGGGAACTCAAAAGGGGTTTTCGTAATTTTACCAGCTTTTCATGAAGACCTTATCGTGATGCAGCAAGAGCAGAGGAGCCACAGAGCCGCCATCCTCATCCTCAGTCAAAAACTCACAAATCGCACTCACTCCGTACCTCCTCTCCACCGTGCCATCCTCCCCAGTCTCGGGCCGGCACTTCAGAATCGAGTGACTGGCGAGCAGGTTGAGCAGGCGGTCGAGGAGGACCGGTGCGTCCGGGTTGCCGGCCGCTCCGATCTCCGCCGCGATTCTCGAAGGTGGTAGGAACGCGTCAGGTCCGGCACGCGAGAGGACTTCGAGCACGTTGAGCTCGATTGCGGACTTCAGCGCCATGGGGAGGACCACGGCGTTGGCCAGCCGGATCGCTTGCTTGCCTAGCTCTTCGTCTCCGTTGTCCGATGCTGAGATTTTAGGGTTTGGATTCGGTGAAGCCATGTTGGGCGTTGACTGGCGATGTGTCGATTTGCGGCGACACTTATCGCTTTCAGGATGAGCGTTGTTGACTTACAACATACCAGATTTTGGATTTGAATCTGGCTGCCCTGCAAAACGATGTCGTCACGAGATTTTTCAAATCCGCTGCGTGCCAGATCCTTTCTGGACTCTAGAGCCGCATCGCCTGTGCTACTATTCAAATCTAATGTAAATTTGTTGGATCCATTGAAAATCAATTTGCAATGAGTTGGGAAGCTCAACTATATATAAGGATCAATTAAGAGCTTTCACTGGACGATGTGTTATAATACCACTTAATATGCTCAATATTTAGCCTGACGAGACACTCTATCAGCCACACGTGCCATCTACCCTCTTTGTCGGTAATTCATTAACAGATGTGGGTGGACCTTCCCTCTTACTTTGTTACCTTGAAGCTTGTCGTATCTTGAGCATGAAGATATCTAGAAATCCTCTCATTCTTCATCATTGATTGCAACTTACGTGTATAAGTATTATTTACTTCATAGCTGATTTCAGCTTACATATATAACTTTTGTTTTGCCATCTATCAGCCTTTTGGATCTCGGATTCTTATTTCTACTCTTATTTCTCAAACACGATTGTGGCATTGCATGCAGAGTAAGATTACATCTCACGGCATTTCTGATAACAAGAAGTCTACACTTCAAGGCTTGGCGAGTTCCATGATCCAGTTATTGTAGGCATTACAAATGACCTGACATCCGGAGAACCCTGCCTCCTTAGCCAAGGCGTCATACTCGCTCAGCCTTCTCTCCTTTCCACCAGGGCTATGGGCCATCATGAGCAGATCTAGCTCGCACGCAATGTTTGTGGTGACACTGTTATCTGGAACCTCGGGGAGAATCGACTCCACTATGATCACCTTTCCCAAGCTCGCCAGAGCTTCATAACAGTTCTTCAGAAGCTTACAGCAGTGCTCATCGCTCCAGTCATGAAGTACCCACTGATTCAACCACATCACAACATGGACACACTGCTGTAAAACTTGCTCTAATTGGAACAAGTTTATGGTATGATCTTAAAGAAATAATGTACCTTCATGAAAATGGCATCACCCTTCGGAACTTTTGAAAACATATCTCCACCGACATGCTCCACCCCTGAATCGCCAGTCAAGTATGAGTTAAGGGAATTGACATGCCATTTATAATAACTAAATACAGATCCGAGACAACCTGGGTACGAAGGAGCGACGGCCAGAACATGGGGCAGGTCGAAGTTGATGCCCTTTATGCTGGGATAGGTGGATATGATCATGCCCAGTGTGACTCCAACCCCTCCGCCAACATCCACCAGCACACCAACACCCTCAAACCCTTTATAAACTCCAAGCACTTTCTTCATTATCAGGGTGGTAGGACTCGACATGGCCTTGCTGAACAACTGGTTGAACCTGGGGTCGGTTCCTGGATACTCAAACACATTCATCCCATACTCCCTGTCAAACGGCACCCCTCCCTCCATAATCGCATCATTCAAATGATACCTGTTAAAAAGCCGACTTCATTTACCAGACTTATCACTTTCATATCAGATCACACATACCCTCAGGTTCCATCAAAATACAACAATTTGCAACGTCAACAAATGGCAAAGTTGAATTATGATCAGAAACAGCCAAGTAACAAACAACCAAACATATAATACCACGTTTTAGATAAATAGGCTAATAATTTAATTACTAACTTATTTTACATGTGACAACATAGCGGGGTGATCTACATCCAAAATCAGATTGTTTTGAATGGGAGTAAACTAGCTTGATATGATCATTTGAAGTTCAGTTTTTCTTTTTTTATTTAATTTTCAAAAAGAATTATATTCCAAAAAGCAAAGCAACATACAGCCAAAGTAAATATGATCTTGACAACTATTTACTATTTGACAAGTGTATAAGGAAATATCAATTAAAATTGAAAAACACTTATTTCACACATGTTCCATGATGACAGGTAAACAAAGCTCAATCCGTAGTATTATACTCACAACAATTGCTTGGGATAAAGAACCTTTCCAAAATGCCTCCTTTTTATAAACTAAACGATGTTTCATCAAAGCTAAAAAATATATACTTAATTTGTTTTTACAACATCAGTTGTTTATATTAAAAACTAAGATTACTCTTTTATTTGGCGCTTAAAATAATGTCCTTTAAATTTTGAACATAAATTATTTAAAATATAGATGTTAAAAAAAGTGTTCATTTAGAGCTACAAGGTTGTGGACTAGATGTCTTCAGAGAATTCAAACCTAAGACACTTGATTTTGAAAGTCAAGTGACAAATGATCCCATACAACACTTTTTCGGAATTAAAAATTTATTACAAAATTATATTATCGAATGAGAATTTGATACAAACATATTGAAATACATTATAATAACATTTATCACAATATTTCACATTAAAATAAATGAGTCAATGTAATATATATAAAAAAGAAACCAAACTAAAAAAGCCTGAAAAAAAAATCATCATTTTCAGTGATCGGAACTCAAAAGAGGGTTATGGTAATTTTACCAGCTTTTGATGTAGACCTTATCTTGAAGAAGCAAGAGCATAGGAGCCACAGAGCCGCCATCCTCATCCTTAGTCAAAAACTCACAAATCGGACTCACTCCGTACCTCCTCTCCACCGCGCCATCCTCCCCCGCCACGGGTCGGCATTTCAGAATCGAGTGACTGGCGAGCAGATTGAGCAGGCGGTCGAGGAGGACCGGCGCGTCAGGGTTGCCGGCCGCTCCGATCTCCGCCGCGATTCTCGAAGGCGGTAGGAACGCGTCAGGTCCGGCACGCGAGAGGACTTTGAGCACGTTGAGCTCGATTGCTGACTTCAGCGCCATGGGAAGGACCACGGCGTTGGCCAGCCGGATCGCTTGGTTGCCTAGCTCTTCGTCTCCGTTGTCCGATGCTGAGATTTTAGGGTTTGGATTCGGTGAAGCCATGTTGGGCGTTTGACTGACGACGTGTCGATTTGCGCCGACACTTATCGCTTTCAGGATGAGCGTTGTTGACTAACAACATACCAGATTTTGGATTTGAATCTAGCTGCCCTGCAAACGATGTCGAAACGCCATTTTTCAAATCCACAGCATGACGGATCCTTTTGTGTTCTGAAAATCTCTCTTGTACTGATTAATTAGTAGGTTGCTTTCAAACATTCCGCCTTGCTGAATAATTGAAACTTAATTTTATATGAAAATAATAATTTTAAAACATATATATTTATAATTAATTATTAAATTTAAAATTAATATATTTAACTCTGATTATTTTTTGATTAATCATTTCAAATAATTTCCACCTAACCGATTAATAGTTATTCCCTCCGTCTTCTAATACAAGTCGTTTAAGTTTAATTTGAGTAAATTAAGGTGAAGTTAATGCTAGCGGTTGAACAAATTTAATGAATGAGTGGTTGATGTTTTTGTAAAAAAATTCGTGCAAAAAGTAAAATTGGTAGATGATTAGTGGTGGAGAATGTATTTTTTATTAAATATGATAACTTAGTGATTAATGTTTATTGTTTTAAGGTAGTTGTTGACATTAAATATGTATTAAAATTTACTAAATGACAAGTAAAAATGGATAAAAAAAATCAATTAAGTGACATGTAAAAGAGAACAGAAGTAGAACGTTATGCTGACCCTAACGCTTTTTAGTACGCCATGGAGCCGAATCGCCAGTGCTACTATACAAATCCAGCTAGCCGAGACACTCTATCAGCCACACGTGCCATCTACCCTATTTGTCCGTAATTCATGATTTCGGACAAGTAGCAGTCGACGTCAACTATTTGAATGTGGGTGGACCTACCCTCTTACTTTGTTACCTTGAAGCATGTCGTATCTTGATCTAGAAATCCTCTCATTCTTCATCATTGATTGTAACTTACGTGTAGAAGTATTAATTACTTCATAGTTGATTTCACCTTACGTACATAACTTTTGTATTGCCATCGTCTATCAGGCTTTTGGATCTCGGATTCTTATTTCTTCTTATTTCTCAAACACGAATCTGGCAATGCATGCAGAGTAAGATTACATCTCACGGCATTTCTGATAACAAGAAGTCTACACTTCAAGGCTTGGTTAGTTCCATGATCCAGCTATTGTAGGCATTACAAATGACCTGACATCCGGCGAACCCTGCCTCCTTAGCCAACGTGTCGTACTCGCTCAGCCTTCGCTCCTTACCGGGGTTCTGGGCCATCATGAACAGATCTTGCTCGCACACAATGTTTGTAGTCACGCTGTTATCTGGAACCTCGGGGAGAATCGACTCCACCATGATCACCTTTCCCCAGCTCGGCAGAGCTTCATAGCAGTTCATCAGAACCTTACGGCACTTTTCATCGCTCCACCCATGAAGTATCCACTGATTCAACCACATAAGGAAATAAATCATTATTGTTGTAAACCTTGCTATAATCGGATCAACTTCATGATATGATCTGAAAGAAATAATGTACCTTCATGAACATGGCATCACCCTTTGGAACTTTTGAAAACATATCTCCACCGACATGCTCCACCCCTGAATCGCCGGCCAGTTACATATGAGTTAAGGCAAATGACAGGCCATTCAGGAAGCCACAGATGCGAGACTACCTGGGAAGGAAGGAGCGACGGCGAGAACATGAGGCACGTCGAAGTTGATGCCCTTAATGCTGGGATACATGGACGTGATCATGCCCAGTGTGACTCCAACCCCTCCGCCAACATCCACCAGCACACCAACACCCTCAAACCCTTTATAAAGTCCAAGCACTTTCTTCATTATCAGGGTGGTATGACTCGACATGGCCTTGCTGAACACCTGGTTGAACCTGGGGTCGGTTCCTGGATACTCGAACACATTCATCCCATACTCCCTGTCAAATGGCACCCCTCCCTCCATAATCGCATCATTCAAATGATACCTATCAAAAAGCCGACTTCATATATCAGACTTATCACTCTCATAGCAGATCACACAGAGCCTCAAGTTCCACCAAAATACAACAATTTGCAACATCATTTTGATTTTTTTCACACTGGCTTACTAGAAGTTAAAAATATAGAAATAAAAGAAGGAATAATATCCAAGGCTGCCAAGCAATTTTCACCGCTTAAAACTACATAGCATTAAATTCTATTAATCAATTATTAAGTGACATGTGTCTCATATAAATAATATCTTCATTTTTTTGTAAAATCATGTCTAGACCATCACGCTTTTTCCTAATACCGTCATTGTTGTTGTAAACTAACATGTCTCCACCAAATCTCAATATACATAAGAATTTAGGGTTTAAAGATATTATAAATATGAAATTTGATTCGGAAATTTTCAAAAAAAATATTTAAAATAACATCATTTTATCGAATTAAAAACTAACTCAAAAGGGGTTATGATAATATTACCAGCTTTTCATGAAGACCTTATCGTGATGCAGCAAGAGCAGAGGAGCCACAGAGCCGCCATCCTCATCCTCAGTGAAAAACTCACAAATCGGACTCACACCGTACCTCCTCTCCACCGCGCCATCCTCCCTCGCCACGGGCCGGCATTTCAGAATCGAGTGACTGGCGAGCAGGTTGAGCAGGCGGTCGAGGAGGACCGGCGCGTCCGGGTTGCCTGCCGCTCCGATCTCCGCCGCGATTCTCGAAGGCGGTAGGAACGCGTCAGGTCCGGCACGCGAGAGGACTTCGAGCACGTTGAGCTCGATTGCTGATTTCAGCGCCATGGGGAGGACCACGGCGTTGGCCAGCCGGATCGCTTGCTTGCCTAGCTCTTCGTCTCCGTGGTCCGATGCTGAGATTTTAGGGCTTGGATTCGGTGAAGCCATGTCGGGCGTTTGACTGGGGGCGCGTCAATATGCGGCACAAGCGCTACACGTCTCGCCTTCTGGATGAGCGTTATTAACCGACAACACATGCGATTAGCAAGTTGAAGCTTGTCAGCTTGCTTGGCAGCAAACGATGTTGTCACGTGATTCTTCAAATTAGGCTATACGAGTTATTAGGCTATACGTGTTACAAAATTCATTTGTCTTATATTTGAGTACATGTACAAAAATAATAAAAAAGAAAAAGTCTGGTCTACCATCTTTTCAAATTTCGGTTCGAACTAACATAATTTTTAAATAAGGTGCAAATCATTAATTTTTTAACAAACATCTGAAGACCGTCAAAGCAAATTATAATCCGGGCAATCATCGACATTTTTGTGATTCTGATTGAAGTACAATAATTCGGACAGACTTGATTTCAGAAAGATGTGAAAAAAATAAATAGATAATTATAATAATCGTATAAATATCGTCTCTGAATGATTTAGATATAAAATTGATAACAAATCATTCAGACTTTCTAAACATTCATTAAGAGAAAAAGAACAAGTACTCGGTTCACTAAATGCTTAATGTAATAGGTGACCACCCCTTAATAGAATCCAATAAGTGCAAAAAAACAATACTTTAGTCATCTATAAGTAATTTAATATTTACCATTTTGTTTCTTTTTTATTATAATGATAAACAAACCTTCTCTCTGTTTCAAATTTTGAAGCTTTTAAAATAAATTTCAATTTAGTATATGATTTTTACGATCCATAAACTGAATATACTTCCAATTTTGCGTAAGCAGATGACACAATTTCTGCCATTTGAGGAGGGCCTTGTACATCAATTTTCACAACACATGCGCATGAATGGAACACCTCAAACATGAACCCACTACCACTAGTCACAATATTCAGCGAAATGAAACATGTAGAACAGAGAATTATGTGACGAAATGTAACCATCCAAAGTAGTGATATTTAGGTGATAGTTGCTATCAGGACTCAGAACCTGATACATGATTATTAAACAACACCCTAAACAACCAGACCAACATCAACATGATTCAATGTTTGAAGAGCATATTGAATCAAGTTCAACTTCGAGTTCGTTGATTCAACGTTTGATGTACGTCGCCAGAGTCTTACCCAAACACATTAACATTTTTGCCCCAAAATTGAGGTTTAGACTAAAATCCAAGTTTCAACATATTTAACCAGTTAGATGAAGAAGCAACTGTCACCTTGTTTTGCAAGTATACCTTCATATTTACATGCTTGAAATGGAGATGCTGACCGGAAACTAGAGCTTCCAGTAGAGGCCAAGTCTGTGAAGGATGCCTGACACGATGCCCCAGAAAAGGATCTCCGCAAATATGACGTAGAGTAGAACGCCTACTCTCCTGGAATGCCAAACTTGAACGAAAACGTGCTTCTTTATCCAGTTTGTCTAAGAAAATCAAAAGTTGCTAAGAAAAAAAAATTGTATTCACAGTAAAGCGGTTCATACACGGTTGCATGAAACAAAGTTACCAATGTGTTGCGAGGATCTTCGTAGTACCACCCGTTAATAAAACCCGCAAAGATGCCCTCTGCAGCCATCACATAAACAAGCATCGCGTTCATCCCGATCCACTCAAAAGGAAGGAATATGTATCGAACATGTAGCACATCGACCTGTCAGAACAAGTGCAAGAAAAGATATGTAATGACGTTACTAGATAAGCAATTACCCAATGACTCATGGGTGGACCGAGAGCACCCATCTCGCTTGAAAATGACGTCGTTTTATTTTATTTTCATTAAAACACATCACTTTTTTTTACAATTTGATGAACACAATAGCTCATCTGATGAACATATCAGCTCATCTAATGAACATATCAGCTCATCTGATGAACATAGTAGTTTATCTGGTGAACATAGCAGCTCATCTAATGAATATATCAGCTCATCTGATGAACATAACAGCTCATCTGATAAACATAGTAGTTTATCTGGTGAACATAGCAGCTCATCCGATGAACATAATAAATATGAAGGAGTATTTTAATAAAAAACAATACAAAACGACGTCGTTTTCGAACAAGAGCATCCATCTAGATGGGTGCTCTCAGTGCACCCAAGAATTTGCGACAATTACCCCTTAAGTTGACTGAACCCCTCAAACGGTCCTTAAAATTCTTCAGGCCTATATATTTAATCCCTTTACTCCATATGAAAGAACTCACAAAATGGAGCTTGGCTAGAGGAGTAACGATTCAGTCTTTTTTTACCAAATAAAACTAATTAAACCGTTCCTAACCGGTTTGAAAATTTTAAAACTGAATCGTTAACTTTAAAAATCAAACCATGAGGTTCAATTCGTTTTGATTTAATTTTTTAAGGAACTGTATTTACTATATTATGTACTAAATAGGATATTTTTATATAAACAATAGTATAGGTATACTAATTTATATTATATATTCAATTAAATTTATATATGATGTAAAATATAGTGAAATGATTCGTTTTGAAAAAATTATAAATCAAACCGAACCATTGTCGGTTTTTAAAAATTAAAACCGTAACTAAACCACTACCACTCCAAACCAAATCGAACCTATCGGTTCGGTCCGGTCTGATTCGAATCATCCGTTCATCAATTTGTACTTACACTCCTAAGCTTGGCAGGCAATAAAAAGGAGTAAGCAAACAACCTACCTGGATATAGAGGGCAGAAAAAAGTAATGCAGCTGCTCCAGAAGTAACACAAACATAGCTTAAACTGTACAGCTGCTTATTCAAAGGTATGGCTGCAACAAACAACATCAAAATAATGTACTTACGGCCATTCACGCTACGATTTGGTAGTGTACGAGTCTAACCGTGGGTAAAATGGAGCGTTAATCCTAGTACAAGGAGGCCGATTCCCATCACAATCCAGTGCTTTAGTCTATCCAAATGAGCCTGAACTTTAACAGCAAGAAAAAAATGGCGTCTTTTGGGTAAAAACATATTTATAATCTGTTGAGCGAAAAAAAAAATAGGGAAAAGTAAGAAAATGGGGTCTGTACTACCATTAGTTGTAAATTTAAGGGTGTTACTGTCCCAAATTGTAATTTTGGAATATTTCTCATTTTGGTCTCCATGCGTACTTAAATAATTTATAGTTTTGCCAAAAAGCTGACTTTTACAACTTTCAAACTTACCCTTAATCACCAATCACAGAATATAATGGGTTTATTTACATAAAAAATACAAAAAAATGAGATTTGTGATTAGGATTAGGGATATTTTTGAAAATTGTAAAAGTCAGTTTTGGGTGGAATTGCAAATCATGTAATTAAACGTGAGTGAAAAAAAGGAGAAATACCCAAAATTATAAATTTAAAGTAGTAACACCCTTAAATTTGCAACGTACAGACCCGGTTTTCGTACTTTTTCCGAAATGATTAACCTTCATATGAATTAGCACATGTCCGAAATGTAATCCAATGAGGGTTGAAAGAATAGAAGATACTGAACTGCAGAAGAATGGAAAATTATAATTTATCAGCTCGATCCATGCTCATTAGTTAAGTTCAATAAAAGTATAAGAAACCTCAGGATTCCTTCTGGCTCGAACGGTGCCCTGCACCACGGCGGAGCATCGACTCGAAAAGGCCCCTCATACGGAGAATCCGCGGTGCAGGCCTGCAGTATCAGGAAAATTTGACACAAACTTAGGAAGGTGCCTCGCAACATTTTGATGTTGATTAATGAAGAGCTTACTTTGGATCTCCTCCATGCTGGATGAGGATACATATGATTGATTCCGAGCAGTTGTCTATCGACATACCCAACTGCGTTACAGGGAGGATCCAGTTTTCCTCTCACACCACATTTTATCTAACAGAGTCATGTCCGATCGTAGTTCATATCGAGCATGCTCAGAAAAAAGAAGAAGATAAAAACTAAAAAAATGCGACGATTCAATAGACTTACTGTGACCACGCGCCCATCACCAACGCCAAACTGCCAATCTGGAACGTAAGTTCCATACAGTGTAGCCAGGTAAATAACAAGAACACAAGCTCCGGCAAACCTGCAGATACAGGTGGTCAGGTCGCAGATACATGTCTCGATTTGATTGAGAAGATTGCGCAATGAGATCCCCACAAGTGCCAGAAATATCGCTTGAATATAGAGTAATGGCCAGGAGATAGCTCAGCGGGCTGCGCAGTTTTTGTCAAGATCTCCAACAAACCCACCACCAAATAAGCAAGAGCAATTCTCTGGTAAATTCACAACCGATTAAAACTCAACATCTTCAATGTTATTAATAAGCTCGGTAGCGTCTACCTGGAGAATACCACACAACCGAATTTTCTTCATGTCAACGCCGTATGTTAGTTCATCAGGAGCATGAGAATATCCGCCTTCAAAAAAGCAAGGAAAGAAAGCATGCCACAACTTCAGTAAACTCCGCATAAATTATAAAATCTTGACTGTTTCAATCAGGGACTAAAAATCCAGACCTTGAAGCAGGATGCCCCAGAAAAGAAGCTTGACAGTCCTCAGAGCCACCCTCTTGGCAGCCGCAGCGCGATTAGGGATCCGCTTCAACACATTTGATATTAAAGTTCAGCATTCACAATTATGAAGATTAGTTGTATACAAACTCAAAATCTATTGTGAATGAGTGAGTGAGCTCAAACTGATACTTTTAGAGCTTAATCGGTGATGTCTGACTTAACCCTTATACATGGCTCAGCAGAAGCAAACCTTGAGAGAAAGAGCGACAGCAACTCCCACAATGAACAAGAAAAAGGGCATGACGAAATCAGCCAGGTTGCAGCCATTCCACGGCGCATGCGCAATCACAGGCCACTCTCCTCCAGCATCATCGACCAGAATCATCAACTGGGTAGACATAAACCAAACTACCCACATAAATACATCATGCAAGCAATCAGATGATGGAGGTGAGTGGAGGCGTTTGAGTAGAGGGGAGGGTTTACTTACAGCAACGGTGAGGCCTCTGAAGACGTCAAGAGAAGCAAGACGCTGTCTTTTCTGTGAAATTTCCTTACTGGGTTGGGATTGTTCGGTAATCAGATGATGGAGATGAGAGGCGTCTGGTTCGATTTCTGCCATTTTTTTTTAGCTTGAAGAAAACTGACGAGGAAAGAAACCATTATCCAAAATGCTGTCCAATTTATCATTTATTTAATTGAAATAATTTATCTGCGGCAAGCATATTGACTGCAAAGTCAACGCCAGCAGCCAGCTGATAGGTGCTTGGAGATGTTAAGCCCAGATTTTGTTGTACTGTAATTGTGTTTCATTAGCAATGGAGGAGGGTGTGTGAGCAATTTGGTACAAGGTATCAATCACAGAGGTTGTTTGCTTGTCCAATTAAGTTTGGTTCATATGTAGCTTGAAGTTATCCCAGTGGTTTCAATCTATACTGGTTTCTGCCAGTGTCAGCAGTTTTGGCATACAATTTTGGTTTGTTTTTAACTATCATTTTTCTTTATTTTTATTCATAAGTTTATACGCAGAGTCGAACCGAGTATTGCAGTATTCATGTTCGTTCATCAAAAAATTAAAGAGTTCGAGCTCGACACGAGTATTAATTAATTTTTAAAATACGTGTTCAAACTCATTTCGTTTTATTTTAACAAGTTTGAGCTGAACTCGAGCTTTACTCGAGCATTCGAATTGATCTAATATAAAGTTTAATATATGATAAAAAGTTTTTAAACAAGTTTAATAAGATTTCAAATGAGGTACTTGTTAAAGAATCTCACTTTATTGACCAATAACTTTATAAATTGATTAGAGTTCCTAACTGAGTACATAAATAAGTCACACAGAATTATAAACAAATTTAAATCAAACTTTCAAACAAACCAATGAGATGTTCACGAATATAATCGAGTTTACTCAGTTATTATGGCTATCTTGACTTATTCAGAATATTAACTCCTGTTAGGATAAAGTGACATGTTTAAATTTGAGTTAAATTCTAATATAAATAAATAAGTTCTCTAACTTTCTATTAGAGTTATAAAACTTCTTATCGAGCTTCTTATTAATCTTGTTCTCGAACATAAATGAGTCGAAACTCTCTTATTCATGTTCGGCTCGTTTATTAAACGAGTTTAAAATTATTGTTCGTGATATACTCGTTTATTAATGAGCGAACTTTTACCGAGCTTGTTCACGAACCGTTCGTGAGTACATCGACTTGCTTACAACCCTATTTATAGGTGTCTCTGTCTTGCTATGTCACCCGCCTACATGACTTCCACTTAAATCTTCGTTGTTTATATCATCGAATATGTCTAACATTTTCATTGTTTAAAACTGCGAAATTTGTTAACCGATCAACACAATTCGATATAACAAAATTCTAAAAATCTGCAATCAATCATATCTTTGAAACCAGATCTGAGCCAATTAGAGACATGATCGTTAACACACAAAAAATCAACTTTGCACATAAATTATACTGGGTGTCTCAAATTGGACAATAAAATTGCAGATCTGGGTGTGGAAGATAACGCACGCTCCCTTTTAGGGATGTAGAAGAAGCACTTAAAATTTAACTATTCAAATCGCGAAGATAGATTAACAAACTATGCAATTTTAAACAACGAAGATGATAACCATCTTCACTAATACAAAGAGCAAAGATGCGAAGATTGACGTGGAAAGTATGTACTTTGGTTACATGGCAAGGCATGTGTACACATGTAAACATCACTGTTTTAATTGGTAAAAAATCATGAATATGCGCAGAAATGATAGATTCGAAGAATAAAAGACAGTTTTTTGAGAGGAAAAAAAATGCAATCTTGGCATCATGAGGTAGATTTGGCCTGCACAACATTTGGAATACGACCATTAAGGATCATCTCAAGTAATCAATCAGGGGCGGGCTGTCCACCCAAATTTCTACCAAATGTTCATATTTTAGTGTAAAAATAACATATTTTTAATTTTTGTACCCCAATTAAGTTTAAAAATATGATATTTCTTATTTTTGTACCCCCAGTCAGCTTAAAAAAAATTTTATACCCTCAATTAAACTTAAAAATATTATATTTTTTATATTTATACCTCATTCAATTTAAAAAAAAATTTCCTACCCCAAATTAAAATTTCTAGTTCCGCTAATCAATTGATGGATGATGAGACTCCCTAATCCAATGAAATTGCAGCTTGGACAAGCAATTGGCAATTGCCATTTAGACTCGATAAACCATATTGAAACAAGAATCAGAGCTGTTTGTCTTGTCCACGTATAAACCATGAGAGCTAGTGATAGATAAGGAAAGGAATCAGAGGAGAAAGCCAAGAGAAAAACAACTGACAATGAAACTAAGCCTCTAGGCTTTCTGCACTGAGCATCAAAACACTAACAAAGCTCCATATTCCAACATGAGCAAGCCTGGTCAGCCAAAACCCATCCCTGTAACATCATCAGAAATGCGCTACAACAAAGGGCTGTCAGTAACCTCAAAGCTTGAGACAGATGCACTGATCCGACAACCTAGTCCCTGATCTGGCAAACACGTCAAGCTCTAAGCCAATCTGCCCAGTGGAGCACATTAACATATGATTTGGCTAAACCTCATCACTCCAGGCTTCACACGAATTCAGCAAAAAAAAAAAAATGAAAAAAAAAATTATCTCAAAAGAGAAAAGACAACTCCTAACTCCTAAGACCTCCACGACCACCGTCTCATTTCACAAACCCTAGTACTTTTTTGTGGGCTTTTGGATCATAAGCCCAATAAGTTTGAAAAGCTTAGCCCAATAGAGTCCAGATTTACCAGAATGCCCCTGGGACGCTTTTCGCTTTAAGCTGCATGCGAAACCCTAGCAAAGCTCCTCCGTAATCAGACGAAGCTGCGCAGCTTACTAGCCAGTCGATCGTTGGAGTTCTCGGGACGGAAATGGCCGCGGTGGAGAGCAAGGTGGTCGTGCCGGAGTCGGTGTTGAAAAAGCAGAAGAGGAATGAGGAGTGGGCGCTGGCGAAGAAGGAGGCGCTAGAGAACCAGAAGAAGCACAATTCTGAGAACCGGAAACTCATCTTCAAGCGGGCTGCAACATATGCCAAGGAGTACTCTGACCAGGTGATGCTTGAATTGTGGATTGCTGTTTTATTGTGATGCGTGGGGATGAATCTGCGCTGACGCTGATTAGCGTTTTGAATAAATTGTGTGTTCAGGAGAAGGAGTTGATCAGGCTGAAAAGGGAAGCGAAGTTGAAAGGAGGGTTCTATGCCAGCCCTGAGGCCAAGCTCATCTTCATCATTCGCATCCGTGGGTATGTTACTGCTTGTTGGAACCAATTGATTCTCTGAAACACTTGATTTAGGGTACCATAGCTAGTTAGTCAGAGGTACATTATCTGGCAATAGCTATGAATGTGTCTGATTTGAGTTGAGAATGAAGTATCAGTAATTTTTTTGGGGGATATCATTTGCTGCTGAATAATCTTATATATGTGATAATCACTGAGGTAAGAGATCCAAATTCTGATATAGTTGTTCAATCAATCAGTTCATTCTTTATGAGTCAGATTTAATGACTGCGGCTGCTCTAATTTCATATGTGTAGATATCTTTTTTCCTAGTGCGTAAGCTTTTCTGAATTCTTAATGTCGTTATATGTAGTATCAATGCGATGCACCCTAAGACCAAGAAGATCTTGCAGCTTCTTCGATTAAGACAGGTTGGTTAACTGCATTTTGATTACTGAAATGACATATATTTACCCTTTATTTTAGGTCTTGTGATTCGTCATGCTTGTTTTGATGTTTTGTGGTTAATGGTATGTTTTATGGTGTGATATTTCTATTGTGAATGTAGATCTTCAATGGCGTGTTCCTTAAAGTGAACAAAGCTACAATGAACATGCTGCAAAGGGTGGAGCCATATGTGACATATGGGTATGTTGTTACATCAACTAGCAGTGGTTGGAATATTATTCATATTGATGGAATTTAATCTTTTATTTTAATTAATTTAAAACATTAGTTATTTATCATTTGATAATAGTTATAATGGTACAGAGCTTCATTATGAACTGATCTAGTTCCTTGTCCTGCGCTTTTTTGTCTGTTCCGGTCCGACAGTATAGCTCTTTTATGTCTATAGGTATCCTAACTTGAAAAGCGTTAAGGAGCTGATTTACAAGAGAGGCCATGGAAAGTTGAACAAGCAGCGCATTGCACTGACTGACAACTCGATTGTTGAGCAGGTATTCTATTTCTTATCTGCAAACCTCATGGACTCCTCTTCCTAATTAGAACATGCAAGCTATACGTCACTGAGTTTACACCATTGTTTCTTTGTAGGCTCTTGGAAAGCATGGAATAATTTGCACAGAAGATCTTATCCACGAGATCATGACTGTTGGGCCACATTTCAAGGAAGCCAACAACTTCTTGTGGCCGTTTAAGCTTAGTGCCCCATCTGGTGGTCTAAAGAAGAAGAGGAACCACTATGTGGAAGGTGGGGATGCTGGGAACCGAGAAGATAAAATCAATGAACTCATCAGGAGGATGAACTAAGTGAATCCAAATATGATTTTTAAGCATTAGCCAAGCCTCGAGCTTGGCATGTGGCTTAACTCAGATTTTGCTTAATCTTTAGTTTTTGTGTACCACCAGAATTATCAAGTTTTGTTATGAGGTGTGTTAAAATAGATTTTAAATGGCTCATGTTTTGATGCCCTCTGGTACTTTTTATTAAATACAATTTCTACATCTGATGAGAACAGTTATTGTTCTTCTCAAGGCTTTTCTGTTGTTATCTAAATTGAATTTTTTTCTATATTTTTATTTATCAGTTAATAATTTAATTGTGTAAATATCAATAATTATTTTAAAATATTAAATTAATTACTTCATTATTATAATTAATAAAAAATACATTCCAATCATCTAACATGTATGAATTTATTTAAAAAAATATTAACCTCAAACTTATCAAATTTGTAACAATTAGAATTATTCCCCCGAATTTTTCTAATATAAAATATATTCCTATTTTAACTTTCCACTACATTTCCTCCGAGCACCAAACAAGCGTCACCCCTGTAAAATAAAATGGCAACTGAACTGGACATGGGAGCAAACTGATGTAAGCAAAAGTAACAGAAAAGTTTAAATTTAATATTTTATGGCTCATCCCACTTCAGAAAACCAAACATCATCACTACCGCAACATTTATCATAATCCAGCTTGCCACTCAGGCGACATGTTACTTGCAGTCAGCTAGAAATACAATAAGACTGGAACATCATACAACATCACGGTCGCTAGCTGTAACTACCCCGATTATTTTGATGGAGAGGGTGACCTCGACAAGCTCCGGCTTTTATTACCACCTTCCTCTCCTCGACTCCTGCTCACCTTCTGGTCCCGAGGTGCCTGTGTCAAAAAGGATTTGCAGTTTTGATATCCATGTATTCACTAGTGTCAAAGACACACATGGGTCGGCATTGCACTTACAGGTGAGACAGGGGATCTGGATCTCGAAGCTGACCTGTCAAAATATAAGTTGGAAACTTTACTGACAAATCTAAGTGAGAACTAAACACTCACACCTGTATAGATAAAATCAGCTTGCATATCAACCCTTTGCA
>NQLW01000055.1:3426878-3437790 GCA_002312845.1 Kalanchoe fedtschenkoi
ACTGGATGAAAGCATATACTAGAAAAAACACAATTATATGAGCAACTGAAAGATCAGATCCGTACAGCATATCGCATGTCTTCATAATTTGTGTAATCAACTATACCAGTGACACCTGAATAGTGAATACAAAGAAAAAAATGATTATATGACACTTGTAAACAGAGGATAACATAGCTAAACAGGCATATAGGCATGGCTTCAGCGTCCTGTATTAAAACTAGTTGCAAGGCAGAATTATTAAGTTCGGCAACAGCAACACAGACATCCATATAGAAAGATTAACAAAAGCACAAACAACATGATATTTTAGATTCGCTTTCAAAAGAAGTACCATAAACACAATACTTTCCATCAACAAATAATCACAGAATTCTTAAAGCAATTTTAGCTCCTGCAATCACGAGCGGCTGAAAAATTGAATGCATCATTATCACAACTAGTAAAATAACAAACAAGTTCTACACGACTTACCCCCTCGATCGCGAAAAACTTGAGAGAAGCAGACATCCCCTGCTCGCCTCATGTGATCCTAAAACAAACCAGGTCATTATAAAGCACAAATGTTGCACAGTTACTGGGGCAAGAACATAAATGCGTACGGGAAGGGATACGGGAAACTTGAATTACAAAATCATTAGGAAAAGGTAAAGCACATAAACAACTACTAAATTCCTTAAAAGTCTATGACTTTTAGTAATTATTTGAAAAAAAAATTCCCAAATAATTAGTTTTTATGAGAAAAATAGGGATAGTAATATTATAGTTCTTATATACAAACAACCAACAAAGATATCTAAGCAAATTTTTAAGATTTTTCAAACATAAAATTAGTAATTTTAAGTCACTAAAATTACTAAGAAGTCTCTTTTCAGAAATGGGTACGGAGTACGGAATACGGCACCATCTTGGAGTTCCTATGCAACATTGGAGCACATGTTAACAAAAATCTTCACAGCTAAATGACACTTTATCCAAATATGTAACAATCTCCACTAATGAACTGCATGCAACTACAGGGATCGGTATTACTGTGGATCCACTTTGTGGTTTCAGATAGGCACACATAAAACGGTTCTAATCTAATTTACAAATGCCATTTGTCCACAGTTACAATATTAAACTCATCAAGCATGTAGTACCTTCAAATCTTGCCACGAAGCAGAGGAAGGAAGCCCAGTGACCATCACTGAATAAACAGACAATGCAGTGAATTGCCAGCCGTAAAATAGCCAAATCGCCCACTCAATATAACAATAAACAACAACACACCTCTATATTCAGAGCGCCTCGAAATTCCTCGGCTACCACGACTGCTGCCATAATCACTATGGCGATCGATGGACGAGGATCTGCGGCCGCCGTGAGCGAATTCAACCTGAAAAAGGCACATTAAGAAACAACCCCAAAAATGTGGTAATCAAAAGCACATTGCTGTGACTTGATAGTGAATGGCCAATGTCTTTTACCCGCAACTTGAAACCATCAAAATCATATCCATCCCGGCCGTAGACAGCATCTTCAGCGTCCCGATAGTCTCCAAACTGAAACCCAAAGGGTGACATTTATAACACAAGAGAACTGTGATGTTCATGAGAAACAGTAATCAACCCACCTCAACAAAGGCATAACCGGGAGGCCTCGGAGGAATCTTCAGTTCAATATCAACTATCGGCCCATACTGAAAAAAGAGAATGGCATTAATCATTTAAAGTTATATATGTAAGAAAAATACATAAAAGATGCATAATTGTTACTAAAAAACTTAGCAACAGACAAGATCAGATGAAAGATATCCAAAAATTTTAAAACCCAGTACTTCAGATAATCCCAGTTCACTCTCATCACAATTAGAGAGTTGGATGACGAAAGGCATCAAACTTACAGCTTCTGGATAAATATAAGAAATGCACCCTCATGAGCCTATATAATGTTAGTTGTCGGGGCTCTATCACCATTTTGAAACAAGCCATTGTCAATAAATTATCGAAACACGGGTGCGTGTAACAACAGTACCCATAGTCCTCCATTCAATCAGGTTCTCAGAACACACAGTGAATGGTAACCTCAGCAAACAACATTTTTCCTAAAACTTCAGCTCAACAGCACTGCCAAACAATCCATGCACATTTACACTTCTCACTATCCATCACCCTAACAAATCCTTTGTCATGCATCATTCGATGAATCAGCAATTTCTTTTCGAGAGACAAATAGGACGCGGACCTTGTAGAAGAGATCTTCCACTTCCCTCTCCCGGATATCAGCAGGCAAGTTGCCAACATAGATGGTGTTAGCAGATCGTCTACCACCCATGCTTCCTGCAACATGCGAAATAAATAATTTCACCTGAATCGACGACGCCTGTTGCTAAACGAAATCAGATCTTCTCCTCAAGAAAATCAAAGAAATCCACCAAAGAAAATAATTGTTCATCATGCGTCCCGCAACAATCGAAGCTTCGCAGCAACGAAATGACAGCGATACAATCATTGCTCAACCACGAAAATTGCAGGCAAAAAATAAATCATCAAAACAGATTCCGACGCGGAAAAACGACGGTGAATTCAATCATTACCTTGACAGAGATTCTCGACTCGGCTCCGGTTCCAGAGAGACGAAGATCAACCTGAAAGCGAACCACCACCAGACGCAATCGCATTTATTTTGTTGATAAATAAATAAAAGTTCAATTTTCCAAAGCTTCTACGGAGTTCTAGAAACATCAGATGAGATGATGACAAAGCAAACAAATGCAGATTTAAAAAATTAAAAAATAAAATAATCGTTTACCTGTTACCTTTATGAGCAACGTGACCTTTTTCTCTTTCTGTTTCTTTTTACTCTGGCCCAAGTCCCAACTTCGCTACGCCATTGTAATGTGGGCCTTAATTGGGCTACCCAGAACACGGCCCATATATGAGGCCCGCATAAGAGGCCCATTTAAATATCTCATACCCTAATATACATCGTCGTGTTGCTCATCTGAAGCATTCTGCAATTTTGGTTGCACTCTCGCCTCGCCGCCGCCGCCGTCGTCTCCGGTATGAGTTCTGGATTCCTGCATCGGAATTAATTTAAAGTTTGTAGGGTTTTGAATTTTGAGTTATTTCTTTGGATTTAGGGTGTTGGTATTTGGGGAAAATGAGTAAGGGAGCAGGAGCAGCAACCAAGGGAGGGAAGAAGAAGGCGGCGACCTTCGTCATCGACTGCGGCAAGCCGGTTGAGGACAAGATCATGGACATTGCGTCGCTGGAGAAGTTTCTTCAGGAGAGGATTAAGGTCGGAGGAAAGCCCGGTGCTTTGGGCGATGCCATCACCGTTACGCGTGAGAAGAGCAAAATCACTGTCACTGCTGACAGCACTTTCTCCAAGAGGTGAGCTGGCTGGTTGAGCTACTGAGGTTGTTTGCTAGATGATGAGTAGTTTACACTTTTTAGATTTGAAATTGCGGTTGTAAATATGTGTTTTGAATGTGTTGCGGGATTGATTGTTAAAGCTGAATGGTTTTGTTTGGTGATAGTGGCTGGCAACTTTGCCGAGGTGACCAGATGCTTGTTGGTTACCTCTTTTCCCTGTTGCCTAGATTGTGCTTTGTCATACTGAGCATTTGAAGTTAGCTACATTATTTAGTTAACATGTGCTTTATGTTGGCCTACATTTGTTTCTTTGGATTAGGGATTTGGAGCACATTTAGTTATGAATCTGGGAAAGAGACAGTCCTGTGTCTGAAGTTTGATTGCATGATGAGTTGCAATTAGTTGTGCTTTTCAGTCCTGTGTTCATGACAGTATGATGTAGATTTGAAAATTGAGTGTAGTGATGAGTCTGTTCGGTTCTGTGGAGTTGGATTTTTCATGGGTAATGGGTTTATAATTTGATGAGTATTGGTTGAGAGTTATCTGAGTGGCTGGCAACTTGGCCGAGGTGACCAGATGCTCATTGGTTACCTCTTTTCCCTGTTGCCGAGATTTTGCTTTGGCATGCTGAGCATTTTAAGGTTTCCAAGTCTTATTTAGTGGCAATTGCTCTATGGTGGCCTACATTTGTTTCTGTGACATCAGTGATTTGGCTTACGTTTTAGTTTTTAATCTAGAAAAGCCTTACGATGAGGTAAGCTTGCTGTAGATGAGTAGGTTAAGTACTGTGGATTTGCAGTTTTTGTTATTATGATGTGTTTGTAATGTGATGAGGATTGGCTGAGAGTTTAATTTTGTAAAGTTGAGTGATTCTTGCTGGTAGTCTAGGTGGCTGGCATCTTTGCCGAGGTGATGCTTGTTTGTTACCTCTTTTCCCTGTTGCCTAAATTTTGCTTTGCCCTGCTGAGCATTTCAAGGCCTCTAAGGATTATTTAGTGGCTATTGCTTTATGTTGGCCTACATTTGTTTCGCTGACATCAGGGATTTGGGTACGTTTTGGTAGGGAATTTAAGAAAGCTTTTCAATGAGGTAAGCTTGGTGTAGATGAGTAAAATAAGTTCTGTGTATTTGCTTTTTTTTTTATGAGGATTGGTTTAGTGTTTAGTTTGATGTTGTTGAGTCATTTTGACTGGTAGTCTGAGTATCTGGCAACTTTGCCGATGTGACCAGATGCTTATTGGTCACCTCTTTTCCCTGTTGCCTAGATTTTCTTTGCCATTCTGAGCATTTGAAGGTTTCTAAACATTATTTAGTTGCCATTACTCTATGTTGGCCTACACTTGTTTCTGTGACATCAGTGATTTGGCTCATGTTTTAGTGGGAACTCTAGAAAAAGTTTTACAATGAGGTAAGCTTGGTGTAGATGAGTAGGCGAAGTTCAGTGGAGTGATTTTGGTGAGGTTGAGTGATTTTGTCTTGTAGTCTGAGTGCCGGGCAACTTTGCCGAGGTGATCAGATCCTTGTTGATTACCTCTTTTCCCTGTTGCCTAGATTGTGGATTGCCACATAAGATCTGAAGGCATCTATGCATTATGTAGTGGCCATTGCTCTCAGTTGGCTTATATTTTTTCTTTGACATCAAGGATTTGTTGTATGGCTTACGAGTTTGGAATATAGGGAACTATATTTACATTATATGTTGGATTATTGTTAAGATTATTTGCACGAGATATTATGTGTGTTTTGTATTCCCATGTTGATGTGGTTTAGGCAATTGAATGCTCAACAATCTTATGGTTTACTCGTTCTTGCATTTGCCCGTTTACTATCCACTTATATAGCAATTTGGGTTCCGAAGACATGGGACTAATACTGTGTTTATCCTTCATCTGTGATTTCAGGTATCTCAAGTATCTGACCAAGAAGTACCTCAAGAAGCACAATGTGCGGGACTGGCTCAGGGTAATTGCTTCAAACAAGGACCGCAATGTGTATGAGCTAAGATACTTCAACATTGCTGAGAACGAGGGAGAGGATGAAGAATAAACTCGGGCCCAATCTTTAGATGCTTGAACTGCTGTCCAAGGAGTTTTGTTCAATGCTAAGTACACTATATACAGTTTTGCTGCTTAAAATCAGAAGTCAAAAAACTTATTTTTTGTCTGAATTAAAATGTTGGCGGTGTGATTTTAGTATCTTCTATGTTATGTTTGACCCAAACTTCAACCTCATGAATCTTCAAATGCTTAAAACTTGCTTATGTTGGAAATTTCTGATAATAAAATATTTCAGACATACGTTGGAGGTGCGAATGAGTTAATTCATAAAGAATCCGATTTCATTATTGAGCACTGAAAGTGAATTTTCATTTATTATCTAGTAAAAAAACAAATCACCCAACAATAATAATACATTTGACATAAGGTGGTGTGCAATTAGTGCATTGCGTGTGTTACAGCCATTAACACCTCTGCATGTATTTACACCGTTGCTTGCAATCTAAGGTTTACCTTTACACCATTGTCTGCCTCTGTCTGGCACTACCTTGCCCTTGTCCCTTCCCACTTCAATTTCCAACACCCATTTGCCCAATTGCATTCAAAAACACTCCTACTTTCGAAACCGAGCCCCCCCACTTTCTCAGGCACCCCTCACAATTACTGACTTCACCAGCACCACCAGAGCCACATTTAAATGCCAAACAATAGCTTCTTTGACTGCAATACTTACCTCATCATGACATCTGTGTCATGCTAAATCTTCTGCAACAGTGCTGACGGGGTTCACTTCTGCATTGCAGCAGGAGCCACGCACGTTGGGGTATCTGTGTCTTGGAGGTGCAGCATCTCTGTCTTCTGATTTTCTCTCTTTCTTTACAACCCCTTGTTTGAATTTCGGGAACACAAGCCTCAGTTCTTGAGATCTCACACTTAGTCTAGGATTCGTGCTTATCAATGATTCAGTTCATCTTTGATAAGTGGGACCTTGTATTAAAGGTGTGTGGAAAATCTGTTATAATAGTCTATTAAATTGATTGAATTAATAATAGATAACTAAATTATAAATAAAAATTAATACTAAAACATCATTAATATGAACTTTTAAGTGTGGATTGATTGGTCCTCATAACTTCTAAGCATTTAAACAATATTCTTCTGACGGCCCCTCTCACAATACCAAAGGGCTTCCTTATAGTTAAAGCGCTTTTTAAAGAAAAAAAATACTAAAAGTGATAGGAACAGAACGTATTTCTTAATTACAATTTGAATTATTTAATTCACACAAAATGTGCATTGATAAAAAAATTGGAACTAATTTAAAATGCTGTCTGTCAGCTAGTTTTGTTCTTTAAATAAATTTAATTTTATTAGATATGTTGAGAATGAAAATTGATAAAGTATGAAAACACTTATTTGAACAAAATGATATCATTTACTTTGATGACAAAATATTATAATTTTTACGCATGCACATGATTTGTATAAGAATATTAACTTACGTTTGCGATTTTAAATAATATTTTTAAAATCATTCAAATTTTTTTCTATTTTTAATAACTCAAAGTGTAATTTAAAAAGTGGTGGTGATTAAAGTTTTTTTATTTTTTTTCTTTTTTAAAGTTATGCGTTGTCTTTAATATTAAAAGCGTTTATATATTGAAAGAGCTTTTTATTTTCCTTTACTTTAAATAAAACACCTTTTAAAGGCTTATCTGTTAATATTTGAATTATTGATTTCGTAGTACGACGTTGCTTATACAGAGTTGGAACTCACATCATGCTCTCAGTTCTCAGCATGCGAAGTATAAACAAGTTTTGTACGACAATGCGACTTCGACGAGGTAGCTAACGTTACCAAAACAAAAGCACATGAGATGTTGTTGACCTTAACTGTAGGGGACAGGGGCTGAAGTGAACATAAGAGCAACTTCTGGGACCTCGGTGCAAATATCTTGTTCTATATCATTGAAAAGGCCTACTGGCAGTGGCAGAAACAGAACGCAGAGACGGACAGAACAGAAGAAGAACATGAACATATTTGGATAAACAGGTGTCTTCCATCCGAGGTCAAATGTAGCTGTAATCACTCCATGTAAGCTCACCATACGCCGACCCTGCTGCACAAAACAACACCTCATCATCAGCAGAGAGTAGTTTAACAGTTTTGAAACTCTTGTTGCTTAAGAGAAGAAACTGCTCAGCTTCTGCAACCGCACGTAGCAGAAGGCGGGGTGAGAAGCTCCAGTTGGAGAAGGGGAGCACGTGCACAGCTGGGCGTCGAGGCGCCACGTCTGCACGTGCCCTGCTTCTCCAGCGAGAGCCACGCACCCGGAAGTAAGCTTCGGCGAGCTGACGCAGATGGAGTGAGGAAGGTGGATAGGGGCGTGAAGGGTTTATATACAGCTAGCTCAGTGAGAGTGCAGGCAGATGGAGAAGTGGAGTTGTAGAGAGGGAGGAGATGGGAGTTAATTAGAGGGAGATTGAGTCTGGAAGTGGGCATTCATTAAAGGCAAAACCCAGATAGAGAGGAAAAGAGAGCAATCAAAGTGTATCTATCCATCAATTGCATGTCTATCAGAATTCACTTTACGTAGCTACATATGCCTGTTTGTTTTCCTCTAGGGAAAATCTTGACATGGAAGTAAAACGTAAAACTTAAAACCCTCCTCCATTGTAATTGAAGGCTGGCTGCTTATTCACTCACTCACTTCTCACAGCTCCTCCCATCAAGCCCATCTCTCCATCACCACCATGCAGCAGAGCTAGCAGGTAGCTGCATGGGGCGGCAACACTCAGCATGACATAAGCTTGCAGAGCAGATTGTGTACGACCCCGTGTCAGCTATTTCAAGCAACTGATGAGGTTGATTGAGAACTAACAAGTAGTAACAACTAAGCCAAGTTTACAGGGCTCTCTAATCATGGATGAGACCTCAATTTGACACCCACTGTTTGCTGCTCATCAGTACATCTTATACTTGCTCCGGCTTCCAAACCAACTCCTGTATATGCATGCCAAATGCTGCCAACCTGAAAAGGGGTGGTAGACTACTCCATTACAGGGTTGCTAAGTGCTAGTGGAGGATAACTAATTATGAGATGATGCATATACTATATAGCAAGCAGCTAAAGCTAGCTTTTCTGTGCTTATTAAAGCAGATGGATAATCAACACTTGCACTAAATGGAGTGGTAGACCAGTAGTCCTAAAATCCCAACTGTGTTGTCTTAGCTGGCTGCCTTCTTTAACCCATCCATTATACCCACCACTCCATTGTTGCCTCCTGATAAACTCAAGTCAATCGAAAAAGATGTTTACTGATTGAGGTGGGTTTTATTTACGCTGTCTCATGAAACGATATCAATTATACACTAAGAAAGTTAGACAAATTTAGAAGCAAACTGGTACTACGAATGATTGTTGAATGGACACGATATATTGTGTGGACTATGACATCACCGGTCGGATCCGTTCAAATTTTTTAATTTAGTGTTATAAATTTAATTAATATTCATGTGACATTCTTATCCGAAATTTCAAAAGTGTGGCTTAACCCCTATTAATTTACAAAATTTAGAAGCAAACTGGTATTACGAGTGATTCTTAAATAGACACGATATCTTACGTGGACTATGACATCACTGATCGGATCCGTTCTAATTTTTTAATTTAGTGTTATAAGTTTTATTATTATTCATGTGACATTCTTATCTGAAATTTTAAAAGTGTGGCTTAACCCCTATTAATGTACAAACTGTATATTGATACAATTAATTTGTATTTCTAGCTCCACTACTAATTTTAGGTTATAAAAGAAGTCGTAATAAACTCTTAAAAAATCAAAATGAAATCCATCAAGAAGCTTAAGCACGGATCAAAAAGTTAAAATATGAAGAAAAAAATTAACTATTTAACGTGACACGTAACCAGTTAAACGGTCTTATAACAGCTTTATAATTCACGTGATGAACTATATCACCCGAAAAAAAAGTGAAGGAACTGTCACACCAGGCGGTGTCAAACAAATGTGAATGATCATAAATTGACGCTGTCGAGGGGAGTGGACGTTTGGGGGTTGCGTGTTGTGCGCAAGTTATACTTGTCTAACAACATTGAACAAAAATGTATATGTCTGTCCAAACATGAATGAATAATGCAAGGTTGATGATAAAGAGTGGTTCTTCTATTATATTTTATTTATTATTTAATTAAAATTTATTTATTTATTTTTATTTATAATTTAATAACTTCAATACATATTTAATCACCACTAATAACAAAAATTATCTAGAGCTACTACCAATCTACCCCATTTTGTATTTTGCAAAGAGTTTTAAAAAATATATTGAATAGTAGTAGTAGATCAACAACTAATATTAATTTATTCATAGTTCATTCAATTTCTTCTTAAACCACATAAATATTTTGGGATACTTTATTCGCATTTTGTATCATTCCCATTTGCTAATTATATTTTGAATAGTTTGGGATCAAAAGCTAATGTATTTAAACTTAAATGACATTTAAAAGATTATTAAATAAGTATTACTCATGGCAGTGGCGACAGCCCACTAAATGCAACCCAAATAAAGTACATAGTCACTCAAATCAGTTTGGATTTTTAATATTTATACTCCAAATTCAATCAAAGTCAACATATTTCAGTCTAAATTAATTTGTATTCCAACCAAATCACTAAAGTATATTTAAAAATAAAAATAAAAACACGAAGCACGCTATTATGATTTAGTTTGTGATTTTTTTTGTATTTTGTATTTTTCAATTATTTTAAATATTGGAATGTATTTTGAACTCTCAAATAGTTCATATTTTAATTTTTTTTACTATATAATTTTTTTTATGAACTCAAATAAAAATCCTTGATTCCGCCCGCCATTAACTCATAATTGAGATACACCTTAAACGCAATCTACCCTTCAAGGTGTAAATAACTAATATGGTTTGGTCCGGTGATTTGAATTGTTTTTTAACCAATCAATCTGAATATGTTGGACACGAAAATTGATCGAAAATCTGTAACTGAGTCTTGATATTTTATCAAAATGTAAATTTAATGTAGCCCTAATAATTTAATGTAGCCCTAATAAAAAAACCCAAAAAATATAGAAACGTGATATCATGGTTGGATTGTTATTGTTGGCCATTTTGGGAACATCATGAGCTCCAATGCAAAGATGAGATTCTCTAGCTAGCTCTCATTGCTTGCTCCAAAATTCTATCCAACCTCACTTTTCTGTGATGTTTTTCACTCACCTTTTTCACTTGGTAAGAAATGAAGTCATCATCATCAAGTGGGGGATGGGTATTTTTCTCCCCCTCTTTTGAGCCCATCTTTAACTCCTCTCCCCCCGCCATTTAAGGTGGTGAATTTGGATTTTATGGTGTCATCCTGCTGGCAGGCAAATCAGTGAGAGATAGATAGAAAGAGGCAGAGAGTGGGGGTGTGGGTTCATTTTGGGGGGTTGGTTGTCGCATTTTACTATTAGATTCTTGACTTGTTAGTTTGGTGTTGGTGTCACACCACCGTAACAAG
>NQLW01000055.1:3440127-3460357 GCA_002312845.1 Kalanchoe fedtschenkoi
ATGCGGACCTTGACATTATGATACAAGGATTATCTCACCAGCCATCAGTTTGAAAATCTAAGAGAAAATGAATACATAAGAGAGTAGAGACACAAGCACAGCCAGTCGTTAAACCTGAGGTGGGCATTCCAAAGGCAGACGAAGACTTGTGTCAACCTCAGTTCGAACATTCAAAACACAAATGCTTCAACCATTCAAATTAAGAATTCAAAAGAAATGGAATATGCATAATGGGCAAAATCTCACAGAGCTAAGCTGAGTGTTATGTAAGTCATCAAACTGGAAATGAAATGGAGCTGCTAGGTAATAGTCAAGTTAATATACCTGCAAAAGTTTGTATACACAAATCATCGTCTTTCAACCAGTTTTCTACCCCCACTTGTTGGAAACTTCTGATTCATGTTAGTTTCCATTCTCCTAGCAGTCCGCCTAATAGCAGCCAGCTTCTGGCCGTGACTGTGACTCCTCCTTTTGCTGCACAAGGACATATATAAATTTGAAAGTCGTCCGAACGATGAAGCTTACTTACTGTGGACAAAATTGCACCCTCCGTATGGTAATAAACATTTGAATTTTTTTGGTAGAATGACTTGTCAAAAGTTAATCAATTGTGTGTAAACACAGATGTTATATCAGTGATCGTGTCTCTACTCTCTACCAGAAACTTTTCTGATCGTCAAAGAAAATGATTGAAATAAGCACCCGAAGTATCGAATCTTGTAATATGCGATGTGATTTAACCTCCTAATCTGAATAACATTGCGTATGCATATAAAACACTCATTCATTCTTTTGTCATGATCTCAGGAAATTCTCAAGCATGTGCCTTGACAAATGAAATGGTGCAAAGTCAAGGCAGCAATGGCTGAGTATAATTCAAAACAAGAAGAAGATATAAGACAATAATGACTTACAAAAGTAGTCTTTCCAGATTTACCCATTCCATTTCATACTGAAATGATAGGTATATATACGTATGGCATTTTTAGCAAAAGAAATACCGACTTATGACAACCATGGGTGAATACTTTCATTAAAAAGAATGTAGCTTTTTAAAAATGAGATCTGAAAAAATTTGTTAGAAGAAAGACTATGTTTCTTAAATTCTCAAGTCAAATTCCAAGTCTATATTCAAGAGACCCAACAGTGAGACACATTTAGGATTTGATTTCCTAAAGAGGGAGTCGAGTGGGTGGCGTCTCTCAATGAAATGAGGTTGATTGAATTCTTGCAGAAGCTTTCAGCAAGCCCAAGTTAAAAAAATAGCGCATCCCACCTCATGTCTTGAACATGAAGAGGACACTTAACAAATAAAAGACAAAATGATTGCCTTGCAATTTTTTTCCGGAAAAATTGATATGCAGCAGTATAATGAGCTTCCCACTTCTCCAACATGGTAGTTAGTGCTTTCCGTTTTGTGTTTCTGTTTCTACTTCTTGAGAAAATGTCAGACGTACATGTCAAAAGCTCGGTGTGCTCAAAAACAACACCAAAGAGCGGAATTTATTAGAATTTGTTTTAAATTTTTATTAGGGTATTCAAATTCTAGCGTGGGGATTGTCAGGAATTATCCCTCACCTTCTTAACCACCAAGCCACACCCTTGATGGCTGATTTATTGGAAGGTACTTATTCAAATTCCATAGAACCCAAATCACCATTTTTAGGTTCCTTCTCTACCCTGTGCCCAACTCTATTATACAAACCCAGCAATGTAGCTAATATATTACGTCTTACCAGATAAAATTAGCTAATGACATCCCTAAACTTTTAACATATATGACTTGGAATACTTGTGAGCAAAAAAGATTCAAGAATTAAACTAACCTCATATAAATCAGCCCAGCAGTAAGAACCATTCCTCCCACCGCCCACGAAACTCTTTCAAGGAATGGCCTTTCCGCCACCCATTGCAGGAATTCTTCAGATACGCCAAAGTTGCCTGTTTCCTTAGTCATCTTTGACTGAGAGCTTTTCCATGAATCTGCAACAGAGTCTATGCTCGCTTTCCCACCATAGCAAGTTGGCTCCTTGATGCTAGTAGCATCATCAGATTGTTGGACAGCGAAACCTGCAGCGCGGCAGAGCTCTGTACCATTAGATACCCATTCAGGAGCTTGACCACAAACAAAGTCGCCCACTCCACATGGTGCGAGGATCTGAAACAAATGAAAAGGACGTGACAACATGAACAGTTATTAAACATATGAAAAATTCACGGCTTTGATATTGCCAAGAAATATACACGAGGGGGTTGTCCCTCTTACAGTAACTTTTATAACACTCTGACCAGCTTACACATGCACTTCCAGGTATTTAAATCGGTTCAAAGTGTGACATCAAATATCAGGTACTCTTTAAGTTAAAAGATTACAGTTCACATAAAAAAACGTACCTGCCGAATTCCATCCATAGAGAAGTAGGCAGTAGAGCAAGCTTCAAAAAGTTTATTACACAGTGACGCACATAGAACGGGAGGTCCAGGCTTAACTCCAACTTGTGGATCGCAAATAGAGCACTCAAGTAATTCCCATAAGTGCAAACATTCTGGACTGGCTTCCCCGGTCGTAGCCAGCTGCCTAATAGACAGCAGCGCAGGGTGTGTCTGAGCTACATCGCAACACGTCTTCTTGCGGAATACCCTACAGAGGGTCAAATCCTTGGGACCCTTGCTCACTCTACCAGGAGGCTTCCCATCAGATGCAAACGGGGGAAATCGGCCACCCTGGGAGGTGCATACTCCACTTGGTTTTCCTGTTTGCACAAGACAACAGATTCAGCCTAAGGAAGACTAATCATAAATCTCAAAATTCTGCAAATCAATCCCATTTTTCATCTTATCAATTATATGCGGTATGAACCTGGTATTTTCTCTACATATAACAATACAAGTCCTCACAATAATAACATACTCCCTCTGTCCACATTTACTTGTCACTTAATACCGTCACCACCCTTAAAAAGTAAGAAATTAATTATGACATCATCATAATCCATAAAAAATCCTTCTACACTACATTTTACACGAATTTTTTTTAAAACTACATTAAATACATACCTACTCCGTATTAAATTTTGTCAGCAACTAGTATTAATATCTTCTTAATCTACTCAACAATTATTATAAGAGGATGGAGGGAGCATGACATGGTATTCGAGCAGAAGGATGGAACCCTAAGTACTGGTTCACATTCAAGAATTGAACTTTTTACCAAATTGGGGTTCTACATCTCCTTCCTATACCAATTAGCATGTAAACCCTAGTCTTATCCTCGGCGACACATTTAAATCAGTAGCATTCACAGTATACACTACACTCCCATTGCATCACAAGCCGCAAGGATATAATTCGACACATAAATCGATCACATCACTCTCACCCCACTCACTTCCGCAAACCCATCCTTGTCATAATCTGACGACAGCTCAACCTAAACCGACACTAATTCCTGCGACGAATAATCTGACGGAAACAGTTTCTAAAGCATGTCGTAATCATAATTTAAGACAAACCAGGAAACCTAGTCGACCATTCATCAGAAACAGCGGGCTGATCGCACCTGTAACGAAGCCGATTGACAAGTCGACGACGAGCAGCAACAAAGCAACGATCCCGAAATCCATAGACTTCTACCAAGTCCACCATTTTCACATAAACCTGAATGGATGTGGTCGGGCATACAAAACGCTGCGTTTTTCCGTAAATATTCTTTGTTTCGATGAAATCAAAACAAGACACGTGTGCAATCCAGATCCAATCACTATTCCGTGTTCCGGGAGCACCTACTTCGGTTTGCGACGTCGTTTTGATTTTGATGAAAACGACGTATTTTTACGTTTTACACATTAAAACACACACTCGGCTCAAACTACCGATGAATATAGAAGCATAGCTGATGAATATAACATCACAATAGGTGAATATAGAAGAAGAACCGATGAATATTTACTAATTGTGCTTCTATATTCACTAATTTTGTATATTCACTAGTTGTGTTTCTATATTAACTAGTTTTGTATATTCATCAGTTGTGCTTCTATATTCACCGGTTGTGCTTCTATACAGTGGAACCGAATTGCTATCGATTAATCGAACCGAATTGACTGAATTCTAAAAGTCTTGATCGATAACCGAGCCGAATTATATGCTTAACCGATAATTCAATTAATTTGGTTATCGGTTAAACATTCAATTAACCAAAGTTAACCGAATTAACCTAACAAAATAAATATATTTTATAAATCATTATATTTATATGTAAAAATTATTTTTTATTTAATAAAAATTATTTTTTGGATTAATTCGGTTAACCGAATTAACCGAACTCAAAAATTTCTCTTCCATTAACCGAACCAAATTAACCAATTTTTTTTTTGTTTTTGACCGAATTAACCGATTCACCAAATTAACCAAACCGAATTAATTCGGTTAAGCTCTATCGGTTCGGTGAATCGATTTTCACCGAACAATGCTCTCCCCTACTTCTGTATTCTCTAGTTTTGTATATTCATCAGTTGTGCTTATATATTCACCAATTTTCTATTTTCATCAGTTGTCCTTCTATGTCCATCAATTGACGTGTTATATTCATCAAATGACCTGTTATATTCATCAGATGATTTATGCTTCAATAATTATAGAAAATAACAACTGGTGAATATAGAAGCACGACTGATGAAATAGAAGCACAACTGATGAATATAGAAGCATAACTAGTAAATATAGAAGCACGACTGATGAATATAGAAGCGCAACTGATGAATATACAAAACTGGTGAATATAGAAGCACAACTAATGAATATACAAAACTGATGAATATAGAAGCATAACTGATAAATATAGAAGCACAACTGTTGAATATACAAAAATGGTGAATATAGAAGCACAGTTGGTGAATATAGAAGCACAACTGATGAATGTAGAAGCACAGCTGATGAATATACAAAACTGATGATTATAGAAACACAACTGCATTGAGGCGACGACCATACTCGAAGTTAGGTTGTTACACTTGCTCAAGTCGACGCTTGTCAGACTCAACTATTCGCTTGTCAAATGAGTCCGACAAGCCGATAGTCAATTCGTTGAGGCGACCTTTTGGAAGACCACCTTTGATACCGGCCAAAGTAGTAAGCTCTGGAGAAAATGTTAAAAGATTAGTTTTTTTATAAAAAGATTAAGCATAATATTCTATTTATAGACGACTTGCTCCAAGCTAATGGAGATGTTGTAGCTTCACAATGCTCTTATTGAGAATAAAGTAGTGACGAATCCCTGGATTATTTGTTGGTTCTAAGAAAGTCTACATGTTTTCTGTTATCTTCTGATGGAAGATTTCTCGATATTCATTTCTCTTTCGTAAGTGTTAAACAAAAGCTTTAGTTTGTTGATCAATCCCCATCGTGCAAAAGGATTTTATTCTTATTATCGTTATGGGTCCGAGTATGTGGGAGTTATAAAGGAATTGACGCTTGACATTGGAGTATTTTTACTTTCTAGAGTTGTGGTTTAAATAATTGTCTTTATACCTGATAAATCAGGAGACGAACACAAAAAGTTACAACTAATCTAAGTGATTGGATTTCAATTGCTTGATTATTAAGTTTTCTAAAAATAGTGGATAAGTTTGGGATTGAATCAGTAGAATAAGACATTCTTAGGATGTTACTTCAACCAGAGTATTAATTCTCACACATGCAAATATACAAGTTATACTACTTACTACATCATGCTTTTACTAGCATAAGTAATCTCATTCAAATTTTCACGTCAATATCTAGCTTTGAGGTCTTTCCTTGACGCGGTTAGTGATTAAAATCTTGTCTGATATTGATTCATCACACAAATGTTTATAGGAAGTGTGCGGTATTTAACTTCCTAAACATGCATAAAAGTGTTGTTGAGGTCACATTCATCCTCTTCTTCGATTTTTGCCTTCGATTACAATTCTTAAATGACTACAATCATGCTCATCATCGAGGCCACTACTATTCTTGCATTCATTGGCTCGACTTCCATAGTATGGAGTACTGAATTATCCCGCTTGACACTACCACTCAAGTTCCTTGACAATCTTTGATTCTCGCATTCAATTGAAGCCTATTGATTATAACTGAGTCATACTCTTAATCACTTCTCATTCTCGCCTTCGTTGATTTAAGAGCATGACCACGTAGGATGGTAGAACCTAGGTTCTTCTGTTATATTGAACTATGATCATTATTCTAACATGTTAATATAAGAAAAGATATACCAATATGTGAAATATAATGACTACATGACAACAAATAGAAAGAAAATAATAGAAAGAAAATAATTTTATAAATAAATTATGAAAAAAGTAAAAGAAAATATGTTTGTAAGTGAAGTGAAAAATATGCATGTTTCGTCATTATGGTTTTATTTCTCGTATTTAAAATCATATCTATTTTTCTATTATGCATTCAAAAAGAAAAATCCAAACTTTCATATGAATCACACGTGCATTTAACATATGTGTAAAGTCTTTAAACTCTTAGGTGTCATAAATGATCGAGATATAGTTTCATGAGAGTTTTCGTATCAATATACAAAACAAATCTCTTATTTGAATCTTGCATTGTGGATGAGATTATGATTTACTCTATATTTTTTTGTAAATAAGGTATAATAGAGTAGAAAAGTACTTTTTAAATTTAACGACAACTTTTGAATTACAAGGCTCAACATCTCGATCAAATCAATCCAACCAATCAACATAACTTTTTCGCCAACCATCTAATCTCAGCAAGGTCAGCCCATGAGCTTATGGCTCAAAGCTTGATTTCAAGTCTTCAGATCAAATATAAGTTCATAAGAAAAGAGTTTGAATGTGATTTTATAAAGAACAAAACTGTATTAGCTTCTTGCACTTCAGTAAGTACGCAATGGTCATTCCCAAAATATTTTCTTTGAGAAAATTTAAAGTTAAGATTCTAAATGAAAATTAAAAAGTGTTTATCAATCAAAAAATGTGAAAGAAGATTTTCACATACAACCTCAAAATATTATACATCTAAACACTTTTTTATGACTTTTGACCCTTCTTCCTCAAATTCATTTTATTCTTTTGGAGATTTAACAACTTTTACTCTCCTCAAAAAATTTTAAAACACTATTTTCTTATTTTGAGCATGATACAAATAGCACACATTACTCGAACCTACTTTTAGATTGTATTCAATGATGATGCCATAGAAGCATTTTCATTGAAATTTTGTTCAACTTATTAATTGAAAATCAAAATAAGACTTTATTTAGGGTTTTTTTAAAATTATAGATTCGTTTCGATGTCGTGGATGATTCGAACCGATTCGAACACTTTGACATTCTGGTACCAATTTGGCGCAAAACCTTGTTTTACATAGTAAGCTCAAACCGACCATTTTGCTTCAATCGGATTCTGGAAAGCGAAAACGCAAATGGGTTTTTCCTAGAGCATTCAGAATGTAATCCAATAACATTGAAGCGCATCTCCATTGATGGAAATGGGAGAAGGCTTAAGCAGAGAGGACTACGAGTTGCTATTCGCACAGATAAAATCTCGGAAATCACTGTATGAAATCAGAGAAGAACTTTGTGCGATGATTCATCACCAAACAGACAGCTGAAGTAAACAATCAAGCGATGAAAAGAATGGACGAAACAGGCCGCCGGAGGTCGAATCCACACCAATGATGGTCTCAGTGCCTAAACCCTAGCTCGCGTGCTGGGGATTTATAGATTGGCTTCGGTGATTTTATTGGGCCTTGAGGGCCCAATTGTGAACATACGTATGGGCCGAACCACATTATTAATATATATAATTCAGTCTAATTATTTAATTAATATTTTTAATTAATTTCCGTATAGGCTATTAAAAAGTATTCATATTTTATATTGTTGATATAATTTTGACGTTGACGGTCAACGAATACAATTCCGAGGTCGATAAACTCCGTTATCCTTATCGTGTAAAATACACACATTCAGTAAAAGTCAACCTTCGGTCAACTCACTTGACTCTCGTCTTCATCTTCTCATTCACGCCTTGTTGCTCAACCCAGCCGTGTACTTGACATTTTTCTGCGGCAGCCACCTCGCGGCGCCCAGGAAGTAATCGGCGGTGTACTTGACGGCCTGATCCTTGGAGATCTTCTTGATGCCCTTCCACTTCACCCGGTCCTTCAACGACGCGCCGGGTCCGCTGTTGTGGTACTCGCCGTACAAGCAGTTCTCGGTGTTGATGTCTCCGGCCCACGGAGTCCATCCCTCGGGCGCGATGAAGTCGTCGATGAAGGTCTCCATGATGATGGTGCGGGAGTGGGCTTTCCACGGGCGGCCGAGGTACGATTTGAAGTCGGCTTTGACCGATTCCAGTTCCGGATCGGCGATGATTCTCGAGCCCTGGATGACGATTCCGGAGGGCTGGCGCCGCTCCTTGCGGCCCTGCGCGGTCACGGCGTTGAATTGGTTGTCGTTGGGCTTGCGGACCATGAAGGTGCAGTTCTGGAAGAGGACCGGGGAGTCGCCGAAGACGAAGTCGATCGTGCCGGTGACGACGCAGTCGCGGTAGTACTGGCGCTTGGTGTGGGTGTAGAGCGTGTCCTGGTAGCCGTCCATTCGGCAGTTTTGGAAGACCGAGAAGTCGGACTGGACTCGGAGTGCCACGGCTTGGTGCTTCTCAGGTCCTGCGCTGTTCTCGAACCCGATGTCTCTTGCCGTGAAGAAATCTCCCAGAACAACTGCACACCAGGTTCAATCTCGTTCAATAAATTTCAATTCAATTGGTTCCATAATTGAATTGTGATATGAAGCATTGATGATAGTTGTAGCTGTAGGATTAGGAGTAAGTTACTTACTGACTGTGGCGGTCTTGCTAGTGGTTATGCCATCTGCGTAGTTCAAGCTCCCTGTGATCTTAGTTTTAGTAGGTCCATCTCCATACAAGAAGACATTGGTAAGGCTGCTGTTGAAAATGACTTGCTCTTCGTAGATGCCTTCCTTAACATAGATCACGAAGGTCTTGTTGCTTTTCTTTGGGATATGGTGAACTGCATCGCTGAGGGTTTTGTAGTCGCCGGAGCCATCCTTGGCAACAACCACATTAGGCTTGAGCTGGCTTGGGTTGGTTGACAAAAGATTTCTCTGGCCTGATTCAAACCAACCGGGGTACCCGTCATGGCCCACTACGGGATATTCTGCAGCACCCAACAAACGGCGGACGCTGACTCCAGGAATGTGCAGGTTTGTGAAGACATCGGAAAGCTGTGTAACCATGGCAAGAGAGTTGCTGGTCAATTGGGTTGACGCGCTCAATGCATCCCTCATTTTTCCTTCAGCGGTGCCGGTTGTGTTCTCAAACCCGTCCAGGCATGTTTCTTGGTATGTTATGGCAGCGCTCAGCCAGACTTTCAAGTCGGCTAAGATGTCATCCATCTTGGAAACCTCGAAGGTACCAATCTTTTTGAAGGAAGCCTTAAGATCGTTGATGGAGTATTCCATCATTTCGTGACAGTTTTCCAACGCACCACTTGTTCTCGCATCCTTCTCCAGTTCGCGAAGGGTGCTAGACTTCCTTGCCGCCTCAGTAATGTGCTGGATGGTGACATTGAAAGCAATTTTTATAAGCTCTTTTGGGTCAGTTGTGTTGCCTGCATACGGCTTTAGGCTATCCTCACAGATTTCCTTGTGGTCCGTAGTTTGGCACAACGCAGACACGGCTTTTGAGGAGGACTTGGTCGCGGTTTGGTCAGATTTTTCTGGGGCGCTGTGGTAGCTTTGACTGACCCCAACGGTGACTGCCACCACCATGGCTATCAAAATGATAGAGGAGATGCTAATGATAGCAACCCTCCTCTTCTTCTTCTCATTTTCGTAGGTCGACATTGTAAAACTTCCAGTTAGAAACCTTTTATAGAAGCCTTACAAGAAGAAGAAGAAGAGGTGATGAAGGTATCTTTCTAGTTCCCCTCCTTGGAGCTTCCTCCTGGAGTTGTATTATTGGCAAGATTAAACAAAACAAGGGCATATATAAACAAGTATGAATATGCGGTTCAAAAAAATTAGATTGTCAGTTATGAAACTAGAGGCTTGGAGGGAAATGAGTCAAATGACAATAGAGCTTTGTTGTCACTCTCTAAAATACTAGAGATCGTTAGAGATTGTAGGAGCCTTCTATTCCTTAAGTTTGGAATGCTTCCGTTTGAAAATTCTTTCCCCATTCTAGTTTAGTCTTCTGTCGTTTGTTGTTTATGTCTTACTTTTTCGTTGTCATACCCACGGTTGAACAGAATTTCTATATATGGGTAAATCTACTATACTCTCTAGGAGCTGAAAGTGGCTAGGAGAAGATTCTATTTTATAGAACCTATAATTTTTTTTCTTGTAGACCATGGTTTATCGAATTGAAGCCTGAAGCATAATGAGACAAAAAAAAAAAAATCTGGAAATGCCACTAGTTAGGCTATAAAATTTATATTCAAATTATTTCACTAAACATCTTTCTTTTGTTGCTGTCAGGTTGGCCAATTCAATTGCTTAAACCTGCTGAGAAATGAATCCCAGTCGCAGGCAACCATGACATGCCATCTATGAATCGCCTAACCGTGAACAAGCTAGCAACCGAGGCATCCTTAATCACATGATAACCAGGCCATTTGACCCTCTCTGACATTGAGGATCCCGGCCCATAATTTTTGTACTCACCGTAATACAGTGTTTTCAGTGCAAAGTCTCCGTACCACTCTAGCCATCCTCTAGGTTGCACCTGGCTGCTCATGTATGTGTTCATAATCACTGTCCTTGAAAATAGCTTCCAGGGTCTCCCAAGATAAGTTGGTTGGGTAGCATAAATATAACTATCTTGGATGGAAAATCCAGTGCTTTGGTGTGGGCTTTTTCTGCCTTGAGCAGTGATAGTGACCTTTTGGAGGGGCAGCGGTACTCGAGTGAATATCTTGCAGTTTTGAAGGACTGCAGCTCCATTGCCCATAATGAAATCTATAGTGCCATAGATATTACACTCCCGGTAAAACTGACGGAGTGAGTGGGCGTATAGGGTATCTTGATAACCCTCCATGCTGCATCGGTAGAAAACTGATTGATCTGAGTCGACCCTTAGTGCAACTGCTTGGTGGTTTTGTGGCCCAGCTGTGTTGCGGAAGGACATGTCCCTTGCTATAAACCCCTTCCCTGAAACGGCTGATATGCATTTGGAAGAAGAATCAGACCAAGCTGTAGCTGGAAGTTTACATTCAGTTTAAAATGGAAATATGTACATGTAGAGTTCCTTACCCACGGTTGCTGTTCGAAAGGTGGTATATCCTTGCATGAAGTTCCTATTACCAGTGACCACAGTGGCCCCTATTCCATCCCCAATAAGCATGATGTTGGTTTTCTTCTTCTTCAGATCCATATTTTCCTTATAAACTCCTTTCTTCACATGAATTAGATACCTCCGATCGCTGTGATCTGGGGCATCTATAATTGCTTGGGAAATGGACGTATAATTGCCGCTTCCATCCAGTGAGACCACTGCATCAGCGTGAATACCAGAAGAGCTAGATGCAAGAAGACCCTTGTCGCCTTCGGTCATCCATTCTGGGAACTCCAAACCCGGATCAATTTTCGTGCCATTCCTAGCTGGTCTAAAAGGTAAACTATTTAATTTAGTGTACATGGTTAGAACATTGCTGATCAGCTGTGTAATTTGTTTCAGGCTTCCACTGATAAAGTTCTCGACTCTTCTGTCCGTGCCTTCGAAGCCCTCCAAACAAGTGTCCTGATTGCCCAGGGCTGCACTAAGCCACGCTTTAAGGTCCCCTTCAGAATAAAGGGTGCCGGCCCGAATCTTCTTCATCTCTATTAATGACAAGGCAAGCTCTGATACAGAGAAATCAAGAAGCTCTTTGCAATCTTCAATGGCAACTTGCTCCCTGTAGCTTACAGACATGGGGCTGAATGTGGAGGTGATCATATCAATAGCATGTCTGGCCTCATTGAGGGATGCCTGCAGGGCAGCGCTGAGGACCGAATTCGGGTTTCGTGGACTTGTTTTTAATAGCTCAGCTTCTAAATTATCGGCGCAGGAGGTTTGGTTTTCAATACCGCTGCATGCTTGAGTTTGCAGAGCTTGCATGGCTGCATTATGGATGTTATCATCCATTCCATGGGACACAGCTTGAAGCAAGGCGAAGAAGAAGAAGGCTATGATAAAACTTGCAGAACCCATCCTTAATTGATGAACAGGTTACCGGGCTACAAACATTCCCTTTATGTAGGCAGATTCAGAAATTGTTTGCGAATAAAGAAATGTAGGTGAGCACCTTCCTTACATGCTTTCTCCTCTTGCTAAAGTTCTGAGATATGCTTTTCATGTAAGATTTTAAATTCCTCTCTTGGCCCGGTCATCTTCGTTTAAGGAAGGTAGCTTGACATTCTTTTTCCAGTTCATACACAGTAAAGATTCTCAAATTACTCAAAAATCTTAACCCGCATTTAATTGTTCAAATGTTAACATTGTCTAACGTTTGTGTATTTTGCTGTGTGTTTTCGCAGGTAACAGACTCGTGTGACAGTGTATCTACACCCTGTATAGTAGACTCAAAGTGGCATTCCGTAGGCGAGGTATTTTGGCTAGGGCCCTGACCCGGACCCTCATTGTCTAGTCCATTCAAATCTTGCAGCCTCTGGCTTTAAGGGTCTTCATAAGCTCTACTGACAGCAACAGTGTAAATACACACCATGGAAGCGTATGATGTCCTTCAGAATCATCCGAAAACGGCTCTCTTGTACAAGTTTTCCGCACCTTGGACAGGTGAATGGCCAGCCACAGGCAGCCTCGCAATGCTACTGGCCCTGTCGGAAGCTATCACCTCCTTCACGTTCCAATACCACGGTTGAACATGAGGAGAAGAAAGAGGCACCGACGGATGGAGCACGACGGATCCCCAGTCTCTCGCTCCGAGTTTAGTCTCCTTCAACCTGCGTCGAATCAGAAGCCCGCCTACATCTTCCTTTCTCATCTGGGATACGCTTCGCAGAATAGATACGCAGATAAGTAGGGCAAAGACTGTGTCTTCCTCTGGCACTACTTCTACTGCAAGCAGTTTCCAGTTTAGGAGGGCGGTCGCTTTTCCTTCCGGGCACTCTTCGCTGAATCGAACAAGTGTCACGAATCCTTCCTCCTCTCCATCTTCATCATCTTCTTCTTCGTTGTCATCTACATCTTTGCTGACCGGATTCAGGCTGTTCACATTGTACTGCTTTTTCCGCCCTTTTAACAACTTCACCTGCGTGTTAAACCCTCGACCTTACTGAGCAGTTCCCTTTTAACAAAAATGGAGAAATTTAAACGAAGAGAAGCTGCCGTGACTTCTTTTTACCCATGACGAGGCATTGGCTGTTTGATCATTGAATTGAAAACTGAGGCTCGAAATGGACGAAGACGAGCCCCAACAGATTATCAGATCCAATCCTGTCGATAAACGCCAGGTAGCTTTGCGTTCCTCTTGTGATTCTTTCGGTGAAGCCGTCCCTACTAGCTTCCCTGTTCTAGACAGCATGTCCGACATAGAAAGCGCAAGCTACTAATCAGCCGCGACTCCTGAACGACATCTATTTACAAGAAAAAAAAATAGTTACAATTAAGCATGACGGCATACCAGGAGCTCTACCGATGGAACCTGCGACGTAGCTCCAAGATCCTTGCAGTATCTCGGTAACCCTGTCCTCCCACTTGACACCCACCGGAACCTCTGCGCCTCTCCTCCAAAATCCGCTCGCCACTCTGCATTAAACAAAAAATAAAAAACAAAAACTGAGATCCTAACTTGGGGTTGTCTTCCCAAAAAAGAAAAACTTGAGGGCTCGCCTTATTCGAAACACAAAGCACTCTCTCCCACCATGGTCGAGGACTGTGCGAGTCAGCCACCGGCCTTCCTGAGGTTTGTAACTGTTCATTTTCAGAATCTCATCAGACACCATATCTCCTGAATCATCAGTGACCTTGTCAGGCACGCACTTCAACAGGTAGGGTGCTTGAACCGGAGGAGTTAACGAGAGAACCACCCTCACCCGACGCTCTAGCTCCCTCTCGAGTGTAAGAGCTGGTGCCCGTAGTAACTCGTTCCAATGAACTCCGACCTTCTCATGAGCTGCATTTCCTCTAAAACATCCGCTGCCAGGTTGAAGAAGCTCGAGTGTGACCCCCTTCGTTCCAAATTCGGGATACAGATGCCAAATTTTTTCCCATGAATCTGACCGGAAGCTAGACACTGGTTTATCAATCTTCAGCTCCTTGTGGGACCTAATCATTCGAAGACGGAGGAACTCCGGAGACGTATCAGGCTGCACCTTGGATCTACCACAGGCGAGCCTCACCAGCACACAGACCTCCAGCAGGAACCTCGGCGACAAGGATTTGTATTTCGTGTTGACATCTGCGTCTGATACGTCCCAGTACACCGGCAACTTAGTCGAATATTTATCTTCCAAATTAACATGTATTTCACCGCCAGCTTTCTCATAGGGTTGATCAAATGCTTTCTCCCACAGCATCTTAGTTTCTTTGACATCTTCTGATTTCACCGGCATCCCTTTCCCCGGTATTTTTCCCAACCCGCTTTCGAACACCTTTGCATCGCTCGCATAAGCAGTCGGATAGCTCTAATTCATCACAAATAATTTCGTATCACATTTTTTTAAAAAAAGCAAGATAAAATTCAGCGGAAAAATCCAACCCAAATGATCTAACCTGGTGGCTTAACAACATCAATGCAATGTCTGAAGTGGGAATCAAGCTACAACACCCATCAGCATCTCCTTCCAGCAAATGCAAAAACCTCTTGTACCGCTGCTTCGCAGCGATCAGATAAACTAACTCACACCTGTAAGGCTCTGCAAACCTCAAATACAAGTCGGTGTGCTGCAAAACAGTGCGGACTAAGTCCTGGTTGAGTGAGATTGGGTCGTTCGAATGTGGAACGGAATCAAATTGGTTCTCCAGCGGCTCTGTCGGGTACTTTGTGACCCAAAGCTCCTTGCACCTCATGAGCGCATACTCCTCATTCTCCTCGTCGAAAATCGCCGCTTTCCCAATAAGCTTCGAATACTTCAACTCACAATAGCTCCTGTAACCCACCTGCCACAGTTGAAAACAGCTCCACAATCAGCATTTCCAGCACAACAAGATTGTGATACAAACACTGTTTCTCTTCCACAGGATATTATGATTTTTAGTTTTTTTTAATGGTTTTTAAGCTTTTAGGTTTCAAAGTTCAGAGCATTCAAAATCCATAAAATCCTTAAATCTAAAAACCCTAAAAAAAATCACTATAAATACTAAAAATCTAAAATCTTCAAGGTCTAAAAACCTAAAAATACTAGAATTTTGAAACCTATACAATGTCACTATATAAACATTGAAATCAAACAACCCTGCAAAATCCTACTGCATATTTTTTCTAATAAAGCAAACAAGCAGCAGGTGGAGATTTATGATCTTACGGGGTCCAAGGTGTGGCAAAACCAAACCCATTCAACATCAAATGGAGGAAGAATGATCGGCGGGGCCGATTCCTCCGCCGCCGCAACCTCGCTAATCAACGGCATCCACAGCACCTCGTACCTGCCAACCAATCAAAGAAAAGACGTGATTGCCCAGAACCCAATCCCAACCGTCGGATGCGAACTCGTCACTCACTCGATCACTCACCGTCGGATGGCCTCGAACAGCGCAGATCTGCTGCGCAGCCACGGCGAATCGAAAACGCCCCTCATCAGCTCGACGCTCTTCCTCGCGGCCGAGACGAGATCCACGCTGAGCCTGAGCGGGTCGTGGTCGGAGAGCTCGCTGGGCGTCCTGGCCACCGAGGAGCTGGCCGAGCCCGACCGGGTCGTGGAGCGTGACGACATTCCTTAGTGAAGACAGCTCAGCGTGGTAGAGAGAGGAAGTGGGGGTGAGAGAATGAAGAAGAAGACGGCGGAGTGGGTGGGTGGATGGGGACACGTGGCGCGATGGCCGGGATTCGGGGGGCTGTTTCAGGTAGGAATGTGTCGGAGTCAGAGGATGTTTGAGGCGGCGAGGTAATGGCTTGGGGTGACGACTCTGTTTCTGCTTTGGTCCCTCGCCTCATCTCTGATTTCGTGTTCGCCTTTTCTTCTGTTGTTACAGTTCATCATTCAACTCATCATTTTTTTTATTTACTAATTTATTTATTTTTTAAATTATCTCAATAAATTATTTTATTTATTTTGGATTTTGTCACTACACCCAGTCAGACAGCAAAAAAGAGAGCTAATTAATTAATGATGGTCATGACTAATGAGTCGGAGTGATGGAAGAGAGACTTTTTAAGGATAGATTGGGAAAAATATAAAAAGTATGAATTATTATTTTTTATAAAAAAAATACTGAATTGGGTCAATGAATTATATTATTTTCTCAATCACAGTTTCCCAACTGTTAAAAAAGGATATGATGAATTTTTTTTTAGTTAACCAATTTAGAATGATGTTTATGATTAATTTATTTAATTCACTAAATACAATTAATTGTTTAAAATTTGTTTAGAAATTATGGGTATAATTATATACAATTTGTAATTCTGAAGTTTCTCATTTTGAAGGGTCATTATGTAATTTGGCAAATTACAATCTCATCCGGAGATACTTGAGATTAATTACAAATACACTGCGGTCACCAAATCTATACTCAGAGAAAAAAAAATATCACGTGTCATTGATTTGGTACTAATCTTTTATTTTGAACGAGTAAAGGCATCCGTCGTTCCGACGGTTCGGTTCAAAAAAAATTAAAAATCGAATCAAATTATTAGTCATCTCTTTTTAAAATATGAAACTGTAAATCGAACGATTAAAGGCAGTTTGGTTCGAAAAAAATTAAAAATTGAACTAAATTATTTGTCATTCCTTTTTAAAATATGAAACTGTAAACCAAATGATTTTTTAAAATTTGAAACCGAACCAAATCGAACTGGACCAGATCAAACCGAATCGAATCAGACCGGACCGACCAGTTCGGGAGCGTCGCGACAGAAATCCTATTCTGTTATATATATAGAAATTAGGAATTGTTGATAGTAAATTATGGAAATCATAATATTTAAACTGCTAACCATAAGTGTAAATTACAAAAGTAGACATTTTTTAAGTTTCATAAATGTCTTTCAAATCCATAGAAGTACCCACTATTTTTATATTTATAACTCATACATTTCATACTTATGGAGTGATCCGAATATGAAAATTCTGAATCATTTACATTATTATTCGATCTTAAATCATCCAACGGATATGATCTATCAATTTTTTTATCTAAATTTTTGAATACCTCTTAATTTCAATCAATAGAATTCAACTACTAATTTTTTTTTCACTTAAATAATGTTCTCATGATTATTCTTTCTTAAATTAACTCTTTCTTAATTAACAGTAATTCAAATCACCAATGACTCATGGGTGTACTGAGAGATGGGCGCTCTCGCTTAAAAACGACATTGTTTACGTCATTTTTAATTAATTATTCATATTCTTAAATACAGCAATAAAAGTTCATGAGGGCAAAACACAATGAGTCATTTATGCAACAAAAGAAAATATTTCATATTTCACTCCTATTTTTAATTAATTATTCATGGGACAATTTTAAATTTTATCAAAAATAAATAAATATAACTAGCCATCAAACTACATAATTTATATATACACAAACCATCAACTCTAGTTTCATGTAAAACCCTTCGGTTTGATCACGAATTTTTTCCTTGCATTCTACTTCTGAACTTAAAACTGAATGACAGTTCTAAAGTCTAATCTACGGCCACATGGATCGATCAATGGTCATCGACGAGGATCAGAGGAAGACCTGAGGAGATGCGTAGAACTCGCCTTCGTTGAACATCGGTCTTAAATCTTCGTCTCGCATGAATTCCAAGGGGAAGCACACCAGAAACCCTCTCACCGCCTTCAGCATTTCCATTGGATCATCATCATCAGTCGCTGTAATTATTACCTCTTCGCTTTCCGCCATTTCTTCATCAACTAATTTTCTTGGAGCAACTCCCAGATCGATAGTGTTGTGCCCGTGCTTCTCCTTCCACTGGGATCTCACTTGCCTCAGCGCCGCCCTCGAGTGGATTTCGTCGTTCGGGATGCACGCAAAGACTTCATGGTAGATCATCGTATTCGCCTGCCGTTGGTTTTACTAGTTATCATCACCAATTCAAATTCTAGAGCTCTAAATAGAACTATCAAAATGTTAAAAAAGTGTAAGAAAACAATTTAAAAAAATTACAATTGAATTTCTTAATTAATATTACTTTATCCATTCATCAAAACTATATTGTACAAATTTAATAAGATCAATTATATTTTTAATGAATTATATTCAATGTGATATTTTAAATTAGTTAAATTTTTTTTCTTACATTCTATTTATCAATTCTGATAATTCAGAAAATATATGATGAAATGGTGATAATTTTTTCCCATATAAAAAAAGCTCGCCATGGATAGATTTTCCTCACCTTGGCAGTTGCAAGCCACAAATCTTTGTACGTAGCGTCGGCAATAGGATCATGTATCTGCCGGGCCTGTGAGAAACGATGAAAAATATTATTAATGATCTGTGTCAAGTTGAAAAATTAAAAAATTAAAATAATTTGTGACGATTTATTCTTTATTTAGAAATTTTTTTTCTCATTTCAGCGTGAGTGTGATTGTGTCCACCTAAAAACTTCCCTTTCATTTCATACAAACTTGCCGGTTTTACTGACCTGTCCGGCGTTTAGTCCGAGATGTTCAGCCCAGAGGGAGATCCGGAGACTATGCGCGAACTTCCCAGCTGTCCAGGGCTCCCCATTCATAGACGACTCCAGAAATTCCTTGTCTTCAATAATCACACCAATCTGGAACAGTCACACTCAGTCACCCTCATATCCATGTCAAGAAACCAGCCACATTTCTGAGAAAAGAAAGGATAAAAACCGAACCTCAGAGTCCCTTGATCCAAGCAGGCTTCGATCATTTATGTTGGATGATCCGATAAACGTTGTCCGGTCATCGATGATCATCACTTTACTATGAACATACACCTGGGAAAAAAAAAATCTACAGACTGAATTCAAGTCACATTTTAGCCTAAATAAGCACTCTCAAGACTTACCTGACTTGTGACAACGGGCCCGTCTTCATGAAGTCTGCCGTAGTTTCTCAGGCCGTAGAACGAAATGTAGTCTTCCGTCTTCGGACCGAGTAGCCTGTTCAGGTTATACAGTATAGACGGCCTGCCTCTCGAAATGGTTCGATACTGCCAGTGCGTCAAGGCCCTCACAGTTGCAGCACCTCCGTCCTCTAGACCGCCCTGAAAGCCTGGCAAAAGCGGGACAACCACAATGACCCTGAAGAGCTTCTTCTCTCTGTGCGCTCTCAGAATCCGCTTGTAGATTGAGTCCAGCACGCGGTTCTGTATCACCTGGTCTCCGGCCAGCCCGGACACAAAGAACTGATTCTGGAAGTATATCAAAACGCTTTCGTCAGATGGGAAATATACGATAGAGTTTCATCTTTTACGGTACTTTTCTCACCTCGATGTATATGAAGTGCTCGGCGTTTTCGATGAAAGAGCAGTAAGCGGTATGGATGCTGTCTTCGGTTTGACTGGTGCCGGCTGACCACTGACTTACACTTCTTATGATCTTCAAAACAAGTAATGATTTGCAGAGTCATGTTAAGAAAGAAGATAGTTGCTTAAGGATTTTTGCCGGAAAAAAAATGGTAGCAGTGAGATGGGTCATCTACCTGACAACGACATGATAAACGGGGGCCGACTTGTCCATCGTCATGCTCAAAAGAAGCATGATTACCTTCCTCGTCCGTCGCCCACGGATCACCCATGGTCTGCGCATCAGACTCGTCTAGCAATCCAAAGTGCATTTCACTTAAATCTCTTGGGCTTGGTGTCATGTCTGCAAATGTTGTCTTTTCATCCAGCCTAGGATTCATTTCTCCGACTTCTTGGGGGAGAAGCAAGGGGATGTCTTCTGACGTGGTGTGGGATTCGAAAGAGTTTGGTAGACAATTAGCTCTGCTGTCTTGCTCCTTGTTTTTATCCTCGATGTCCATTTCCTTGCTTCGCTCCATGTAATGAGGAAGCACCATGTGATGGTGAGGCATCAGTAAGGGAATGGCCTGCTCGTTCGGAGCTTTGCT
>NQLW01000055.1:3491171-3507119 GCA_002312845.1 Kalanchoe fedtschenkoi
TGCGGGTATGGTTTTGATATGTCTCGAGACGGATAGGGTACGGTAATACCACTAACCGCCCCGAACCCGCCCCGTTGCCATCCCTACTCACTCTCTCATATATTTAGCCACTCACAGCACATGCTATCTGCACTCTCTCTCCTATTTTAAACTCATGAATTCTTATTTTTAATTCTTAAAATTAATTTATCTAATTATATGTATATTTTCTTTAAAACCAAAGTTCAAAATCATTAATTGAAAAATATAAATTTTAATTAAAGATCCCTTTTAGGTAATTTTTATTTACGTTTTAATATTATTTAAACAAGTTCATTGTTCAAAATGTAAACTCATGGTTCATAGTTTGTCTCTGAACTTTTGTTCAGGCTACTCAAAAGAACAACGCTCATTTAAAAAACTTTAATATAAGAAAGTGTTGTTTTTACTATGAACTTTGTTGCAAATGAACTATATACTTTACAATAGATTTTTTTTATCTTAAAATGAGTTTATCTTATCATATATGAATGTATTTTTTTTTAAAAAATCAAAATTTAAAATCAATGATAAAAAATTCAACATTTAAAGCCTAACAAACTTAATAAGAGTAATTGTATAAAATAACTCAAAGTCAGTACATAATTTTTTTTTCAAAAAAAAAGTCAAACTCAATAGATCTTAGGTGCCCCCTAAATTAAAATAAAAATAAAAATAAATTGTGGGCACTATTTTTGATAATTCTTAATATTCATGTGAGAGGAGGGTGCATGGGCTTCTTTTCGCATTGTTTCCTAAAATTTGAGAAGCACACCATATCATTATCACCATATAATAATGACAGAATATGCCGGTGACCTATTTTATTGTCTATGTTCCCTAAACGTCACATTTTGTAGGGCATCTTTAACCTGTAAATCTTAAAAACAGGTTTGTATCATGTCACATGAATTTTGTGTCATATCAACTCACCACTATCATAAATATTTTTTTTATAAACCTATCTTCTATACTGGATAAACCTCTCTACAACTCTGTACATGGACTCCACTTATTTTATAATATTTTTATATATTTTCATATTATATTCATTATCAAATTTTATAAGGTTCATATAACAGATATATTTATTATTTTAATAATTAATGATAGACTTAAACGGCGTTTTTAATTTTAAAACGCCGTAAAAGTCCGGTCCAATTTAATTTTAAAAAACCCTAATCATCATACGGCGTTTGTAAGTTACAAACGTCGTATAAAGTGCATCTGGTTGTCTTATACGGCGTTTTTAACCATAAAACACCGTATAAAGTTTAGGTTTTATATGGCGTTTTACATCTATAAACGCCGTATATTTTTCATGAAGCTCATCATCTGCGTGAAGCGATATCATGTCAGAAGAGCATAAATGTTCATCCACAGTGAAGTTTCATGTCAGGTAAACTTTATACTCTGTCATAAACCTCCCTCATGAACCTCCATGAAAGATACCCTTAGTCGTCATCGCCACCCTTTACAAAAATTCGAATCCACATTAAGCACGATGTAACCCCTGAAAGGACAGTAGCCATCAAAAAGCAGTCCTTTGAAATGAAGGGTGCAAGTTTGGACAAGTCGCTAGCTCCAGGCGGGTTAGTTAGCAGCATAGCACGATTATATTGATAATCAAATCATAGTATATGTCATAGTACACGATTCTTTGTGCGTGTGCTCGGTCATGACATAAACCCTGGTACCCTCCATGGCCACACAAAATGAATAATATTATGAAGAATATATGCAGTCTTGTTCGATCATTGAGCAAAGATTTTGTGTTTAAAGATGCATATATATGCTGCTTCTGGTGTTGCGGTAGTGAGAAAGGTAAGTGTTTCAGCTACAAATCATCTGGATATTATGCCATTAGAGGAAGGGCAGGCAGTATCAAATACCCACCTTCTCAACGGGTGATGCAACAAGTTAGGGCACAATAGCCACAATGTGTGGAGGATCACAACAACAATGACTGAAAAAAAAAGGAATGTATCGAATGAGAGAATTCAGAATAGTGCTAAATATATGTGGCATGTAGCTAGCCAGCCATATGTAGATCATCGGGAACAACATAATGAAGATAGTAAATTAAGAGCATTCCCTCTTCTCTCTTTCTGGCTCTCTTGTCGGCTTCTCTCTTTCTTCTCCAGTTTTTCTTCTATCCTTTCGCTTAACTGTTGACAATAGCAGTGGCGGATTTAGGGCAAGTCAAAGGGGTCAGGTGAGCTCATTGGAAAATTTTTTTGCTATAATTAATATTGAAATAATTTTACACAAAAAATATTGGTATACACAGTAATGACTCCCAAAACAAATTTACATTTTGTGAATTGAAATTGAAAACCTTAAAAATTATCCAATAGAAATTCAAATTACAAGATGTTAAAATGCAAATACAAATTGAAACCAATCAATCACAGAAGTCGTACAGAAAGAACATCAGCACTATATTTATAATTTTAAAAAGTTTATAATATTGGTTTAAAACTTTTTAATTCTTCAATTTATTTTAAAATTACAAATTAGGACAGCCGCACCAGTAGTCTTATTTAGCAGTCCGACAGCAACATTCTTCATTCGTTTTTTTTATTATTTTCAAATTAATGTTGAAGAAATTGATTTGGATTGGAAGACATTGTTTTGACTCAAAAAGTTGCAAGGTAATTTATTTCTCATCGCGTATTTTTTATCTTTTACTTGGAATAAAGTTAAAGACTAGTCTACTATACTTTTTTATTCTTTGTAGAATTATCACAAATATTGTAAAAGAAAAACTCCATAGTTGCCCACTTCTACGAATGCTATAAACAGTTTGAATACTGATGAAGCACAAGTTGATTTGGAAAATTTATTCGCTAATTCGGGATTAAAAAGAAAAATATTTGAGTATCATCCGAGATACTTGTCAGAACAAAAAATGACATCATGTATAAGTGAGTATATTTAATTACTCGTGAAATTATCACTGATTTTACCAGTAGCTACGACAACAGCTGAAAGGTCATTCTCTGCGATGAATATTATAAAAAAATTAGGTACTTAATAGCATTTGAGATCAATGGATGAATGATTGTTTACTTACGTTCATAGAAAAAGATATTTTTAAAACAATTCCAACGAGACTATTTATGATCGATTTCAAAATATGAAAACTTATCGTGTACCTATATGAATGATTATATTACTTATAATAAATTTTTATTTTGATCCCACTGATTTACTATTCTAGATCCACCATCGGGCAACAGTTTCCATTATGAGGACAATATTAGCATTTAAAGCTCTATAATGAATATATGTGTTGGTTCTCAGGTTTATTTTTGGAAAAAGATAATTTATTGTTTGTGAGAAGTTGAAACTTTGTAGTCATGAGCCTACATTCTGAAAATAAGAATTAAATCGTCTAATTTGTAAAAAAAAGAACTTGATACTTCAAAACAAAGGAAAAAGTTTATCATTTAATATGATCAGGTGAGTACATAGGTTAAAAGGAAAATATTTGATAGTCGCTCACTGCCACATTCTTTTGTCCAACAATTCAGAAATCAATCTAAATCATTAGAGACGCTATAAGCGATTTGAAGACAATCACTGTCAAGAGGCCAATGCCATTTTTTGACCATGCCATCTGCTGTAATCTGAAGAAATTGTCCGGATGGTGTCTTCGTCCTCCAAACTTATTATCAGTATTTAATTTCGCATTTAGATTAAGTGTTAATAATATTAGACTAAAGAGCTTGAATTGATGTGTTCGACGGTACAATTTTATTTTGAAGGGGTATTTTTTTATTTAATAAAAGTCAGGTGTTAATTTGATTAGGTAGGTTAGCTAGGAAAGTTTCACTGAATTTGATTAGGGGGTCACTGTAAAGGTTCAAGGTTTATGGATTTAGGGAGGGTTTACAAATTAGGAATTTTGGGTGTAGTGTTTTGAATTTAAAGAGAGTTTATAATTTTATCATTTATTTTTAGGTTTAGGGTTTAGGATTTTTTTTTTATGATTTAAAAGAGGAAAGCTCAATCGAATTTAAGTTAATACGATTAGGGACCGGGTGTAAGGGTTAGGGTTTATAGTTTAGGGGTTTTGGACCTAGATTTTAGAGTTTACAGTTTAATTAAGTGTTTAGGATTTATGGATTACTAAAATATATATACACTTATTTTCAAAGAGTTTTTAGGGTTACGATTAATTAATCATAACAAATAATTTAATTAGGATCAATTAGAGTTCTAGAATAATATTTAATTTTTGCTTTGGTTAGTTAAATTATTTAGTATTAATTTACCATCCTAATCCTAAACCCAAAGTAACCGTAACAATTAAGGCCCGTGGGACACTGTCCGACGGGATAGGGTAGGGCTGTGGGGAGGGCAGCAGAGCACGCAGGGCACATGTACAATGTATAGGGCCTCGGAGAGGCGAGGCGGGACTCTGAGGATGCGGAGGGACTTGGGGCATGTCTCGGGGCCTCCCAGGCTCAAGGGTCTTCGGGGAGCCTCGGGATCTTGCAGGAGACTTCGAAAGCCTAGTTCGGGGCCTCGACACTACTCGACGAATCCCTTGATTTTTTCAGATTTCTTAGTCTTTGAACACTTCATTTATTTAGCTATTACCATTCTCTCCTCTTAATTATTAACATACCGAACTCTTACACTCCATACTTTTTCTCTCAATATAAACGCAAAGTCATCAAACTGATCTCACTCTTACTCAACTCACTACCTCTAACCACATCTCTCTCACTTAACTACACAAACCCATCACTCACCTCACTCTCTCACCCTCACCACGTCTCAAAATTAGGAGGAGATTGAATTTCCTACTTGTAAAGAGCAACAACTATATTTTCATTGAGATCCCACAAATGATCCACGCGGAGGGCAGAAGATTTATCCTCCTAAAAATGTGGAAACTCCAACACTGACTTTTATAATTTGGGTGAGAGTAATAGAGTACGGGTTTAGGTTTTATTTAGATAAGAAAATTTTAATGTTATATTTTATTGTATTTAATTAAACATAAGTAAGTGGATGTGATAAATTACAACAAAAAAAGTTACCATTTCAGTCAGAATTCATTATTACGCTTTTCTTCCAAAAGCGTTGTAATAAGATCTCTCTAAACGTACTTCATTTCGGTCGAAACTTATTACCACACTTTCTCATATTATTTATCATATTTTTAATAGTAAGTATGATAAAATGTTAAAATGTGATAAATGAAAACGTCGTAAAAATCAAAATCTGTAGCATTGACATCAGTGAGGTGAGTGTTGTTGGTGAGGTGAGAGTGACGGTGGTGATGGTGAGGTATGAGGCGACATGAGAGTGTGGTGAGAGTTTGAGTGTGAGTGAGATCAGGTGGTGGCTTAGTGAGAGGTGATGAGGTGAGGTGGTGGCTTTGTGAAGTTTTTTTTTATTCTTTCCTCACCGAAACGGTTTCGAAAAAAATCCAGAAAATCATTCGTTGACATATTTTTCGGGTGCATTAAATAAGCTCCGATAAAAAAATAAATCTGATAGTGTTTACAACCAGTGACTGGGAATAAAAACCCTAGGGCAAAACCTTGTTTTTATTCGAAGATTATTTAATTAGTTTCACAGTTATTTTGTTGACTAGTTGTCTTGCTGAGTGCCAACCTACACTTGAAAATTTATATTACCTACCCACTCAATCACACAATGCGCAAGTCAAAGTGTTACGACCATCAGACGATGCATCGCATGCAGTTTTGTTCTGCGCTGTTGGTTTTGGTTTCTTCCTAAAACCAAAAGCCTTGCACTATGGCATCCACAGCTATATACAGAGCGAGCTTTATGTACTGGCTACATGGAGATGGAGTGATGCCAAATGCATTCGCCTATATATCTATTCAGGTATATCAAACGTACTTTTAGCCCATGGAGGAATATATACCTCTTCATTAACACATGAACAAGGTCAATGAATTGATCAAATCTGAAGTATATAACTTGACCCATACAATCATTGAAAAGTAAAATAAGATCCATCTGTGAAATGTAAATGTGATTACCTGCACCCTCTTAACCGTATCATTTTGATGGTGAAAACTACGCTATTTTCTAGGGTTGGTAACATTTGGAAGTCCGGCAAATTTTTTTTATCTTTTTTTGTACACACATATGAAGGTTAGATTAAATAAGACAGTTTGAAGACACTGAAACTAAAATGCAATAACAATCCTTCAAGTGTACCTGAAAACTAGAGGCAGCATCAACGCACCACATAGCAAATAGATCCTGTTTGCTGCATCGATCCCTGGTATGTCATATACATACAGATCTCCAGATTAATAAATTAAGATTGTGTGGCGGAATAAATGCTGGACCTCATTCAAATGCCTTATTCTATGATGATGATCATCATTTTAAAATTTATATAAAGTGTGAAAAGTTAGTGACGTACTTAATTAGCACAAATGCCATTTGTGAAGCTACACACACTTGATGAAACAACTCACTAAAAATATTACAAAGTTAAGCCTTTCCATCTAATGCATGCAACTAAAACCCCTCCCAGCAAGAGGTTTTGGAGAACTTTCCATTGCAAGAGGTGTAACTTTATCCATCAACTACATCATGTACCACAAAAAATGAGAGATATATGCTTACTTTTGGTTCGAATTTTTCATATAAATATAGTACTCATGACTTAGCTTCTTCATTCATTCATTCTCAATAATATTTGTGTCACAAACAAGGAACAGGTCTTTAGGGTTTTCTCAAGTTCCTTTAGACACCCTTTTTGTCAGGTTGGAGAGATCTGTCAGAAATAGTAATCCCTTTTTTTGTGTCAACTGTCGATCAATCTTCAAAGTGTGTAGAGAAAATGATAGGGTGGAATGAGATATACAAGGTAGTTGTAGCCATGGCTCCCTTGTATGTTGCCCTAGCCCTAGGCTATGGCTCGATCCGTTGGTGGAAAATCTTCTCAAAGGACCAGTGTGATGCAGTAAACCGTCTAGTTTGCTACTTCACTCTACCGCTCTTTACATTCGATTTCACAGCCCACATAGACCCTTTCCATATGAACTACCTGTTCATTGGAGGGGATGCTGTTTCCAGGCTCATTGTAGTGGTGGTGTTGGTGTTTTGGGCCAAGTTGAGCAACAAGGGGAGCTATGAATGGTCCATCACTAGCTGCTCCTTGTCCACCATGACCAATTCGCTGATCATTGGAGTTCCCTTATTGGAAGCTATGTATGGGAAGATCGGTGTGGATCTTGTCGTCCAATCCTCCGTCTTGCAATCTATTCTGTGGTTTACAATACTATTGTTTGTCCTCGAGGTTCGAAGGTCTGGTGGAAGTGCTGAGGTGGTGGACTCCCACACCTTGCCCGAGGATCGAACCCTAGAGGACTTGGAAGCAAATGAGGTCAGTGCTAGCAGCAGGCTGCCCTTTTGGAGCTTGATGAAGAAGGTTTGGATCAAGTTGGCTAAGAACCCTAACTCTTATGCATGTACTCTTGGGGTGGCTTGGGCCTTCGTTGCAGCAAGGTATGTAGAGACTCTTCTAAAATATATAATTTATTTTTTTTGCTTTTTTTTAACGACCTGAGATCTCAAAAATGAATTCACACTTCTAAAACTTGTAATTTAAATCAGGTTTCAATCCATATCCTAAAATAATATGGAATTAAGCTGTCACATGGTTAATTAAACCTAATAATGGTCTTCACTGATTTTGAAAGGTGGCAACTTGAGATGCCAAGCATCATGGAGAAGTCAGTACTTATTATGTCCAAGGCTGGGACCGGCACTGCCATGTTTAGTATGGGTATGAAGACGTTCGAAGATGGAAATGATTCGAAGAATTAAGAAACCCTGAATATCAAACACTTATAACTTTATCACAAGTAATGTTATTGATGAGCACTCGCTAACTGTTGTGGTGTGGATTTTGGTTTGATTTCAGGAATGTTTATGGCGCAACAAGAGAAGCTAATAGCATGTGGGACAAGGTTAACTTTATTAGGGATGGTTTTAAGGTTCATTGCCGGGCCGACAGCCATGGCCATTGGCGCCATTTCTGTGGGCTTGCGTGGTGACGTCTTGCGCATAGCCATAATTCAGGTATGTAATTGACTGGTTTTCCATTCACACGTGTGCGATCATGCATCCATGGTTTGTGCGTGTATGCTTAGCTTAGTTCTGCATCTCAGTTGTGGCGCACTAGGGGAGGAAAAGCGAATAACGCACTAGGGTTTAGAATCTATGGACTGTATATGGGATGAGGGTTTTAATTCTCAGATCTGACTGCAATTACACTACGTTTAGGATTAAATTCTAATAGCAATCATTTAGGATTAAATTAAAAAACTAAAGAGATATTAATGTTAATTATTGATCAAATTTATTATGTATGTATTTAATATATTTTATAATTAAAATTTCGTCTAAGATATAAAATTGTGAAGTATTATTATTGGTTTAAAATAATGCAATTTTTTTATAAATTATAATGATAAAGTAATTAATTTTTTACTTTTTAAGGTGGATGATAGTATTAAATGTGCATTAGAATTGATAACACATACAAAAATGACAAATAATGTTATTTAAGTGACAAATAAAAGATAAAATATGGAATATATGTAAACCTCAAATTGTGGGATAAAACTAGAAGGGGTACATGTTCCTAGGCGACATTTTTGTGTTAATCATGTCCTTCGTGGCGGATCTAAATATATGTTAGGGTCACTTGATCTCTCAATTTTTACTTTCCATGAGTTATATATTATAGTATATTTTTTATAAAAAATACATATAATAACCCATCTATATTATAATATGTATATCTTTAGTCTTCAATCCAATGTGAATCATATATATTTATTAGTTCAAATATAAATATTCAAATCCCAATGAATTAATTTGATCACTTACTACTAAACTTTTCAATCTAAGACGTAAAGAACACTAACTACAAACTGATATTTATGTCCACAATTCTAATATCGAGCACAATTCACTTGAATTTCTTGGGAGCTGTTTAGATAAGTGGAATTATATTGTGAATTGTCTCAAAAAAAAAAGGTTGCCCGTTTTTTTTTAAATTTTATTATTAAATATAAATTACAATGTATACATCCAAACACCAAAAAATTCAAACTCTAATCGTGAAGATTGTCAGAATTCATCTCTCACTCTCTTTACCACCAAACCACACCTCTTATTGCAAAAGGTTCCCCACCTAGTGGTGCATGTTTAGTAATTCAAATCAGTAAGTAGATTACTGGTTCAAATGACATCTTGCCTTCTGGTATTATGTACTCCCTCCGTCCTCTAACATTAGTCATTTAAGTTTAAATTGAATGAATTAAGGAGATATTGATACTACTTGTTGATCAAATTTAATGGATATATATTTAATGTATTTTTAAAATTTCAGAGTAAAATGTGATGTATTGTTACTGTTATAAAATGATTTCTTTACAGATTATAAGGATGAAATAATTAATTTCTTAGTTTTTAAGTAGATGACAATAATATTATATGTAATCCTAACGCGATTAGCGAATGGCGAATGAGTTTGATAACCATTAATTAAGCACTAAAACTAGTTGATGCTCATCAAGTGCACATTTCATACTCTGATCACAATTTTACAAAAGCCCCATCATCACAGACCAGCACACTGATTAGTGAATTTTAGTAGATTATATTAGTCTAATCATCTTAGTCTAATCATCATCATCATCTTGTTTCAACTCTTGGCCGGTGAATCTGCAGGCTGCACTACCTCAAGCCATCGCTTCATTCATCTTTGCCAAAGAATATGGCTTCCATGCCGAGGTTCTCAGCACTGCGTAAGCCCTAGCTTGACTTTCGGGTTTTAGGTTAAAGTTACAATTTACCTAATCTGTTTCCTAATCTGCTAACTGGGGATGTTCTTCACGCTGTTGTTTTTGCAGGGTTATCTTTGGGATGATGGTGTCTCTACCAGTGTTGATTGCTTACTATGCTGTACTAGAATTGTTGTAGAAAAAGGGTTTGATAAGCACAATGCTAGGGCAACGCAATCTCGTTACTAATGTACTGCTTTCGTCGCTAAATATGAATTTGTAGCTAAATCTTTTGGTGTCCGGTCACCAACCATTCTCGCCCTGTGCATGTCAATCCCCTTTAGAAAAAAATCAAATAGTTTCAACCATGACCCTTGGACCATCTGATGTCCATAATACAAATGGACACATTAGGATCGACAGCAATGACATTAACAAATTGGAACCTGGACCACCAAGCTGCTGTGGTAGGTTCTTCGTCCAAACCCAGGCTGTCGAGCAGGACAAAGAAGCATAGGGCACCATGGAATAAATGGAGGTGAACTTGATTTCTGAAATAGACAGAAAATCCCATTTTGCCCATTTTTTCATGCCAACTTTATCAATCGAAAGAACTGTAAAGTAGGAAGAGGGTATTGATAAGCACAGATCACAAAATTGTTAATCGCAGGACAATGCCGTCGCTAAATGTGATTACTGTAGCTAATTGTCATAAATGCGTCGCTAGAACTCTCCATGCCTGAAATGATAACTCAAGAAGACCAAGTGACAAAGGCAGTAGTAAACAAGATAGTTCTATCTTGCTTAATTAGAAACTACATTTCTAGGAAGCACTTGCTTCACCCGCTCTTATTGGGGTATCTTAATTAAGAGTGTGTTTAGTTTAGGGAAAATTTGGTGAAAAGAAAAATTTGGGGCAAAGTGGATTCCCTCATGAAATCCATCCTATTTTTCCTTGTTTGGTTAGGGGTGAAAAATGATCGGAAAATGCTAAAATATTTTTTATTTTAAACAAATTTTCTTTCCTATTTTCCTACAACTTTTCTTATCATTTTCTCATAAATTTCCCTTCTTATTTCACACCAAATTTTCTTTTTCACCAAACTTTCCCCAAACCAAACATAGCCTAAGGGAAGGGATAAATAAGGTTTAAGGTGTGGTGATGAAAGGAAGAAAGATTCTATAAGTACAAAAAAATAAGATCATTAATGGATCACATTGGTCACTATAATTGGGGCAGTGTAGCCTCTGTTCTAGGGCGGCCGCCTAATCTCTGGGCGTTTTAAAAACGTCCCGCCTAACGCCTAGCGCCTAATTATTTTATATATTTTATTTTTAAAATAAAATTAAATTTTATAGGTATAATTTTATAATTAATTATTAAATATACTATTAAATATATATAACTCCGCCTAATCATCCGATTAATCCTTCCGCCTAATCCCCGCCTAGCCGATTAGTCGCTAGGCCCCAAGCCAACCGCCTAGCGCCTTTTACAACACTGAGTGTAGCAGCTAAGGGGCTTAACTGCCTCTACCTGTCACAACCTCCAACCACTTTATGAGCTCTGAGTTGGCTGCACCTGCCCACATTCATGCCACAACAATCACAAGAAGCCAACCCCCTCCACTAGAATCATCTGCCTCCACGCACCATTATGTATCCCCCAAATGAATCTCATCTCCTTGTAGAGGTTTCAAGACTTAACCCAATTCAAGACAGACATTCGACGAATTGAACGACACGTCAAAAAATGAATCCAGGATGTTATCAACACCAAAAGATCACAAACGCAGCATCAACCAGACTTGAACCCAAAGCTTCAATATCATGTTCAGTACTGGTTGACTTAAAGATGGGAACAAAGTTTCACTACTCGACATCGCCATCATAACATCACTGCAATGAATAAGGAAGGATAAAGATATAGTACATATGAGTTATACGACTGAAAGTAACATGTTCCAAAGACCACTCGAGAAGAAAAAAAACATTTGTTCGGCAGTTCCACTACTGCTCTTGCCAAGCAAGAGATTGCTACTAGCAGTTCCAATAAATCCCAATACGTATCATAATTTGAGAAATGTGAGGAAGGAAGAGACACACTGGAAGTAGCAATAACTTACCTAGCAAATAGTCACAATCCCCTGAATTACCCCATTCCTAAAATCTTATCACAGTCATACAATTAAAGAGCTCACACTCACCAACTTCTACACATTCACACTTCCAAGCAAGATCAAGAACAGCCCCCAGCGAATCAGATATGAAATATTTATAGGATTCTAATAGTATATTATTGAAACTTATCTTTTGTTTATAGTTTTTTTTTGGTTGGGGTGGTTCTAAAGATGGCATCCAAAACAATTACAGGTCTTGGGAGTGAAAGAGCAGTATCCAAAGGGTCTGTTGGGCATGTTGCAATTGATAGAATAGCAACAAGGCGAAGAAATGCAAACCCTTGTGATGCCACCACAGCAAGTGCAAACAGCACATATTTGAAAGCTTCCCAGCTTCCTCCTACTGATGCCGTGGCTCAGATTGAACATGCCACGCAACTCCATCCTTCTCACGCTCTCGTCCATCACCGGCACCATTTCTTCCGACCCATTTGCCTGAAAAAGCAAGATCAATTACACAACACGTTCAACAGACACATAAGATCGGACAGTAACAAAGATGACGCTCAGGGACTCACAGGAGAGTGAGGGGTGGCGTCAACGGCTAGGGCTCGTACTGAGAGCAAGAGCACAGTAAGCAAAACACCAAAAGCTGCAATTTTTGGTTCCATTTTGCTCTAAAGATCACAATTTGCAGTAATTTTCACAAACCCCAGTACACACTTCCAGTGGTTGCTGTTACGGCTGAGTGTTTATGGGGTTGATGGGTTTCATATAGTGAATGAGGAAAATCAATGGTGTTCTTCAAGTGGGTAGGTGACCAGAATGTCAGAAGTAGGATTTGTGAACTTGTTGGTTTGGGGAGATGAAATGGGGGTAGAGAACTGAGCTCTGAGGAGAGGGAGTGAAGGAAAGGAGTGATGTGCGAGGACGTGAGGGGTTTAGCAGTTCGAGAGAAAATTGATTTTGGGAACCAAAAAGGGCATGTCTGTCATTTCCTGTCATTATTTTCATTTTTATTATCTGAAACGAGTAAAGGTATTCGTCGATCCGACGGTTCGGTTCGAAAAAAATTAAAAGTTTTTAAAATATGAAACTGTAACCAAACCATTAATATTCAAATCGAACCAAAATGACCGGTTTCAAACCGAATGATTTTTTAAAATTTGAAACCGAACTGAACCACTAACATTTCGTATCAAACCAAACCGAACAATATCAAAATTAAACCGTCCGAGAGCGTCGTACGGAAGAACATACTCTATTTTTTTATAATATTATATTACTTGTACTGAACACATCACTGAAAACAGAACTCTCAATCACTAAAGTTTGACCTCTTATCTTAATATTAGAAGATCAACACTCAAATCAATAGACTATCACCTTGGTGGCATTTCATTTCATATCATCATCTTATGCACTTTAACGAAATTAGAATAACATAAATTAGGCCGAAAGTTGACTAATACTATGATGGAAAATATAATTATCATATTGATATTCATAGTTATTCGAAAGGGAGGACCCACACAAGAGCTGATGAAAATTCGAGGATGTCACGGGTGGCGGCCAACTAGGAACCTTGCCGCAACATATTCACGCTTCAGACTTTTATTTTAAATTAATCTTTTCTCAATATTTGTTTCCGATTGACAATCCCGTTAATAAATATTTTGAAATGATTTAGTTGAGATCAATTGCGATTTGAAACCGTGTACTGGCTAATTAGACCAAATTTTAGGATTAGTTAGGGATAAATAGTCTGGGTTAATTAGTAAGGGACATTTAAGTTAGAGTTAATTAGTTTATTAGAGTTCCTATAGACTTAATTATAAGTTTAAGATCCTTAAGTCGGGGTTAATTAATTTATTAGGGTTTCAATTTTAAGTTGTAAATACATTAAGGTTTAATTTTAAGGATATTAGGTTTAGTTTTCAAGATTTTAGAGTTTGAAGGTAATTATATTTGTAGATGAGGTTTTTTTAATTAATAGTGTTTAGGGTTACCTAGCCGGGAGGCCTGCAGGTTTACCGGTCAGCCCGCCTCACCGGTAGGCTAGCCGCTAAGTCGGTTGGCCCACCAACCGGCCTCGACCGATTATTTTTTTATTTATAGCGTCATTTGTTTTAGTCGGTAACCCAATCAAAAAATTAACCATTACTATTTTAACCGGTAATTCAGGCAAAATTTTAACCTATAAAATTTTACCGGGGACTCCCAACCAACGGTAATTTGTGTAATTTTGGTAGTTTTTATTTTTAAAAAAAACGGGACTCTAAGTTGACACTTCAGAAGACGTTTTTGACTAATAAACGTTATTCAAAGTTGAACTTTCTTAAACATTTGTTTCTTTTATTTATATTTATGGTAGATTGTATACATTTTTTGAGGATATTTATCTTTATATTTAATATTTTTCTATTCACAATACTTAATTAATATGAAATCAAAATATGTTAATTAATTGAGATGTATATGTTGGAAATATAATGAACCCACACACGGGCTGCTGCTCAAAAATTGTTGTTTGAAACAAAAAAATTTCGATCATCAGGGTGGTATTCAAGTGGCAAGCAGTTTCGTCGTCATTTGCAATATTTCAATTGGATGCGTATATATTTTTTTGTAATTATTATGCTTATTATGAAAGGGAGTAATTTTAAAAAGAAATCGATCAAAGTGCTTCTTATAATAAGATCAAGAATATTTGAAATAGTGTGTTTGGAATTTGGATGCAAACTGGATACAAATAGTATAGTTTTGGAGCGTTTAGAAGGATTGGAAATTTAATTATCTAGGGTATTTCTTTTGGCAAAACTCGAGTCTCAACGCCCAGTCCAATCCAACTACGGTTGTTCATAATTCGTTTCAAATTGAAAAAAAACCGAATCAATTCAATTCGGTTCGAAGAAGTCCGGTTTTGATGATTAATAATTCGGTTTTTAAATCAAACTAAAATATTAAAACTATTACAATTCGGTTATCAGTTTTGATAATAAAATATTAAATCGAACCAAAAACTAAATTATTAAAATAATGATAAAATTAATATGAATTTATTTGTTATTTTATGTTACTTAATTTATATTTTAATGTTAAATTGGTTATTACACTATTTAATAAATAATTACATAACAAACATAAAAATATTTACTTTCTCTATTTTTTTATAAATTTATTATGAGTTAAATCATTATTGAGTAAGACTTTTATTCAAAAAATTATAAATCAGTTTCGGTTAGACCGAACCGAACTGATAAAAATTGATTCGGTCTAAAATCAAACCGCTATAAATCAATTCGGTTTTCAATTTTAAAAATAGAAAACAGAATAATGTAATTATGCCAATAATTCTATTTTGAACCGAACCGAATCCAACCGATGAACAGCCCTAAACCAACCCAACCCGTAGAATGTGACCCGGCCCGCAAACGAAAAGGCGCACTAGTTTCTTGGGCCCGACCCGCCGACGCGCTGCAGCTGGAAGGCGATGATAAACAGCAACAATTTCTCAACCTTTAAAAATCTCAACACAATTCGAACAACACGCACTCGTCGGAAAAATCTCAGATCTCGTCTTCCCCAATTCTCCCTCCAGATCTCGAAGCCACAATTTCAACGCCGCGTCCTGACGCCGCCTCCAGATCCACCTCCAGGTAGATCCGGTTTCTCTCCGCAAATCGGTTACTGATTTTGTTTTCCTGCTTGTGGCTGAGTTTGTAAGTGTTATCCGAAGCTGTGCGATCGCGGAGCTTGAAATTGGTGCAATGAGCATGCGGTCGTACCTCAGGAGGAGGAGTCTGTTTTCGCATTCCGTCGTGATCTTTGTCGTCGTTATCGCTGTTTTCGGCGCAGCTTGTGCTCAGGTAAGAAATGTGGATTCATTTTTTTATTTATTTTGGATGTGTTTTTATTTTTGGTGTCTGTGTATCTGAATTAGGTGTTGTGGTGATTCAGGAATCAGGCGGTGATGATTCAAAGGCGGAGTCAAAATCTGAAGTTAGGGA
>NQLW01000055.1:3508505-3602104 GCA_002312845.1 Kalanchoe fedtschenkoi
ATGCAATTGGAGTAGCAATAGGCGCAACAATAGGTCATACCCTCTGCACATCATTAGCAGTAGTTGGTGGAAGCATTCTGGCATCCAAAATCTCCCAACGTACTGTTGCCACAATTGGAGGCTTGCTTTTCCTCTGCTTCTCCCTGTCATCCTACTTCTACCCTCCTGTATAAGTTTTGTATCTAGGTCTGACACAAAATTCTTTAGAAGCTCCAAGGGTACCACTATGGCTAGAACACAGCCTTACCGTATCAATATCATAGTTATCAAGTCGCCTCGGCGAGTCAAGATTCAATATATACACTTTCATCTTCTGTCGAATGCAAATTCGAACATGTTCTCTGACTTGGATTTTATTGCCAAGTAATGTTCTTTATGTCAGTTTTAATTTCATTCTAGAATAACTCACTCTCACTTGTCATATGTTTCATGAATATGGAATCGGTCTTTCAGATCAAGGGTAATAGATAAGAAGTGTTGGAAATTACAAGCAGTCATCCATATACAAGCACACCATATCCCAACTGACAAGCTCTACTTGACGTAGTAAGGAAGGTTAAGGCCGTATAGAAGGAAGTAAGCCCAAATGACTCCAGAGATTCCTCCAAAGAAAAACCCTCCGGTGAACTTTTCCCAGCCCTCTGCAGTCTGGAGCGGATCCGGGGTCTTCTTCCTCCCGGTCAGAGTCAAACCCGGAGCAGTTGACGGCTCCCCTTCCTTGAAGGATGAAATTCCGTAGATTGTCAAGCAAATGCTGAGAATGGCCACAAGCCCTCCTGCAGCCAATGATCCTGCGGCGCCCGCAAACTCTGTGTTCCTCAATGGACCAGCCTTGACGAATGGGCCGACGAGGAAAAACCCGTGTGCCAAACCGACCTCCACACCACGGAGAAGCGGGCTAACGGCCGTCCTGTAGGCGGGCAAGTTGGAGAGGTACCATGCTATCAATGGACTTGAGGTCACCGGTGTCTCCAGACTTCCAATGAAGGGGTCTCCATTGATTGGTTGAACCACTTGGTAAGTCGGCTGCAAACAAAACAATCACTATCCTGGTCACAGCTATTCAATCCGAAATTCACCCATAGGAACTGAACAAATGAATACATTCAAACTCTAGTGACATGTATGACATGAGAGCCCCCAAAGATTCTGAACCAAGCCACAGATGATCTAGTTGTGTTAGACATAGATCAGTTCAAGGATGTTCACCATTGCCCTTGTTATCATCTCAGCCTTAAAAATTTCTAATCTCAATCTAAAGTTGAACTTTAACTGCAGAGATAGCAAACCTTTTCGCTTTGGATGGCTTTGACAGTGAAAGTAGAGACCCTTCTGCAAGGAAGGGCCTTGAATGAGGAGCCAGAGAGGCCCCTGGGAGCAGCAGCAAGGATTCTGTTGACAGTGAAGGAGCTCGTGAGCTGACTGGCCATTGGAGAGGCTGAAGCCATTGATCCTCTCTATTCTCTGTACCAGCTGAGTTGTTCGGTGTTTGTGATTTTTAGAAGTGTAATAAGAACAGAGGAGGAGATAATAGCACTTGAGAATCTTGGAGTGATTCTGGATCGTAGCTAGCTGGCTGAGGTGTTGGGTCATTGGGTGGAGAGTGTTTGGTGGGGTTTCAGTGGACGGTTGGTGCTGGTTTCCTTATCCTTTGTTTATCCTCATTTAGATTTTCATGCTCTACATGGAAGGCCAGAGTTTTGAAGTTGGATTTTATTTGTGTATGCTAGACAAGTCCTATGCAATTGTTGAATGTGGTTCGATTTCAATTTCTGATTATTTCAACCTGATTTGCATATGGTTTGATGACAGTTCTAAACTATATTTGGCTTATTATATATTGTTTACACCTTTCTTATGTATAGTTATTAAATTCGTACTAGAGATCAAACTTATTATACCGATAAAGTCGGATTCTTAGGTTGTGTTTGGTTTGAAGAAAGTTAGAGGGAAAATGAATCCTTTAAAAAATCTATTGTATTTTATCCTTATTTGGTTTGAAGTGAAAATTTTTGTAGAAAGTACTAAAACACTTTTTAATTGAAACAAATTTTTCATTCTATTTTCCATACAACTTTCTATTTAGTTTTTCATCCCCAAATTTCTCCAAACCAAATAAAAGACTCATTCTCATTTTCCATCAAAATTTTCTTTCCACCAAATTTTTCTTAAACCAAACACATCCTTAGTGTTTGGTTTAGGGAAAGTTGCATGGAAAGGAAAATTTGATGGAAAATAGAATGAAATCCTTTTCATTTCCACTTGTTTGTTTATTATGGAAAGTTTAAAGGAAAATGTCATTTCCTATTGTTATTAAAAAAAATTTCTCATACAATTTTCCATCAAACATTTTTTTCATGAAACTTTTCATTTAAACTAAACAAAGAATTTCTCCAACTTTCTGTCTAATTTTCCTTTCCATGAAACTTTCCCTGAACCAAACAAAGCCTTAGTGTATTATATCAGATTATTAATTTTCGAGTGGATAATTTTAAGGGATAAACCCCAAAATAGTGAGATGAAAAAAAATGTACTGATTTTTTAAAATAAAATGTACAATTACATTCCTAAACTAATATTATTATAAGAATTGTCTTTTATTATAAGCTTTTTTCCAATTTACAATATTTATATTCCTTATTGTTATTCCATCCCCGTTTTATCAGCTCAGGAAACACCTATACCAAGGGAAGCATAATACATTTGAATAAGGAACATAAAAAGAGTTCACAAGGACAACAATGGCTGGCTTCAACCACAAGTGACATGCTTCCATCGGAATCCATGGGAGCAGATACAGGCTGATCGAGCTGAATGGCACCGGAACAAGCTTCGGTCAGGAAGGACAAGACCCAAAACCAGCCAAAGCTTTAGATGGATAGTTCCATTCGAGAAACAAGAATCCCATCAGTATCAGCATACAGCCACTCCCCATCGCAGATTCTAGTCCCTGCAATGGTGACAGGCACATGCTTCTCTCCAAACTCCTTTTTACTAGCTTTTATAGGATGAGAAGCCAAGGCTCTCACGCCTATGTCGCAGCTGTTGATTTCGTCAACATCTCTAATGCAGCCGTTGACTATTATGCCTGACCACCCGTTGTTCTGAGCCTGGACGACCGGGTTCCCTCCCAATATCGCACATCTCAGACTGCCTCCGCCATCGATGACAAGGACTCTGCCATCGCCTTTTTCCTCAAGAAACTCACGGACAAGACCGTTGTGCTCAAACACTTTAAGCGTAACAACAGGACCCGAAAAGGCGGGTCTGCGACCATATATTTGGAAGATTGGCTGGAGTGCCCGGAGCTCGCCACTGTGAATAAGTGGTTGGTTCGTGTCGCAGACTTCAGCTGTCGTCACTAAGGCCATATTGATTCAAGCACCTACACGGAAACAAAACAACTGATTTTGAAAATTTCGACCAGCATTTTTGTGGCCACATTTTTACAGCGTGTTCCTAATGAGCTGCTGCGCCGATATCACGACTCTACAAAGAACTACATTTTACAAGGCCTCAAACTTATCCACGACGAGATCTTCTAACTCTTAGGGTGTGTTTGGTTAAGGGAAAGTTTCATGGAAAGGAAAATTGGATGAAAAATAGAATGGAAACTACATTCATCATGAAATCCATTTCGTTTTTCACTTATTTTTTTAACAAGGAAAATTTAAAGGAAAATGTCATTTCCTATTGTTATTAATCAAAATAATCCATGAAATTTTCCATCAAACTTTATTTCCATGAAATTTTCCATCTAAACCAAACAAATAATTTCTCTAACTTTTCACCTAATTTTCCTTTCCATGAAACTTTCTCTAAACCAAACAAAGCCTTAAATGACTAAGAATCAGTCCCATCAATTCATCAAATGTAACAATACCTTCCATAACCAAAAACTACACTAAAAATGATGACAACTGAAAAAATAAGGCTGTGTTTGGTTTAGGGAAAATTTAGTGGAAAGGAAAATGTGGAGGAAAATTGGTAAAATCCAATGTTTGGTTTAGATGGAAAATATGAGGGAAAGAAAATTATATGGAAAGTTAAAATGAAAGTTAATGTAAATTAAAAAGAGTTTTGAAACTTTCTTTCAAATTTTCCATTCTAAACCAAACAAAGAAAAATAAGATGAAATCCATAATGAATTTCACTTTCCATCAAATTTTTCTTTCTCTTTTCATGAAAGATAAAATCAGAAATGGTATGAAGCATTGCCCCAACAAATTGATTTTTCAAAAAAGCACTCTAAATATACATGCTAGAGCAGTCCACACTGTTCAGTGATCTAAAAAAGCCTCAGATACCAGCAGCAAGATTTCGTGTAGCTTTCAAGAAACCATAACAGCATAGCATTTCCTCTCATTCCTTTTCCACTCAACTCCTCTCTCAGATTCCAATCAACCCATCTGAGAGCATGAAACCCCCAGATCCCTAATCTACAAAAACAGTAGAAATCAAAGCTAAAGATTACATCTTTACCTACCTCAGATCGGTAGCAGCAAGATCCAGCTCTCGACTCGGAGGGTGTGTGTTCGGTGCCTGAGAGAGGAATCAAACTTTTGACTGTTGGGGAAAGAATTATCGAAGAGTGCTTGAGAATGGGATTTTTTTTCCTCAGACGCGCTAACTTTCATCAGACCCAAACACACATTCACACAACGGATCTGGGCTTTGAAACAAAATGCCTGATGTCATCATATCTTCTCAGTCTCACCCACCTTAATATTTTATTTCCTTTTGGATTTTTTGCTCGCAATTCTCAAATGACGGCATCTCAATCCATAAATCTGAAAAGCAAGTTTGTGTTATATAAATTTTCTGTTATGTCAATTCATCGTTCTCATTTTTTTTATATAAATTTATCTTTTACATTAGATAAATCTCTATACAACTCTATTCATGACCCACTTATTTTATAATACTTTTATATTTTTCATATTATATTCATCATCAAACGGTTATATAACGGCTATAATTAATATTTTAATATTTAATGATAAGCATATACGGCGTTTCTAATTTTAAAACACCGTAAAAGTCCAGCCCAATTTAATTTTAAAAACTTCTTATCAATATACGGCGACATGTGATAGTCTTATACGACTTTTTTAACTATAAAACGTCTTATAAAGTCTAGATTTTTTATATGAAGTTTAAAATCTACAAACGCTGTATATTTTCCATGAAACGCATAATCTGCGTGTAAGAGTATCATGTCATAAGCTTCATACGAGGTAAACTCTGACATAATCGTCTTCTTAAGCAACATATAGTCTGATTTTATTTCATGTGAATAAGTGCCGAAAGAAGCGTGTTTCAATGAAATTTGTCATATTGTAATTATTGGACAAGAAATTCTGGTGGTAGATGACTGAGACATTTTATGTTGAAGAGTGTGTATCTTACATGACTTCATTGTAGGAGCTTGTCATGAGTTAGACAAGCATATATACCATCAGACTATCCAATTATCTTGTCAAAATTTTAATAATTAACATATTAACTCTTATATGTCATAATAATTATATATAATTGAACCGTCAGTCAAACCGATTTGGACAGCCGGTTCGACCGGAAAACCGGGAATCAGGGCCTTGATCGGTTCGGTCTCCGGTCCGGTTCTGATAACTATGCTAAATACAGCAAGTAGATATTTGCGAATCAATTTAAACAAATTTAAAAGTGTTATGTCATCTTTGATTCTTAAGCGTCATGCAAATGAAACACGATGTTGTAGTAGAAGATTATAAAAGACACCACATTAAAACGAAGGGCTTCCACATTTGACACAAACTTCTACTCAAAGCTTCAATGGGATGTCCTTAAACAAGTTTATCACTTCATGTTCATACTTAAGTCAAGTTTGCTATGAATTTATTGTTCCTTTGGGGGGCTTGCTTTGCTAAAGAATAACAGATTTTGATTCTGAGAAAATCGCTCAAAAATACATTACACCAGCAGCAGAATAGACAAATAACAATTCTGACAACCGGGAAACATCCTTTGATGAACGGCCAACAATGGCAGGAGATTGCTAGGTAGCAAGAATCCTGAACTTATTTGAATGGAGATGGCAGTTTAAGGATGCTCTGTTGGGGGAGCCTGACGAGTTGATAGATTCAGAGTTTGTGAATAGTTTTCATGTCGGCAGCTTCACTAAGAGTGCCTTTCTCAACGTGATCCCACCATTTGTACAGGAAGTTGTCCACCACTAGTCTGAACCAAGGTGAGAGTTTCAGACCCTCTTCGCCTGCGTCTGCTTTTCTCAAGAGTTCCTTTAATTGTTCCTTGTTCACGTATTTGATGTCAGCAACTTCATCGGGGTTCGGGTTAACACTCACATCCTTGACGATGAAGAGAAGGTAATCCACTGCAGCATGAAGAAATGCACTGAGTTACAACAATGCAACTAATGTCACAAACTCAGGAACAATTCCTGATGGTGTTCTGCATCTTTAAGAAACTTGATTGGAGTGAATAAAAATTCATGCTCAACACGAAGCTTACATTCATGCTCTCCCCACTTCCCATCCGATGGTGCTTTATACAGCATACGACCCAGAGAAGTGAACTCATCCACCGGAGCGTCCTCAGCAGGGATACCCAGTTCATCAAGCAATTTCCTTTGAGCAGCGTTTCTGACACCTAGCAAGTATGTATGTGGACATCTAATCACATACAATTCTCATCCAACTGAAGGAAGAAGTGAAAATAGTAGGACAGATCTTATACCGAGAGAATTCTCAGGTATGAGCTCTGATTCACGGTAGAGAGGATGGCTGCAACATGTATTTGTCCAAACTAGAGGAAAAGTCACCTTGGTTGCAGATCGTTGCTGTTCGATCATATCAAGATGAAAGTGTATAAGACCCTTCCAAAATTTCGACTGCTTTTATAGCCTTTAGATCTAAGGCAACCAAGAATTCATGAATCTAAGCAGCAAAATCCATTCCCAATGATATAAAAAGACGAGAAGCAAAGAAAAAAAGCACAATTCATTACGTCGAGAAATAGATACAAGGTCATATGTTCCAATTCTTAGGTAAAGTCAACATACCTGAAGTAGCAACTGATACTTAGAGTTAAACAAAAACACACTGAAAGCTCTGTGCAGCATATGCTTAGTCTGAATATTTTCCCACAGATGGCCTGAGCATGTACAATGCAGTTATACATCGGCATCAAACACATATAACTTGACACTTGGCAGAAAAACTCAACATCCAGAAATCCATCGGCATAAAATCCCAAAAGAAAGATCCCTGAAATGTCTTTAGTCTTCCCCGATTTATTGAAATTCATATGAATTATGTGAAACTTGAACACCTCATTATTGAGCAAACAAATCTACATGACTGATAACCAAGTCATGTATTTTAGCCATATTTGACAATAAAGTCTTAAGAAAGCCCATGTTTGTAACTTGCTAAAAGTAAGAAATGAGTCAAGTAACCATTTAGCCTTTGGTGTCCCTTTACATAACTAAATTGGAATCAGTGTTCTACACTTACAGTTGTACTTGGATTCATGGCCAACCACACCATCATTCTCATCCACCAGAATACATCTGCAACCAGTGAACAAAATATAAATCCATGATCCTCCTACATCATCATGCTAAATGAAATGGTTGCGCAAAAATGAATCAAGAATAACACACACCACTTAAAGCCACATGACTCAGAAACCCAAATCAGGAATTTCTCATCATTAGCAGATTTCTGTAATGAGCCACTAAAACACAAATCCAAAATCCTCAAACATCATAAGGAAGGCCCCACATCAAAGTCTTGAAAGTTTTTCCGACCAACATCCTTGGCAGACCAGTTTTATAATATGATATGAACCTGGCACATCTCGGAAAAGTTTAATCAGGAATCCCATTACATCCATCACCCAAAGCCACATGCTTTATGGAACCCCAGATCAGCAAATCCAATGCTGATTCCATTACAAGGCCAGCAAAAATACTTAGCCAAAAAAAAAATCAATTAATACACAATACACTAATGAATGCACATTCTAGCTCAGTGACCCATAAAACGTGTAGCGCAATATTTCAAAGAGAGAAAAAGAGAGAGAGGAGGATGAACGCACTTATCGTCAAACATGAGCTTGCGCTGCACAGCATCCATCCCGGCATCAGGCGCGTCCGCCATAGCTCGAGAGGCGTAGAAGGACGAGGAAATTCTGGCCAGATGCGGCGCGTGGCCGCGGAGATTGAGGGGAGGAGGAAGGGAGCGGGAGATCGGAGGAGGTTAGAGTTGAACGAGTTTGACGAAGAAGGAGGAGCGAACGAAAATGGCGGTCTGGTGTATGAAGATAGAACGCGAGAAGGCAACGCCGACGCCATTTTTTGCTCCCCTCTGTTACATGGAGATCCCCGCCACCCATCTCCCTCTCTCTCTCCTTTTATATATAATTTCTTTTCATTTTTATGTCCGCTTTTGGTAAATACTTTTTAATAACTTGTCAGAGCATTAATTGCGCTCAAGGGTTGGTTGGTGAGAAATGTGTCAAAATCATGATTTTTTAATATTTAGTTTTCCTTTTGCTGGATTTATTTTACACGATACTTTGAGATGAGATGGTATTATTCCGCATTCTCAAATTTTAATATTGATCTTTCATATATATATACTTTTTCATTTATTGTCAATTGATTTTGAGTATGAATTCAACAAATCTATATAGTATCAGAGTGGATTTTGACCGCACTCTTAAAACATACCCGTGACGGTTAACTAAATTTGCACGAGGTACCACGCCTCGCAAGTGAGGAAGAGTGTTGAGCATAGTGGTATTATCATAATCACCTATTGGAAGGTCAAGATTGATCCTCATATATATCAATTGATTTTGAATGTGGATCCGACAAATCTATATTCTCTTTTCACATTTTTATTTTTTTTATTTTATCATTTTTCTTATTTTCAAATCTATACTGTTAGAAGAAAACACGAGTTGTAATCAATCAAATTGTTGTGCTGCTATCTATGTCGCGGATGACACGATAGCTTGCGATTTCGGCGAGTTGAGTTTTGTGTTGGAGGCGCCGACGAGTTGCAGAAACTGAGGCTCATCGAGGTGAATTTGAGATTCGTTGTTGTGCTTGGAGGCAAGACCAGCTAATTTTCCGCTCCGGTTACAAGACTGTGCTTTGATCAAATAAGTTTGATCTTGTTTTGAATTTTTTTGAAACAAGTTGCAAGACTGTGAAAAACTTGTTACAAACAGATTTGGAAATATTTGTGTTTTTAGTCAAAGTGGCTTCGGCAGGTGAAAACAAATAAATTCTTAAAAATATGATTTTAGATGACACTTATGAGCCATAAATGGTCAAAAATATCCAAATAAAAATAATATGTTCTATATCGACGATACTTGTGGACTACAAGCACCGTCTAATGTATAATCCTTAGGCTCTGTTCCTGAGTTTGGAGGGGAGGGAAAGGGGAGGAGCGGAATGGAAAGAGAAGGAGAGGAGAGGAAAGGGAAGAAGAGTAATGAGTGTTCCCGAGTTTAGGAGAATTTGGAGAGATAAGAAAAGAAAGTAAAAAAATTGACTAAGATGTCATTGCATAATATTTTTTATGTTAATGAAAAATCTTTTAATGAAAGGCAAAATGATCATTTTGACATTTCCCCTCCAAATCCGTCAAGAAATGGGGGTTTTAAGCCCCTCCAAGCCACTCCTCCCCCTCCAAATCCCTCCTAAAATAACTCAGAAACAGTCTTTCTAATTTTTGACATTTCTTTCCTCCCCTTCCCCTCTTAAATCTAACTCAGGAACACTATCTTAAAAACGGCGCTTGTAATCAATAAGCGTCCTTAAATGTTGTGACATTAAATGATGTTTAATACCTAAAAACATCATCCAAAATTCTGATATGCAATAGCTTTTATGGATTACAAACATCGTCTAAAGTATAGTATTATAGACGACACTTGTAATCCATAAGCATCTTTAATTATTGTGATGTTGAACGGGACTCGATACCTAAAAACAATATCTGAAGTTATATATTTCACGTCGCTTGGGACCTATAAGCACTGTGTAAGACAATGCTTAAGACTCTGGACTTACTACAATGGAGACATAGACGACGCTTTTAAAACGCTGTCTAATGTTCCAAATTCATGCCGTAAAAATGCATTTTGTACTATTGGAAGCCTACGTTTACGAATCTCCACTATTGAATGAACATGTATGCTCAACACTCTAGAATATAATTCTCTAAACTCTTCAATGAATTTTTTATTATAAAAAAATCTACAAATCGCTCCATCACTTAAGAAGAATTCCTTCTGAAAATAATGGTATACTCCCTTCATCCAGTTTTACTCGTTGCTTTTAGTTTTTAAATAATGATTTGACTCGACAATTTTTATGTGAAATATTATAACAATTATTATGATAACAATATTAATATGTTTGTGTTGAATTCTTTTTCGACAATATTTTTATATGATAGTTTCTCACCATCTATATTTTGATTCATTACTTTGAAATTTATCTTTTTAAATTATTGATTACCATATCTCGGGACTATCAACTGTGGGGTAGAAAAGTCTAAGGCTCTATTTTGTTGTACTTATTTGGCTCTATTAAGAGGTGGTCTCTTCATATGTTAAACATTCAGTGAATCAACCTTTTGTTCGTTTATATTAAATGATTTGTTATAAAGACGGAATCATTTCTCTTAATTTCACCTCTTACTATAGAATGTTTTAACATTTTCCCACCATTTTTTACATCAAACCAAACAAGGGAAAATAAAATGAATTCTATGGAGGAATCCACTTTTCATTTTCCACCGAATTTTTCCTAAACCAAACACACCCTTAAGATTTAGAATTTTTAGATTTTAAATTTTAGGGTTTAATTTTTTAGGATTCAAATGTTTTATACAGGATTCTGTCCTAAATACCCTAAAAAACAAAACAAAATATATGAGTTTCATTCTATAAGTAAACAAGACTTTTGAGGGAAGGTTGAGACGCGCAAAGAGAAAACGTGTAATAGGGGGTTTTGGGCCGAATGCAATTGTTCCATCACTCCCAGGCAAGCCCAATTCAGTACGAGGTTTGCTCGGTCGTCGAATCGATTTCCAACCGACAAGAAGAAGAAAGAGAAATGGCGAGGGAGAAGAAGAGCCCAGGCCTGAAGATTCTCTGGGCTTGGACACTCGGAACCGCCGCCAGTACACTCCCGTTCATCAATCTTATCTCTCGATCAAGTCCTCCGTGTCAGTTTCCGATTTTGATTCCACTGCTTTGATTTTTCGTGTGACTCGCAGTTTTGATTGCTAGCGGCGTCAGATCGAGCATGAGGGAAATGGAGGCCATGATGCAGTCCGACGAGAAGCAGAAGCAGCTTGCCGATCGCTTGAATGATTCCGTGGTTATTGACGACGCTGGTTTCCAGTCTGAGGGTTTCGTCAAGGACGACAGCAGTTTGTAATAGGTTAGGGCTTTTTTCTTTTCTTTTCGTAATTTTTCTTTAGATTAAGAATTCTGAATAAGCATTCTTATGGGACACGTTGTCTAATTTTTGTTTTTGCTTTCACTGTTATTGAATCATTGCTTGAATTTGCTCTGGATTTATCTCATATAAATTCTGGCAAGACCAAATGGGTTTGTTGTGATTTTCATGTAACTTGGATGTAAGTGCATGTTCCGCAGGATGTATTTAGAAGGGTATAGTAATAATTATGTTTGTGAAGTTGTTTGGTAGGAAATTTAGCATCAGTTATTATTAGTACGCAACACTTAGAAAGAATAAAATGGTTAAGGAAAAGGTGTATAATTCATTCATGGGTGAGAGGTGGGTTAAAAATATTAGTCTTGCTTTTGATTGATATTTATCATCTTAATCCCCTATTGCTTTGATATAAGTCTTGCGGCTGAAACTTGGCTGTTGTTGTCAACGTCTTATTATCTTACCTTGTAGTGAGAATAATGTTGGGACATTATGTTGTATTTGTATAGTTTTGGTTGAGTGAGGTTGGCTTCTATGGAACTATATAATTTTTTTTTATGTAAGTTGCTATTTGTTGTCTACTCTATCTTTTTATCTAAATCCTTTTATTTTACAGTATTTAAAAAAAAAGAGTAAATGCCCTGATATATCATCTAATTTCTTTTTATGTGTTAAATTATTTTTAAAAACAAACTAATTTAAATTTTGGACTGATGTGGTTCTAAATAAATAAGTGCATGCCTGTGTTATGAACTTATAATTATGCAGCTTCTAATTTTTATTTTAAGTATTACATTTTGTAAGTATTACAATTAATTTATATAATTAATCTGTATATTATATATTAAAAAGTCGACCTATCCCCGCCGTATCCGTGTCCTAGTTTTTTTAAAAATGGACATTTCCCACATCCATTTTTGTATCAGTATCTGTTTCCTTGTTACTTAGCATGTGACAAATAAGTGCTAATACGGTATTGGTTTTCTTCTGAAACATGTATCATGCGACTTCCTAAATTTTTATGGTTGTATATAAACTCACTCGTGTAGCAGTGTAATTCATAGTTCTTCGGCTTATGGCTTTGAATTTTGAGTTTCAAGCTTCTCATTCAAGTACTTTTCATTTGTTGATCAACAGGTTGTGGCTTAAGTTCCTCCCCGCAGGTTGAAGGTCCTTGTTGAGTGTCTTTGTGACGGTTTTCTTACTCAGGAAAAGTTTATCGCTCTGATAAGCTAACATACCCTGACCTATGACCGTCATTTAATTTTAGGGTTTGGAGTTGTGTGGCAAGTATTATCGAACATGAAGTCTTTCCAAGCAAGAACACATTACCAGCATCATTATCGGGCAAAAATGTTACTAGGGTAATATATTTAGCTGAGAACTCATCAATACCAAATGATTCTGATTGATCAGTTGTTTATATTCTCATACTATTTCAAATTTGTATTTTACGGTCTAAAACTATCATTGAATTGAATGATTTCCAACCACTTTTACATTAAACGTTAAACTTAGACATAGTTTTTTTATTTAGTTTGACATGAAAATCTTCAATTCAGAGTTGCACCACCAACCAGTCAATGACGTGGAGGAAGATTAGATACAAACAAGTATGAACTTCAGAAGCTCAAAATAAGCACATGCATATTACCCCGGAAGAAGGGCTTGCATATCTGGTAGCACCCATTTGGTATCCTGAGTCCTTCTACCGTTAGCAGTGGTTATAGGTTTCAATTTCAGTGCCAGCCATGGCCAGCAAACGTGCCTTACCCTGCTAGTGTTTCTCTGCCTGCTCTCTGTTTCTTCCAGTTGTCGAGTTAACTCCTCTATCCTTGCTCGGAGACCGGCAGCTCGGCTGTCAGCTAGTTGAAGAGACTTTTCAGCTGCAGCCTGTGCAGCCATGGCAGCATTTGCTAGGTTTTCTTTCAGCTTTAGCTTGTTGTTTGATGTCTCCAATGCAGCTTTTGTTTTCTCCAATTCTTGTTGAAGGATGAGAACCTAAATTACGAAAAATTAGAACAAGAGCACGAGTTGGAGTGTCATAGATTTTAGCTTTAAACATCAAGATTATTTATCTCTCCAAATGAGGTGGGATTATTTATCCTAGGACTGACACCAAACCAAAAGTACCCTTACAAAACTACGCCTGACTAGGTTAATCAAAGCTCAGCATCCGATAAAAATAAAATGAAAAAACAAAGGAGGACTGGAAAGGAAGAAACTTCACCAAAAGCAACACTCTACATTGAAATGAAACATACCCCTTTGCAACAAAGGGAAACAAGTCTAGTAATACTCGATGAAAACGACATGAAATTGACGACGAGAACTTACTATTTTGTCAAGCTTGTCTACCGCACTTTTTCCAGCCTCCACCTCTAACTCGCAGGCTTCCCTCCATCTGGAGACTTCTTCCTCAGTTTCTTTCATTTCTATCAGGAGTCCTTCAATCTTACACCCACAAGAAAAAAGGCACCGAAATCAGAAGAGTGCCGATTATGTCCGGGGACGTGAGTGATTTTATCTTAATGAAATTACATTATGAGATAGCATTTGTTCTCTGTCTTCCAAATTTTTTATGTATACTTCATTTTCTGCAATGATCTGCCCTCGTTTCTCTGAAAGAGTTTGCAATCTCTCATTGTCTGACCTGACTTGGACATTTACAACTATGCATCAAATATTTTGACATGTAAATACAATCATTACAGCTTTGCCGCCATGTGATATGACAAAAGAATTATAACTAACCGCTCAAAATATGCAGAATGATAAATCTGTGGAACAGTACCTAGCGTCGTCAAGGGATCTCCGTAGTTGAGAAATCTCAGCCCGTAAGTTCTTCATTATGTTTTCAACAACTGATGCCTGGACTTGACATGAGTATACAGCTTGATAGGTCAAATCTCTTTTCAGAAACTTCATAGTCAAAACATATAAAAATGCTCTCACGACGATCAATAAAATCAAAAAATCGGACAGGGTGCACCTCTCGTCTCAACACCTAAAAGTTTAAGGGTGTGTTTGGTACTCTGGTTCAGGAAAGTTCCATGGAAAGGAAAATTGAAGGGAAAATAGAATGGAAACCAAATCTTTCATGAAATCCATTTCATTTTCAACTTGTTTGTTTAACATAGAAAGTTTAAAGGAAAATGTCATTTCCTATTATTATCAATCAAAATTTTCCATGAAACTTTTTTCCCATGAAATTTTCTATCTAAACCAAACAAAGAATTTCTCTAACTTTCCACTTAATTTTCCTTTCCATGAAACTTTCCCTAAACCAAACAAAGCCTAAATGTTTCACCCCTCAAAGAAGTATCACTCTAGCCACAGCTAATCAAATCACCAAAGAAGAGATTCTGAGAGCATTCTTCAGATACCCAGCTTTCTTGGCCTGTAAACAATTTATCTGTTCGTATTCCACACTATCTTTTTACACATTCTCAATTTCTACCAACTGGACTTGATGATATTCAGCTTTCAAACAAATTGGCATAGCTAGTCGTATGCTTGTTTCTGTCATGATTACCTCTGGCTTCAATCTGCCTCATCACTGGATTATAATAGACTCCAACTTCGAAATTATTGGCACAAATATAATGAACGACGAGCAGATTTCTCAGCACTCATACTAAAAATATGGTGTACTAGACTGTGTACTGTGTGGCATGTAGTTGGTTTTGCCATGAAACTTTCCTAACACCAAAAAGTTTATCACACCAAAAAATTTAAGTTTTGTATCCTGGGCGCCTCGAGATTACAAATACAATTATAGCCTAACTCTAGTTCCATAGGATGTTATTCATGCCGAAATAAAAGAGAAGAATATTCAGAAATATACCAGACTAACAGGGTCATCCTCCAAATCGCTGCCATCCGACTTACTCGAAGCATTTGAAATGTCTGTTAACTGTTCAGCTTGGGGACTTGCCATCATGAAGCTAAAGCCAACCTTATGCAAGCCTCTCTCGGCAAACTGCAATAGGGGCACTCTCTTTTGTTCAGCGTTGCCCTTGAGTTTGTTCAAACTCTTCTCGACGGCTTCTTTCTCGACCAAAGCAATCCTCAGCAAAGTATTGATATCCCTGTTCTCTTCTGTCAAGCTCACTACACAACTTTCCAGCTGCCTTGTCTCCTTCTTCCTCATTTCCTGATATTCGCTAACTTCGCTCTCCAACGCGCTGGCCAGATGGACAAGCCCGGTAAGCTGTTGCGTCAAAGACAATTCCGCATCTACGCCACGGCCGGGGTCTTGGCCTTCGGCACAGCAATGATCTGCAGCATTCAACATTTGGAATATTCTTGACAAGCATAGCCTAAGCGCGTGGACCGAAGATGAAGCGTGGTCCAAAATGCTTGTTCTGTCGCCCTCCAGCTCCTGGATCCTTTGTCTGCAAAGACCCAGCTCGTCAATCTTCGGGTCGGGCTGGGGCTGTTGGTGCGGGGAAGAAAGAGTTAATTGCTGCTGCAAAGCTCGCTCCACGTCTTTAATCTTACCCTTGTAAACTTGTAGCTCATAATTAGCCTCAAGAAGTGACTTGAGAAGCTGCTCACCAGCTCCATCACCGGCTTCTGCTAGACGAATAAGCTCCGTCTCCGTCTCGACATTCGAAGAATCTCCGTCCTCGTCGGAGAGGGCGAGTGGCTGGTGATGGCGATCCATAGCGTCGCAGCTTGGAGGAATCCATCGATATACGTTTTGCTCACGTTGATCGGACTGGACGTTGCCCAACACAAGAACCTACCAGTCAACCGCCTCGTAGCCTAAAACTAACACAACTTATTTATTTAAAATTTTTGTGGGGTTCAATTGAATTTCTGAAGACTTTAATTTTATTGAATAAGATCAATTTATCATAATTATTAAAAGTGGATAAGACGGTTCAATCAGTTAGATTGAGAGTCGGACTTAGTTCGGATCAGGGTTCATCCGTTCATATATACTACAAATTCTTGGGTACATGAAGAGCACATATGAGTTTTTATGTTCATTAGATGATATGTTCATTAGATGAATTTTTATGTTCACCAGTTGATAGCTGATATATTGATCAAATGATATGTTCATGAGATGATATGTTATTTTCATGAGATGATATGTTATGTTCATGAGATGAGATGTTATGTTCATTAGATGAGCTGTTATATTTATCAGATGATTTTTTCATCAGATAAGCTGTTATGTTCATCAGATGAGCTGTTGTATTTATCAGATGAGTTGTTATGTTCATCCGATGATATGTTCATCAATGACTTCTTATGTTAATTAGATTTGATAATATGTTCAACAGATGAGCGACTATGTTCATCAAATTTAAAAAAGTAGAGTGTTTTAATAAAAGCAAACTAAAACAACGTCGTTTTCGAACGAGAGCACTCATCTAGATGAGTGCTCTCTGTCCACTCATGAGTCATTGCATATATACTTACCGATAACATAAGGAAAATAGAGCGGTTCGATATAAAATCATTCAAACCGGTCAGTTATATGATGAATCACTTAATTACTAATGTAGAATTAATTAATCATTAAACCTAATTTTAAATAAATAATACGCTCTAAATGTGAATAAAAAATTAGCGTGGAAGCTGGAACACAGGCATCTTGCACGATATACAGACTCCCCACCATTAAACTGTCGAATACGGTTTATTTAAATTATAGTATGACAAAAGTAATTTTTAAACCGATAGTCAAATCTATTATACCTTTCCGGTTCGAATAATAAATCCGAAATAAAAAATTACCGATTTGATTTTCCATTCGGTTTTCTAACTATGCAATTTACATTACATTTTGAAATTGTCAGGGTCAAAAAACAATATTTTAAAACTATCAAGGTCAAATTGTATTTTCTTAATACCTTAATAACTTAATTTGCATAAAAAATTAATTCTCCTTATTCCCTTAGTTATCAAAACCGGAGTAAGAAACCGAACCGATCAGATTCCGATTTCCAGATTTGTGATTGAACCAGCGGTATAGTAAAATATGATTATATATTTTGATATCGTGTTTAAATATAAGTTCATCAGTTAGTTTAGTAGAGTGATTTTTAACTAATAATCAAGTCATTTAGAGCTGGAATCTTTATCTTTGATTATTTTAATAAATCGGTTCATAATAAAATTGATTGGTTCGAGCGGTTTTCATTTGAACCGACCAAATCAGTCCGATTTAACCCGTTTTGGTGTGCAATGCGGTAAGTAACGCAAATTCTTGGGATACTCTCACTCGAAAACAACGTCCTTTTGTATCGTTTTCATTAAAACACTCATCATATTTACTATGTTCATCAGATGAGCTTTTATGTTCATCGGATGAACTGTCATGTTCATCGGATGAACTGTTATGTTCATCGGATGAGCTGTTTTGTTCATCAAATGTTATGTTCATCAAATGAGTTGATATGTTCATTCGCATGAACTGCTATGTTCATCATGTTAAAAAAGAGTGAAGTGTTTTAATGAAAATAAAATAAAACGACGTCGTAAATGAGTGCTCTCAGTCTACCTATGAGCCATTGATTAAATACATATAAATCGGATTAGAATTAGGTCCGGTTCCAATCCAACCGGTTGAACCGGCCATTCCGGTTTTAATAACACTGCTTCTTCCCCAACTCAGCCCTACAGAATCGACGCCGACTCCTCTGCTGCAAATCGGACGACACCCAATGAGTTTTCGGCATCGTCGAATCGAATTCCGGTAACGTCAATCGAGTTCTGACGCCGGAAGAACAAGTCTACGACGGAATAAATTCAGTTTCAATAACAAAGCTCAGATTGAGCGACAAATCCATACAGTCACAGCGTCCGACAAAAGGCCGTCTGAAAACCGCCTGGACGCCAAGTCGCCGACTTGTCGCAGGTTGTTCCTTTTTTATTATTACGCAACCCCTCTTCGTGTATTTTGTCTCTGGTGCAAACATGGCGGCGAGACGAGTTTGCAGCAAATTGGTTTCGGTAGAATATTCTTCTTCCCAGAAGCTAAGAAGAGGTGGTGGCAGTCTCGTGGTATGGAGATGTTACAACAATCAAGCACCTCCGCCCGTTCCCCATTCTTCCCGAAAGGTAATTTCGTGTCATATGTTATGACAATCAATCATCATTTCTCATTGTTTGTATCTGTTCATCAATGTTGTTAGTCGCTAAGCCTAACTTTGATTTCTATGGAATCCGAATTTAGGGTAGGTTACTGACAGGAGCCACCTTAAGCTTACTCATCAGCGGAGGAGCATACGTGAGTACAGCAGATGAATCTACGTTCTGGTATACCAGTTCTTTTTTATTTTGATCATTCTCTGTATGCCTCCTCATCTTTCCATCAATTTTCTACAACCACTGCCCGCAATTGTCTGCAGTGGCTGGCTTTTCTCGGCGACTAAACTCGTGAACCCGTTCTTTGCACTTCTTGACGCTGAAGTTGCTCACAAACTTGCTGTCTCCGCTGCTGCTCGTGGCTGGGTTCCTAGAGAAAAAAGGCCCGATCCGACAATTTTGGGACTTGAAGTTTGGGGAAGAAAATTCTCAAATCCAGTAGGTCTCGCTGCTGGTTTCGACAAAAATGCCGAAGCAGTTGAAGGTCTCCTTGCTCTAGGATTTGGCTTTGTGGAAGTTGGGTCTGTAACCCCTGTCGCACAGGAGGGTAATCCTAAGCCTCGTATCTTTCGGTTGCGACAAGAAGGGTGAGACATTATGTATTTGGATTGGTTGAAATGAACCGATGGGTGAGAACTAGGTTTGCAGTATTTGTCTTCATTAAAATTTTGACATACGGAGTCAGCATATACTCTTCCTTTGCTGTTTTTTCTTTAGCTGCGCATCACATTTTCATGGGTAGGTAACAGTGCTTCTAATATGCTTATGACAATTCTTCTATTAAAGAAAAAGATTGCTTTTATCTTGTGATTTTTGTTATTTTTCTTCGCGTTATTTCTTTGAGGTTGAAATTTTTTCTGACTTGTTTCTCCTATACAGGGCCATCATCAACAGGTGTGGTTTCAATAGCGAAGGAATTGTTGTTGTTGCAAAGAGGTTAGGTGCTCAACATGGAAAAAGAAAACTTGCTGAAACTTCAAGCACTTCATCATCTCCTAGTGATGAAGTCAAGCATGGAGGAAAAGCTGGCCCTGGAATTCTTGGTGTCAACCTTGGAAAGAACAAGAGTAGTGAAGATGCTGCAGCAGATTATGTGCAGGGGGTTCACACATTATCTCAATATGCAGATTATTTGGTACATAGTATACGTAGTGCTAATTGTTGGTTATTCAAATTAACTAATAAACGTATTTAAGTTGACCAAACTAAACACTGAAAAATTGGGAGTTAGCATACAAAATAAGTCATTTGAGTGAACACAAAAGTATTGCTTCGGTGGTTATGATGCTAGCTTGTAAATAAGTGTTTGTTAGAGCTGACTGATGATTTCTATTTTATCTCAGAGGTAATAGCTTGCCAAATAATAGCTGTTATTTTGTATTGACCATTGTGTTTAATGTTGACTTTGTTTATTCAACAAAACATGCTCTTGAAGGTTATTAATGTGTCATCCCCCAATACTCCTGGATTGAGGATGCTTCAGGGCAGAAAGCAGCTCAAAGACCTTATTAAGAAGGTATTAATCAGGATGGATTATCTAATTCTCGGGAATCTAACCTCATTGAAGTGTCTAATAATGTTATCTTTCACAGGTCCAGGCTGCGCGTGATGAAATGCAATGGGGAGAGGAGGGTCCTCCTCCATTGCTTGTAAAAATAGCTCCAGATTTGTCGAAGGAGGACCTTGAAGACATTGCAGCCGTAAGAATATCTTCTCTCTGTTAATCTAATTATACTGTTGCTCATTTTTTTCACTTATAACCATCTCACGGTTGCCTTTTTTCTTTTAGGTTGCTCTTGCTCTTAGGTTAGACGGGCTGGTAAACACTTTTCTGACACTAATTCTCAATTCACGATTATTTTAGCAATTAAAGGGGTTGCTTCCTGAATTATCTTGTGTTTTTCTTACATTTCCATCTTAAAGTTATTGCATAAAGTAGCTTCAATGAAATTCTATGAATAACCACAGATAAAATGTAGAATGCATGGTGGTGTGCTATCCATCTGCTGATGAATGGATGCTTGAAGATTCCCTAACAATTTCCTTTATGCTCTCAGATAATATCTAATACAACAATTTCAAGACCTGAACCTGCAGATCGAAATCCTGTGTCAAAAGAGGCTGGTGGTTTGAGTGGAAAGCCCCTCTTTGATCTATCCACCAATATTCTGAAAGAAATGTACATGTTGACAAAGGTATAATTTATTATGATTTCTACTCATGTTGTGAATTAAACTACTACAAATGTGCGTTAAAGTCCAATAATTGTCTTGTTGTTACCATTATTACTATTACATTTTTCCATTAGCTTTATTTCTATTGATGAGTTTCAATGAATGAGAAATGAAATATAAATTCTGCTTGAGAGATTTATCACTATGTTAACAGTGTTTCTGGTATATTTCTTTGCTGACTTCAGCACCTTATTTTTAAATGGATTTTACAAAGAATATCTGCATCGTTTGTTTGAGCCCCAATCATGTATGTCGAAGCCCTCCTCAAATAAAACTAGAATCATGTAAACTCTAGCCGCATCCCTTCATCAGAGATTCTTGAGGCTTCCAGTTACAGTCATGTCTAGATATGAAATTTTTCACAGAATAGCCCTTTGCCCCTCTTTATTTTTTCAAATTAAAAAAGGGCCTCCTGACAATTAATTGAGGTTTCTGGCTAAATCAATGCTGGAGGCTACACAGATTGCAACTCGTGCTGCAAGTTGAGACACCCTTTTTTGACATTCATATTAACCAGGGATATGTGACTGTCTTCCCTATCGAGTTTATCATCCGCTCTTGACCCCCCTGCCTAATCTCATTTATATTGAGTTTTCATGTAATTTGTTGATAAAGTGTTTTGTGATCATTGCAGCATTTCTACATCGTAGGTGTTCTATTCTTTCCTTTCTTCATCCTCGTATTTCTGTTCCATTACCTGTACTCAACTCTTGTTTTCACAGGGAAGGATCCCTCTAATTGGTTGTGGAGGTGTAAGTACGTGAGTATCAGCATTTTCTCTTCATGATCCTTCATTGCTCTTACAAGATAGATCACGTTGACTCATTTATTCTGCTACTCTATGATATATCATCTGCAACAGCGGTGAAGATGCATACAAGAAAATCCGAGCAGGTGCAACTCTGGTTCAACTATACACCGCATTTGCATATGGTGGTCCTGCCCTGATTCCCTCAATTAAGGTACCACTTTTTTATTACGGTTTTTGAGTGAAATCGGAACTAAGAAACATTAGTTGGAACTTTAAAATTTTGTTCCTTTTAGTGGGGGATCAATTATAAAGCCTGTTGCAGATGACATATCATAGCATTTAGACTCCTTTTGTTTCGAAAAATGGGGTATCTACCCTCTGCATTTAGATCAAGGCATTGACATGCCTTTTCTAAAATTATAGTTTAGTGATTACTTATTATTATTATTATTTTTTTTTGCGCAGAGATAATTATTTGATAGAATTCAAGTCTCATGGCATGCACACATCAAATAATGGCATGCCATTATTTGTGACTAATTGATTTAAAATTTTCATTAAAAACATTGCTTTGTTTTGGATATATTGCGGAAGAGTTGACATTTCTGTAAAATAGTTAACAGAAATTGTGGAAAAGTGATAAGAGCCAGTTATCGATAACACTACAAGAAATCTCAGTTTATCAAGTGATCAAAGTGAAGCGGATATGTTTCTGCATATTTTCTTTTTCTTATTGATAAAACCTTTATGAGCCTGTTCCTTATTTAGTGACAGCACATAGGCAAAATCACCTCAGATGTGATTTGTGTTTTGTTGATTGTGCAGGCTGAATTGGCTCAATGCCTAGAACGAGATGGATTCAAATCTGTTAGTGATGCGGTCGGTGCAGACTACAAATGACATCGTTCTGAGAGCACGACAAACACTGTTCCAAATTTTTTTAAGCTGCTACAAATGTGTTTTAGGAACTTATGATTTTGTTTCTGTCAGTAAACATTTGAGAGGTCTTTTATGCGTTGTGATTATTGACCTTGACTTCTGCTAATCTGTTTACATCAATTTTGATTTCATTATAATAAAATCAATATTTTTCTGCATCAGTCTTTGGAAGAATTTCGATTCAACCTCATCTCCACTCAATTTTATCTCAAAAGAACACAAGCCCTTGTGGCAAAAAGAAAAAGGATTGGAACAGAATTGAGAATTTAGTAGTTTAAAATATGGTAGACATCATAATATTTTTTTTTCATTTTATGTTACAGATGTCCCCTTTCTTTCAATCTTTTCTTCTTTTGATTTTATTTTAGGGAAATTGAACTATAGGAATCAGTTTTTCAAGCATTTGGGAGGAGTTGGTAGCGAATGAAAATGAGTGATCAATTTGGAACTTGAGAGGAAAAGAATGGAAGGAACAGTTTTGCAACAGCAGCAGAAGGAAGTGGGTTTGTTAAATTAAATGTGGGAGAAAATTTGAGTTGGAGCTGAATCTGACAAGGTGTAGAAGTGGAAGAAAATCAGCAGAAGGTGGGTTTTGTTAAATGATTAATCCGCATATGGCAATGAGGATCCAGTAAGGTGGTGAGTCCATGGAACTGTAGAGCCCAATGTTTTGCCAATTGATCTGCCCTCTCTTCAGTGGAGATGGTCTGTTTCGTGCTCATGTTGCGATTGTTGTTGATTTCTAGGTGTGTATATGGTGTGGGGTTGAGTATTTTTGGTGTTCATTAATGGAGTTAGGTGGGGCAGAGTGAACAGTCTGTTAACGGAGTTGGATTTTCCATCAAAATTAATGAACTTTGCACTTATTTGAAAAATACGATAATTCAGAACGCGACTGGATAGAAGATGGTAATGGTCCGACAAAAAGGTGCATTTTTTGACATGTTGCCTGAATTTTCTCACACTCTTTCAATTCTTGATAAACATTTATGTAATTATATAGATATTTTTAGATAAAATTTTATAAATATATTTTTTAAAAAAATATAAGATTTAATTTAATATTCATTTTCGATATGTATCTAAAAAAATTCTCTAAAGTACAAAGTTCATGGTTTAGAGTCCATGTTTCATGATTTAAAATTATGGTTATTCTCTGTAATTTAGTTTTTTTTTGAAAAAAATAAATCAATAATGGATTTTAAATTATGGTTATTAAAATTGACTTTTAAAAAAATTAAACATAATTATACATATTGATTTTATGAAATAAAAATAAATAAATTTTCATAAAGGAGAAAGAGTTAGAATCTCGAATCTGTGCTTGTTGTATCATGGTGGGTTGCCAGATATTCGGAGAAGAATCAGAAGAGAAGCTTCAAACAGACATATACTCATTTCTGAGATACAATGGGATAGTAGCGTCGGGACCGCTTTAGATAGGCACTGGTCCTCAGTGGCTAGCCGGAGAATTATTGGGAGTTGGTCTTTCAAATGTATCCCGCGAACTTGGAGCGCCGCAGCGAGAAGTTGTCTGGTCATCCTGAGCAACGACATATGGCTTAATCGCAGACAGTTACTGAGCGAATGTCAGCTACTCATACAACATGATAAGATCCTGTTTCGTGATTTTCCAACTACAGAGTAGTTCTTCGGTGGCTTTAGTTGTTTTAGCTTCCTCTGTTCCGTGGTAGCATGAGTTTGTAGGCGCCTGGAGCCATCTCTTCCTTTGAATAAATGAAATTTTCGCCCAAAAAAAAGAAAGAAAGAGTTAGAAGAAATATATAGTGGGACACGCACGAGTTTTATGTGATTGTGTGGTTCGTGGTTGTTGAATAGTGATGCACAAATTCTTGTGTGCATGAGAGCGCATATCCAGATAGGTGTTTTCGCTTCAAAATGATGTCATTTTGGTATTCTTATTAAACATCACCATGTAAATAGAAAAAACATGAAACAAAATCCGAAAAAATTAAAAAAATACTAATTTATTTTATAAAATAATAATAAAATATTGTAAATTCTAATATTTTTTAATTTTTATCCATTAAAATATTTATATCTGAAATTGATGAATATATGAGAATCTAATGAATATATATACACACACATAGGAACCAAATCGGCTGGGGATCCCTCCATGCGGTACGCGCTGCGAACCTCATCCATTACCGTCGGAAGCAGTTGTGGGGATGACACGTGTCCTGCTTTTTGATGTATTTGTTGTGTGAGAAGGTACGAGGATAATTTGGACAGAGAAAAAACAGACAAAAGGACAACTCACCCTCTCTCATGCAAAACTTATTTCCCTCCTACGAAACCCATTGAAACCCACTCAACTCAATTTATCTAAATACACAGAAATTTTTGAAAAAAATAAATTTTATAATTGCATGAAAAATATTATAAGCTTCAATTCAAGATACATATTGAATATGTTTTCAATACGTTTTAGAAAAAGTACAATGATTGAAAATACAAAGTTCAACGACTGAATTATTGCACATATTCGATGTACTTTGATCTTCAAAATGGACTTTTTACTCGTTCAATGAACTATGAAAGTAGATAATCACGCACTTTGCGCAAAGAGGGATAGAGTGTCGGTGAAAGGAGGAGGAGAGAAGATCGGGGTAGGATTGTTATTGAGGGAGATGTCGAGAGATGTTGACCGGTGTTTATGACATGAGGAAAGAGACGAGTATTAAATTGAGTGAGAGATTTATGTAATGTTGAGTGTAAAAGATAATTAATGATTTGATTGATTTATCTTAATGAAGAAAATCAAAAGGAATAATGATGAGATTTGATATCTTAATCGATTGGTCAATATTTATCCACATTTTATTCTCTACTTAAAGTGTCGCAACTGATCCAAATTCTGATTTATTAAATACAAATGGTCTTATAAAATTTGTTGAGGATTAGCGCTGATTGATAATAAAAAAATGATATTTTGTTTATCTGAATAAAATATTATCATTTAATTTGATGATAAAAGTATGTAGTTGTAATGTACTGATCTAACTCTTATAATAATATTAGTTTAGAGGTGTAACTGTAAATTTTATTTTAAAAAATAGTCGATTTTTTCACACTATTACCAATTACTTTCCCGCTGTTTTCTAGCCATCCATTCATTACATATTTTTTTATGGTAAACATAACATAACTTTTTTGTCAGACAATGGTAGAAATTGGCCGTAAAATTTGTGGTCTCAGTTTCCGCCCAATACGTGTCTGGTCAGAAAACTAGTTTTTATAACTGAATTCACCATCAGTCCCTCATAAAGAGTTAATAGGACCTTTTCATTTCGTAAGGAATAAACATCGTCAGTGTGATATATCTTTACATACTAGCTTTTTAAAGGCAACTACTTTATCTGATTTATGAGATCCAAACCGTTGGATTAAAATTAAAGTCTAGAATCACAATCAATCATCAAATTTTTCACCTAACCTACCGAATGTTCAATACTCAATACTTATAAAAATGCTACTAAGCTAAGAAGAAACCTTCAGGACTTATCTCAGGACTAACTAATCTACAATACTCTCCCATACTCGATTTATCGATACTTAACTATCATGATTTATTTACTCTATAAAATGCAATTACATAGTCAGCTTGTGATATCCTCCTACACTTAAATTGTCGACAATCTTATTAATTTAACAATCAGGAAAGATAGTTATCTAATCAAATTAATGAGCCAACTTATAGCCAGTTCAGTATATGAAAATGTTTCGATAAATGTTCTGTTTAAAATATTCTTCTCATGCACCATTTATTGAAATGCTGAGAAGCATTATTCTCCATTAACTTGATCTGTTTTGCAAGGAAATTTTGACATGAATAAGTCAGAGGCTTGACTTGAAGTGTTGCAAAAGAGAGGGTATCGGTGGGAGATTAATTAAAGTGGATTAAAAGAACTAAATAAATTTAACTTTTGAATGAAAATCACATCAAATTTTAAATTAAAAATCAAATCGAATTTGACAGTTAATTAATAAATAAATTAGTTCAGTTAATTGGTTAAGTATTTAGTTAATTGAATTTAACTGAATTCCATAAATATATTTAATGTAGGGAAAATGGGATATGAGGTGCCACCTTAAATAAGTTAAGTAAAGATCGGGCTAAAATACATATTTTTGCTCTTTTTCTTTTAAGTTTTAGAGGAATTTTAGGGTTCTAACATGTTATGGTGTTCTAATTTTAGGATTTTAGTATTTTCATATTTTTAGGGTTTTATGGTTTTAGGGGGTTTTAAGGTTTTTAGACGCTTGAATTTAGGATTTTCAGATTTTGAGATGTATTTCTTTATTTTTTATGATTTAAAGATTTTAGAATATTTAGAACTATGCCTTTAACATCGCAAAACATTAAAATGATAAAAAGAAGCAGTAAAATGATGTTATTTTGACGAACCCTCATATAACTTATATATATTTAATAAATTTATTTATGATATTTTATATTTTTCAATTAACAGATCTTAAAAATATTTCTTCTTTAACCAAACCAAATCAACTATTTTTTAATTAGCCAATTAATCAAACCAAATTATTTCAAATGAATTGCTTCAATCTGGTGAATCGATAATCCACATATACCGCATCCAGTCCATTAAAATATCTCCGCTGGAGCTTGCCTCCTCCTCCACTCCACCACCATGTTCATGTTGTCGTATTTGTCATTTGTTACCCATGTTTTTCAGGCATTTATTATGATGTGCACACGCATAATATAAGTTAGTTCATAGTTGTCCCAACATGATATGCCCGATTTTATCAACCCTGCAGTTGGGACCGATGCATATAAATGTTAGGTCAGGCTCTTTGGCTCTTTGCGGAACCCTATCCCCCTCAAACCACCATGGCCGCTGAATCACAAAGTCGAATAATGAAAAAGTCGTCCGCAAAAATTATGGATGAATTACATTTTTGGAAGGACAGCAAAAAAGTGCCAGTCTCACGCTATAATCTTGCAATGAACGAATGTAAACAAAAAACTGTTCCACTTGCTGTCGGACATGTAAATGAGAGCTATTTTGTGTGAATCAATTCCATCACATAAGATGATCCGGACAATGCGAGCATTCGGACGACGTTACGTTGTCTTTTTCTTCAAACAGCACATGCCTAATCTTTCTTTCTTTTTTATCAACAGAGATCTGATTGAGCTTTGCCTATCAAATGTTCTCCATCTTTCCTAATCTCCTCCAATCGGATCATGCAAGACAAGTTGGCAGAAGGCTTGACACATAGATATGTGAGCCTCACTCCAAATTTAGCTGACCCTACAAATATACGGTTCTCTAGATTAAAAAAAGTAACGCAAACTTTCAACACTCAATTAGAAAATTTGTGGGACAAATTTATATGAGTAAAAGGATAAATGAATAATTTTTTTTAGAGATGGTCAAATTTATGGATCGAAGTACATATGGACAAATAATATGTGTTGAATTTGAAATTTCAATTAACCCACATGCTTATATGGCTCCGCCAATATGTGTGTTAGGTTGACAAGCAAATGTGAACTTACTTAGCAAAGCCGTTGAATGGAAGTATCAAAAAATGTCTAAAGTTTTGTCTTACTTTTATCACTTTTGTCTTTCTTCTGGGCCATTGAAAAGGTCCTTGTTTTCCTTATGAATAAAATGAGCTCTTACTCTACTAAATACTCAAAGTTTTGCCTTGTTTCCTTGTCAAGTAATCTCCATTGACAATGGACTTTGACACAAATACTAGCGCGTTTTCAAATGACATGGTCTCGTGATAAAAGGGATGAGAGATTGTTTTTTTTTTCTTTTGATGATTTTAAATTTTGATTCCGAATTCTATAGGTCGATAATGTGTAAAGAAGTAAATGAGATGAATAATCATTGAGATTTTATTAGATTTAGAGAAAGTTGAGAAGTGAAAAAACAAATAGAAGAAAATTTTAATTGATTTAAAGATTGACTTCATATTTTTGCTATAATTTTGACTCCCAACCAAATAAAAAATAAAATAGAATTTAAAAAAAATATTTTCTCCTTTATTTGTCCTGCAACAAACACAATTATGATGGATGTATGTGTAAAAAATATGACATTCGTGCCCCATCAAAGCACTAATATTATAAGTAAGCTGTTTGAATCCGATGATAAATGGAAATTTGAACATTCCATATAACCCCTTGTCATCAACTAGGACATATTATATATGATGATGATTTCTTGAAGCTTTGGTTTTATGAGTTGTAAGATGATATTCATATTTATCTAATTAAGAACGCAATCATCAATGATTAATGCCCAACATTAGGGTTTCATCATTCACATGGTTTCAAATAAAAATAAGGTCCCAAAATATGTCACATACTCACATTTTTATATTTCAAACAATATCAAATAATTACAGAAGCCATCTATGCCAGCTGCTAGCTGCTTATTATTATCATATATTGACAATGCTCCCCTGATCTTACCTGCCTGCATTTAATTTCTCAAACCTTTTGTGCTCATCGATTCTATTAAGAATCATTGCTTTCACACACAACTCAAATAATCATCAGGGTGCGGAACAGAGTTAGCTGGACGTAGTTAACGATCTGGGTCACCACGTAGGGCTGGCAACTGGCACCAGATGACCCCCTCACACTGCTCCTGATTAGGGTTTTACAGGGAGCTCATCGTCACTCATTATGATGAGCGCAGTGTGTATTCTATCAATTTTTTTTTCACTTTGCTCAATCAATACTCTTTAATTTCCATGTCTCAGTGTCAAAAAGCTTACTAGTGCAATCATAGAAGGATAGTATAAAGATCATCTGATCATTCTGCAACTTGCAGCAAGCAAATCTTCTACAAAACTATTTATGTGGATATGCATGGAGGATTAATAATATACTTAAGCAGAACCACGAGTTCATATAGTGTCAAATTATTTATGACTTTAAATACATGGAGCTCAAAAGTCTTCCCATATTCACATTTTGATGACAACCTCAAGATTATATATCTTGTAGAGATTCTTCCATAAATATCACAGCTAGCTGATAAAAAAAATACTCCAGCCACATGTTTCTGATCATAATCATAACATAATAGACATCATATACCTTAAATAACACCATGTTGTCTATATATTACATGTATGTATTTTAAGGAGATACTGGATATGCTATGCTTTTAGGTATTTAAGGTAATCCTAAGAACTCTAAAAATCATAAAACCCTAAATTCCTATACCCTAAAACCCCCCATAGTTATAAAATTCCAAAAATTTTAAACACCTTCTTATACTTGTTAAAAAATTAAACAAAATAAAGACCTAAAAGAGACCCATAGCTGCCATAAAACCCTAAAACTTCCTTATACAAGTATTTCCACTGTTAGTTTAAGAATAAAAAATAAAATAAAACTTAAAACACATCATATTATCATTTTTATACGTAACTTATATATAATGAGAATGAATATCTGTTTTTTTTTATAATTCAATTGTGAGATTTTCTTCAACATTTGAGTGGTGGTGGTAGAGGACAAGCAAACACTGAGAAGAAAGATGGGGGCGAAAATGGGACACTCAAAATGTGGCTGTTGTTTGAGTAATTTAGTGTCTTCCAACCAAAGTTGACTCTAACTGGTAAGTAATGTTACATTTATTAATCAATAAGGTGATACATTTATTAAGAAAGTCTTGAGTTTGATTTTTTTTTTTATAAACTCACGCACCCAGCCACCAATGAAATTTAAACTAGACATCATAAGGATGACAAACTGTCATCTAACCACTTGACCACCACCACAGGTGGCTTAGTTTAACTTTTCTATCGCATTTCTGATGAATTTTATCGAAATAGTGTGAAACTGAGTCGCGAGTGTTCATAAAAATGTAGCATAAAAAGTTTGCCTTTTAATCATACAATAAACTATATATATATATATATATATATATATATATATATATATATATGTATGTATGTATGTATTTTTTTATTAAAAAAAGGATCACCACACAGTTTGATTTTGTGTGTGAATAAGATATGAGCGTGTATCACGTTTCTTAGATGCCCTAAAATGTCTTCTTGCAGGTTTTTATTGCGTATAAACCTCATTTCTGCAAAACATCAATCGTTCCTGATCGAGTTGGGTTTGAACTTAAAGCTTTGTTCATGGGATTGGAAGGAATGAGAAAGAAAGTATTTGGACTAAAAATAAAAGAGAAAAAAAAAGATTTAGGAGTGGAAAAAATATAGGTGTTATGTTATTACGTTTATGATGAATTTGGAATGATAGAAATAAAAAAGTAATGAAATTAGTAAAATAACAACCCACATAAAAGAAAGATATGAAAAGTTCAATGGTCTTTTTATCCCAAATCCCTCACTTTCGTTTAGATCCACCCAAATCGGATGGAAAGAGATGAATATTCACTTGATCCAAATCCTTTTCATTCAAAAAACCCAGTCCTCTCATTTTCTTTCATTTCTCTTCGGACTCTTATTTAGAAACATTAGTTTTGAAGGAAGATCTTAGATATAATTAAGGGCAAAAGAATTCTATTTATCATGCTAGAGAACTTTTGTAAGTGAAATGATTTTGTATCTCTTTCATTCATATTAAAAATTATGGTAATACATAAATTATTACAAAATAAAGTAATTATTTAGAACAATACTAGATAATTTTGAGACGACTCAGTTTATCACTTTATTTCAATTATTAATATATCCCAATCGTATCCATATCCTATGGATCAAAAGAAGTATGAGAACTATTTAATATTTCGCTTCATATGTGGATTTTTGTGTGTGTTGAATAAAATCTTTTCACCCTTCAAATAAATATGAAGGACATTTAAGTTGTTTTGTATAGGGGGTGATTTTTGAAAATATATGGTCCTCCACGTGTATTACGGATTTACTAATAGCACTGGCGGCACATTAATAGCTATACACCCAAATATATATAATATAAATTCACTATAATTAACTCAAATTTGATATATTTTTAATATTTGTACTCTCAGTTCAGCAAAAACCATCATATTTTAACTTAAATAGTTCATAGCTCAATCAAAATTAATAAGTATATTTAAAAAATGAAAAAATACAAATTCCAAAAATTACGATTGTCTGTAAGTTATTACGTATATTTTATTTTTGTTTTCAAGCAATTTGATATTTTAGAATGTATTTTGAACTAAAACATATCAGATGTTAAATTTTATTTAAAATTCTTTATTATGTAGTTTATTTGTAAATTCAAATTAAAATCCGTCATGTTTCGCTACTCATTAATAGGGATTCCTCATATGACATTTTGTTAAATTACATAACACGTTGGAAAAAAAAATAAAATTAATTATTATTCGTCGACCGTTTCAAATGGATGAATTGAATGTACGAACCATATACTGATTCTGATTTTATGTGCTGTTTAGTTTTGCATTATTAACTGTCCACATATGTTTAAATAGTTAGTCATGCAAAGCATGCAGATTATAAAACTCTAGCCCTAGCTCTGATCAAATCTCAGTCGAATAATTCTCCTATTGATTATATCATCGCAACATCGTGAAACAAAATGTCAATTTCGAGATCCCCAAATAGAATCAAATCCATTTTTCTAAAGCAACTTGAAATCAACCAGTGAAATTGCTCTATACATTTAAATGTTAGGTTTTGCGCAGGTAGACATGGCGAGGAGACGGTACAGCAAATATGTGAAGATGACTCTTTAGCGACAAATTATAAACCTCTAGCGACGAAGTTATACTTTTAGCTATGAAATGTCCCTCTTGCTATTATAAAAGCATCTCTATTATTTTCAACATGTTTTTATAAGGTAAAATTGTGATAAGCAATTCGGCGTATAATGAATCACAAAAATATTTAAATATTAAAAAAAATAGTAGATATTAAAAATTAATAATACAATATAAAAAATTAAATGTTATCCAATTTAATATGTGTCAACATATGTATGAATTATTATGAATAATTCAGCATGGCATTTCATTCAGAGCATGTAACGTACGGAGTATTTGTGATTACGTATGTGTAGATTTGATGACATATTTAATACATTCACTTATTATCAATATAATTGACAAAAAATATAATTCTTTATATAAGTCATTCTTATATATTTGTGATTAGGTATGTGTAGATTTTTTATTTGTTTTTAAATAAATTCATAAATATAATTAAATTACATTTGGAAATAAGTTGTTCCACTAAATTTACATTTTAATTTATAGACGGTGAAAGACGACGCTTGGAATTATAGATGACTTTTTATAGTTCAAATTAAAGCATTGGCTATTGTAGTGTGCAAATGTTAGATTATTGTAATTAATTTTGCAAAAATTATATGACTTATGAAGACATGACAGAGTGTTTGAAATTGAGGACATTATGACATAAAAGCAGAAAACAGTGAATAATGAGAAAGTAAAAAAAATGAGCCTGTAAAAGTGTTATGGTACCTTCTGGTGACTATGAGATTCAAACTGATGTTTAAAAACTTTAATAGGAAATTTAGATCCGTGCTTTATAATTGTATTAAATGAATCAACCACATGTAGTCTTACATGATATCAATCCGAGGGAAAAAATTGCACCTTTTTAAAATTTTGTGAAGAATTTTAATTTGACGTATAAGCATGTTTCACGAGTTTAATTTGACGTTAATGTCCAACTATTATTTAACTGAATATTTTTGTTCAATTTTATTTGTCACTTAATAATTTTTAATGCGTATTTAATATCAACAACTATCTTAAACAGTCAAACATTAATCACTTTATTATCATAATCAATACAAAATTCATCCATCACCAGTGATCATCTACCAATTTTACTTATTACACGAATTTTTTCAAAAAAAAATATTGACCACATATATATTTAATTTGTTCAACCGTTAACATTAACTTCACCATAATATACTCAAATTAACTTTAAATAACATACGGACGGAGGAGTATACTTATTGATCCATCTCAATTAAGTAGCCTAATGACTAAAATTAAATGCACTCTTGACTTTAAGTTACTAATCGTTTTCACTCTCTTTATAAGTGCACATCATAATCATCATATCAATAATTTAAGCCCACAAGGAACCAAAGAATGAAGAAAAAAAAGATATATGGAGTACTCCCTCTGTCCTCTTTTATATGTCACTTAACTGAATTTTTTTGTCCATTTTTACTTGTCGCTTAACAATTTTCTATGCATATTTAATATCAACAACTACCTTAAAACATCAAACATTAATCACCTCTTTATCATAATTAATAAAAAAATCACTCATCATCAGTAATCATCTACAAATTTTACTTTTTGCACGAACTTTTTCAAAAAAATATCAACTACCCACTCATTAAATATGTACAACCGCTAGCATTAATTTAACCTTAATCTACTCAAATTAACCTTAAACGACATATATTAGAGGACGGAGGGAGTATATAGCTAGAGAGACTTAATTATTGGCTATCAATAAATAATGCTATTCAATGCAGTTCAAACCCTACCAATCTTTTTGCTTATATACCCACTATTTTTCTTTATTTATACTTTAGTTACATTTTCATATCCGTTATCTACGACCTAAATTTATCCGACCCCGGAAATTCATCATCCAAATCCAACTGATGAAACTGGTTCAATGTAATTATGATATTTCTTATGTCCTATTTATTTATTTTATAAATTCATATGTGCATCAAATGTTTAAACACTATTTTTTTTCAAAATATGAATAGCTTGATTTAAAAATGATATTAAATAGAATTTAAAACTTATATAATATTGTTTAAAAATGTAATTTAATTGTTTTTATTATACTACGATGCTACTCCCTCTGTCCTTTTTAGTGATCTCAAATCAGTCAACTATTTATGAATGTGTTAAAAAATGTTAGATAATACTCCTTTTGTCATTTTTTACATATCATGTAACCGAATTTTTTAATTAATTTTTATTTATCACTTAACATTTTTCAATGCGTATTTAATATCTATAATTATCTTAAAAAGTTAAATATTAATTATTTCATTATCATAATCAATAAAAAAATAATTCTACACCAGTAAAATCTAACAATTCTACTTTTTACACTAAAATTTAAAAATATACATTAAATTCTTACCTAATAAATTTATCCAACCACTAGCATTAAATATCACTTTAATCTACTCAATTTAACGTTAAACGACATGTATTTCAGGACGGATAGAGTATTAGAGTGTAAATGAAACGTCTTGTGATTAATTGGTTGGATAGAAATTAATGAAAGTTATATATATGAATAGTATATTTAATAATTAATGATTAAAATATATATTTACAAACATGAATATTGTGAGTAAATAGTTTTAAAATGAATTGCCTAAATGCAACATTTAAACACCACATAATATTATTAATCGACATTGTATGACGTTGTTTAGAACATTTGTATTATATAAGTCTTGTAAATTATTATAGTAAAAGTTCTCAAATATTATATCAAGCCAGTCGGTCTAATAGTTGACCCGGTCGGTTCAAATTGAATGAGCTCAAAAGCCGCAGCGGTCCTGAAAAACGTGTCCGTTAATTACACGCCACGCGCCGGGCCCCGTTCGTGTTCACGCGCTCATATTCCCACGTCGACGTCATCATCTTCATCTCCTTCGTTTCTGTTCATACATACGCTCAACGTGTCTGTGTATATAAACCCATCCGTATCGAAAGTTGTGTTGTCCCATTTCTCTCTGTAAACGCTAATCATCATCTCATTTCATCTCTCCGACAAACGTTGAGTTGAGCGATTCTCCAGCTGGCTTGCTGCGATTCCTATTTTTCGGCTCAGAATTCCCCTCATTCGTCGCTCTCCCTTCCCCCCTTCTTTATCCTCCCAAAAAAAACAAAACAAAAATCGAACCTTCCGCCTTCCTCATCCCACCTATTCGCACCCACTCCGTCCGACGCTCCGATTCCGAATTTGGGGAACCCAGTTTCGCCTCATTGATGATGAATCCGTAAAGGAGCTGATTTTTATGTTGGATTGGGGGTTTGAGAATCGGTTAGTGGTTTTAATTGAAGCGGGCTGTGATAAAGTTGAGATTTTTATGAAATTTTGGTATCTGGGTGAGGCTTGTGTTTGCTGAATCTGTTGGTTGTGAATTTTTGTGGCCAATATGTAGAAGAGGGGTGTTGTAATTTAGGGTTACGATTCTGTGATTAATCCATTGATTTGAGGAAATATTGATTTGGGAAAATGTGGCTGCTCATGTCAGGTTGCAATCTTGGTGGCTGCATATACGTTGGAGCTGGATGTTGTGTAGGATTTAAATCTCTGGGGAAACGGGCAAAAGGTGAGTAAGTCAATGGTAGGAAAAGCTGAAAGTTTGGTAGCTGATCAATCAACAAATCGTTCGAAGTTGATTGTGGAATCGTGAATAGTATTGTGGAAGATCCAGGGAGGATTGTGGTTAAGCGGCTTTTGGCGAGTTTGTGTGTGTGAGTGTGTCTGGTTGCACCAAGATTGTAGTGACGGATTCCTCACGGGAAAATTGTGTGTGGGCTGAAAACACAGCTGGTCTGGATTGCCTGCTAGAAATAGTCAGGGCCCTTCGAATGGGGTCCTGCTTTTCGGCAGAAAGCAGGAACTCTCTCCCATTGTCGCCCTCCTCGGCATCAATGGGGATCAAGAAGAGGAAAACCACTCGCAAAAAGATGGGTTCCAGGAACTGCTCATTTGAGCACAGGAACGAAGATTATCTTCATAGAGTCCCCGGTAGATTGTTTTTAAACGGATCTACTCAACTAGCTTCGCTTTTCACACAGCAGGGAAAGAAAGGGACCAACCAGGACGCCATGATTGTTTGGGAGGTTTGTTTACCACTCACCCTGATCTCCATCTTCATCCACTCAGATCTCACTATCCTCCATTACTTGTCCTTGGTGAATTTTTATGATATCTTTCGGTTTGCTGGTGGTCTACCTGGTCAATTATTAACTATCCGCCAACTGAATTGTGCTGATCTGTCATGAAAAGTTAAGCCGACTTTTGTTGAATGCTATCATTCCTCTGTACTAGTGTCCGCTCCTTATAAGCATATCAACAGATTACTCTGGGTGTCATACTCAATTTGCTTTTAGTACTTTCAGAAATCCTCGTGGAACCCTGGCCATCTTTGTAGTAGTTGTGAAGAGTCTTTTTTTTTTCTAATCGGATTTTTATATGGTTATATACAATTAAATATTTTATCCCAACTCGTCTACGAAAGAAGCGCAACATGGGTTACTTAGGTTAGAATCCAATTAACTATGGACTTACTGATGTTTCACGCCGTACTTATATATATATATTTTTTTATTCTTCTGATGTGCCAGTTGTTAGGTTTATCATTCACTAACCACGCTTTTCGTGATTAACAGAATTTCGGGTCGAGGGAGGATACGGTTTTCTGTGGTGTTTTTGATGGCCATGGGCCTTTCGGCCACATGGTTGCGAAGAGGGTCAGGGACACTCTTCCATTACAGCTCAGTGCACAGTGGGAGGCAAATTCAAAAGGCGGGGAGGATGTTCTAAGAGAAATCAGTCTGAATACCGCCGGAAGCACGGTGTCTGAAGATGCCGTCTCCGTATCTGCTGCTGATGATGACTCCAGGATGCCACTACTCGAAACCGAAGACGCGGATTCCCACATTGAACTTTTTCAGACGCTCAGGGAATCGTTTCTGAAGGCCTTCAGGGTTATGGATAGAGAACTTAAAATGCACACAAATATCGATTGCTTCTGTAGTGGGACGACAGCCGTCACTTTGGTCAAGCAGGTCTTCAATTGTAACATGCATTTTTGGATCAAATTTTCGTGTCCGGAGAATGGCAATAAAGTATTGTTTATCTTGTGCAGGGCCGGAGTCTTGTAATAGGAAATGTCGGCGACTCCAGAGCAGTGCTGGGCACCAGAGATGCAGACGACAGCCTTATTGCAGTTCAGCTTACTGTGGATCTAAAACCAAACCTTCCAGGTACCTTTTTTTTTTCTATTTAGTAAATGAGTTCATTATCGACTGAATTTCAGCAAGCTCAGTTAGATTGCGGTTCCATTGAGATTTCAAAATTTAAGTTTGTAAAACTCATACTTGTGCATCATTACTGAACTGACACGTGTCGCGTTGAAAAGTCAAAGTGACATGTATCACTTAATGATTGATTGAAAAGTCAAAGAATGACGTCGTTCAGTAAATGAATTCTTACTCAATATTATCTGCTTATAAATTCTGATATTATAAAAAGGAAATTGGAAACTTGTATTAATATGTTCCTTTAATGGATCTATAAGATAAGATCCCGATGACTTGCGGATATAGCTGTCCATGTCCGACCAGTACTGTTGCGTTTATTTTAGGACCTGATCGTAATTACTTACGCTGCAGCTGAATCGGAGAGGATTCGGAGATGCCGAGGTCGTGTTTTCGCCCTTAAGGACGAACCAGACGTGGCCAGAGTCTGGCTGCCGAATCACGATTCTCCTGGACTGGCCATGGCTCGAGCCTTTGGGGATTTTTGCCTCAAGGACTTCGGACTGATATCCGTCCCAGAAGTTTCTCACAGACGTCTAACTGATAAAGACGAGTTTGTCGTCCTGGCTACTGACGGCGTATGGCCCCAAACTTAATTTCTTTTTGCCGTATTTGTTTATCCGATCACAATACTGCTGCATATCAAAGCACTGAATTTCGGCTTCATATCCGCAGATATGGGATGTTCTTTCGAACAAGGAAGTCGTCGACATTGTTGCATCAGCTCCTGCGCGTGCCTCAGCGGCTCGAACCCTTGTCGAATCCGCCGTCAGAGCCTGGAGGTACAAGTACCCGACCTCCAAAGCCGATGATTGCGCCGTTGTATGCCTCTTCTTCGACAAAAACTCAGACGATGTAACCACCTTCCGCGCCGACCACAGTCCAAAAGACCTCATCTCCGCAGAACAGCTTGACGAGGGAGACTCTGCAGGCCCTAACATGTTGGCTCGCTCGGGAACTCTTCGAACTCCCCAAGACGCCACTGACGAAGACGAAGATCCTGAAACAAAACTAGACTGGTCGGCTCTTGAGGGCGTGGCGCGGAAGAACACGCTGAAGTCAATGCCGGCATTTGTTCCCGAAGATGATGAAAATGGAAAGACAGGCGCAAACGCAAACATTCAGAAATAAAGATTCAGCGAAGGCTGCCTGCCTGCCGCTCTTCATTTTTGTTCTTCTTTGGTTTCAGTTTTGTTTTGTCTTTTCATTTCATTTTTATTTTCAGAAGGGCTGGAATCATATTGTGGTTGGCAGAATCTGTAAGGGGGCAGAAATGGGATAAAAAAATACACAGGAGAACCTTGGGGGCTTAGTGTATATTTGTTTGCATTTTTCTTGCATGACACTGATAAAGTGTGCTCAAATGAGTAATTAAACTCCAACTTTTACTGGTGAAATCGGAGGAGAATAAGTTTATATGCAGGTGAGAAGAGAAGAGAAGAACAAAAGGAGACGACGACCCTTTGATAAATAGGAGAGGGGTTTTGGACGACGTCGTTTCTTCGTGTCTTTTTTGAAGTGTTGTCGTTTTGTGCAGGCGGTAAAAACCTTCTTCTTATCAGACAAAACGCATAACGCTTATGAGCTGAATGCAACCACATGAACCAGATCAATGGAACCAGCTCCAGCCACCACAGACGCCGTAACTAGCTGAGACCCGCCGTAAGTTCAGCCGGATATAGATTGTAGATGTTGAACTTGGAGAGAAGATGCATAAACTAAGTCACTGGCAGCGCCTTGGCTAGCAAATCAGCAGGTTAATTGTTCAGTTGTAGAAAATGACTCGTTTGAAATCGGAACTTCAGTACTATGAGGAACTAAAGTGGTCAAAAGAGGTTCTCTGACATTTGATTTATAGGGACAAATGGACATGTAACAAAGGAATGTTTTGAAGATGTTGGATCAAAAGATTCACAGGGATCAGTACCAATGTAATCAGAACATAAGTGATTAGTTTGAGCAGGAGATGAAGTTATTGTGGCAGAAATTTTGGTAAGAAATGGAAAAACAATTTTCTCAAATGTAACATTTCTTGAAATGAACATATAGTGAGTATCTAAGTCATAAATTTTGTATCCTTTTTTACTAAAAGAATAACCCAACAAGACATCCTTAATGGCTCTAGGTGAAAATTTGTCTCTTTGAGAGATTTAGGTAGAGGCAGAACAAAGGCATCCAAAAACTCTTAAATTGCCATATGTAGGAGGGGTGCCAAATAAAATGTCTAAAGACTTTAATAGTTAAGAGACTTAGTATGCAACCTATTTATAAGATAAGTTGTAGTTAAGACATATTTACCCCAAATTTTTATTTGAAACTTGGTCTGAAATTTTAAAGCCCTAACCAAAGCCAAAATATGTTGATGTTTTCTCTCAACATTACCATTCTGATAAGGTATTTAAAACATGAAGTTTGATGAACATTGCCTTTGTTGTGAATAAAATGTTGGAAAGAAGAATTAGTATATTTACTGGCATTATCATTTATGATAATTTTAATGACCGCTGAAAAATAAGTTTGAAGATAGGCATAAAAGATGGTAAAAGTATCAGCAACTACAAATTTACTTCTCAACAAGTAGATTCAAGTACTTTTTCTAAAATCATCAACAAGAGTTAGAAAATATCTATATCCATTATATGTAGGTTCTCTATATGGTTTCCATACATCACAATGGTCTAGATATAATTTTTGTTTTGAATGAGACAAGCTAATAAGAACTGATAGTCTTTTCTATTTTGCAAATTGACACATATCACACAAATGAGTTGACACTTCAAGACAGTGTTTGATTTGAGGAATATGTTTTAAAATATGGTAGGGAGAATGACCAATTCTATGATGCCACGGTGTAAAGGAAATAGAGTAGGTTGTGAAGTGGATATGGATGCAGAAAAATTTAGGTCGGTAGAGTGCATTAACTGATATAAGCCTTAAAGTTGGTTACCAATCAAATGTCTCTTCTTCAATACATGGTCCTATAAAAAACAAACAGTGTGTGTGAAATTAATGGAATAATTTGTGTTTTTGAGAAAATGATAAATGAATAGAAGATTGAAGCTGAATGAAGGAGCAAAAAGAACATTATGAAGTATAAGTTACGAAGTAAGTTTTACAAAGCCAATATGAGTTATTGGAGTGGATTTGCCATTGGGAAGTTGGATAAGGGAAGAGGTTATGGCTAAATGAGTAAATAGAATTGAGAGGTAATGTGATGTGTAGCTCCTAAATCAAGTTTCCAAACATTATTACGGCTAACAATAGCATGACAACTACACATACCTGCAATGGCTGTATATATTGATATCTCAGGATTGGTTGTAAGATTACTTGAGTTCATTTAATAAGATCATGTAGATTGTTTTGTGAGATATGAACTATCTTATCTTCATTACTTCCCGACAAATCTGAAAAATTATCAGTTGAAGCATATGCCATGTGAGCATGAATGTTGACAGTCTTTGCAAACTTTGTTCTATTTATGAGTTGTTAAGAGGTTTGTATAGTTTATGTCCTTCAGGATAACCAACTAACTTGAAGCATTGAAATTTGGTATGTCCCACCTTTTTGCAATAAGCACATTCAACAATGTTTGACTCAAGTCGTTCGTTTGCATTTCTCTTCGTAATAATTGGTGCTCCTATTTGCTTATTCTATTAAATTACATCGTGAGCTCAAATGAAATCTTCAGCTAAATTTCTTAGAGTCAGCAGGTTTAGCATACAACACTGTTGCCTCTAATTCAATGTTAGACGTCAATTTCCTTTGGCTTTCATCATAAAGAGCCATTGCAAATACTTCTTTAACTTTTGGTACATGTTTCATCATAAGTACATTGCTCTTGATGAACAGATATTTAGCATTTAATCCCATCAAGAAAAGCATAATTGTATCCTCATCATCTTCATTTTCCTCATCCATATGACTTGCACAACTTGTATCACAGATACATTCCCTCATATTAATTAAATTCTTAATAGCATTTCTAAATTCTTTTTGTTTTGCAAAGTACTCAGATACAGACATAGTCCCTTGTTTAAAGTAACACAATTCATTTTTTAGTTGAAATGTCCTTGTATTATTTTTCTCACTAAACCTGATCATCAATGTATCCCACAAATCTTTAAGTTCTGCCAGAAAAAGGACTGTCTTAGAGATTGCTCCAGATAATGAATTAGTGATCCAGGCTGCCACAGTCTCCTTATAACAATTCTAATCAAACCATAAATCTGAATCAATATTTGGTGCTTCAATGGTTCCAAATATGAAATCTAATTTGTTTCTTGTTGACAGAGCATCTGTCATACTTTTTTTCACTAGTAGAAGTTTTCAAGTCCAGTTAACACAATAGAAGTAATCTTTGTTCCTGAATGCTCACAAGTTTTGACAAAGAAAGAATGATGATTGTTAACCACATTTCTTAACCTCATTCTGTTCAGATGCTCTAACATTTTCGTTAACAGTGCATTTGGTACTTCATTAGGATTCTCCATTTCAGGTAATCGAAATTCAATCAATCAACACAGCAATCAAGTCACAAATCACACAAAAAATGTAACCAAAGCAACAACAAGATTCACCAGTAAAGCGTCACAACACTTTATCAAGATTTGAGCAATAGTTAAGAAGAAGATTTGAACCGTTGGATACGACGTAGTTTCTTTGTGTTTTTCCTTCTCTTCAATAAGCTTCAAACCTGGTCGTTTCAGGCATGCGGTGAAAACCTTCTTCCCATCAGACGAAACGCACAACACTTCAGAGCTAAACGCAGCTACACGAACCAGATCAATAAATCCAGCTCCGGCCACCGCAGACGCTATAGTTGGGTGAGAGATTTTTTTTTTTTTTAAATTTGTCATTGATTTACATCCATTAAATCAAATCTTAAATATAAATTATTCTAAGTATAAATATAAAAATTAAATTGTCAAAATATCATCAATTAACAACAATTTAATACTTACTATCATAATAATTGCCATAATATAATATGAGATGCATAAGCAAGGCAATAACCAGAAATCACAATATCCATAATCACAGATTGATTGAACAAGAAGGTACATACGTCATCATTTTCAGGCTCAAATATCGTACACCTGTTTTCCGGTGAACTTGACCTCGATGGGGCTCACATTCTTTCCGATGGATCGGAAGTTTAGACCGACACCTTGTCGTCCAGGGTTGACTTTCTCCGGGTACACACCATCCTTGGGATGCAAGTACTGCACCTCTCCGTTGGGAAAGACTCTGTAAAACTGGTACTTGATCTTGTACTTGGACCTGAGCCTGGTCCCGAGAGCCAGGCACTGCTCTTTCCTGGCCAGCTTCAGCAGGTTGGGGCCTTCTCTCATGATGGCCGCCCCGCCAGTCGGCATCTCGAACACCTGCTCCTTGGGTGACTCCCAGGTGATGACGTAGAACTCCTCCACCTGGGCCTTGCGCAGCAGCCCTCCGGTGCTTCCGCCGAAGATGGGCGATGGGGTGTTGGGGTCGAGCTCGGGCGGGGTGAACCCCACCGGCGCCTCCGCCGTCGCTGCCTCGCCCTCAGCCGCTGCAGCTCTGATCGCCCCGAACGATGATGTGGGTGTGGCCAGCTTGATCGGCTTGGGGTTGAAGGTGAGCTGGGACGGCTGCTTCCATGGCGAGACCAGGCGGTCGCTGGAGTTGAGAGCTGGGGTGAAGAGGGAGGATGGGATAGCCATGTGTGCGTGTCTCTCTTGGTAGCTTCAGTCCGAGGATTTGGGAGTGTGTCTTGGTAGCTCAGTTTGTGTTGTTAGAGGTTTCTTTATGTTTCGGTGTAAGGAGAGGATTAGGGAGTGGATAAGGTGAGAAGCTTTTCAGCCAATGGGAGTATGAGCTTCTGATTTGTTGGGTTGATTGAGCACCTCATCTTTCATCTCCCTTTTTATCTCCAATATCTATTTCTTGCTGACTAGCTTCTTCCATGAGTTGGCAGCTTATCAAAGCCGGACCGGGGGTCGAATCGGTCCGAGCTCCGGTTCTCAGTTTATCGGTCAAATCGGTGGTTCAGTCTGGTTTAATCATCGATCCGATTCACCATATTGTTTAGTATATATTTACTTAATAATGATAAATGTTAAATGAGCATGTGTAGACTAGCGGTAGCGAATTTGGCAAAAACTCAATAGAGTCAGGGATTGAATCCTTGTAACTTAAGTTTTAATAAAAGTCCAGATTTAATTTACTCTCCATCAATTAAGAAATTTATATATTGAACCGGTACCCAAACCGACTGGTTCATACCGGTTCTGACCGGTTTGATCTGATTAAACCTGGTATGTTGCAGAGCGGTAAGATTGTTCGACCCAGACCGGACCAATCACCGGTACCCGGTTCGACTGGTTGAACCGGCTGATCCGGTCCAGTTTTAATAACTATGCTTGTTAGAGCCTGCCTGATCTTTGTTACTTTGTACTTCTTCTCATCAATCATATGCAAGAGCAGCTGGACAGAACAACTAGTTTACAGATGAACACAAATGTTGATTCAGTAAAACAATCTCTGTAAAATTCACAACAAAGTGCTGGATGTCTCACAAACAAAATGAGGTGAGACTTAAAAATGGATCTCTGAAATCATACAGGTTTGGGAAACAATGTAACTATACCCTGTAATGAATCTTTTCCTTTTTTCATGTCTACAGACCTATGAAGAGCCTAAATGGGGAGGTAATGGAGGTTAAAATGGGGCATATGTATGCCACCGCAAATGTAGTGGGAGTCTGTTGCAGGGTGAGCCCAGTCGGTCACCTAGAAAATCTGTGCAGCAAAGCCACCAGAGCTAACAAAAACATTGTTATGTGTCCGCCGGTTGGTCTGGAAGCTGCGTTGAGGTTGGTTGCTGCCACTGAATATGTTCCTCCAGATTGGTCATCCTTCACCTTTATACTCGACGAGCCTGAAAATCATCACATGAGGGTCATATGAGATATGGAAGTATTGTAATGCGTATGTCTAGAGTTGTATGGCTGGCAAGCAACATTGATAATCCAAACCCTACGACTTCTACGAAATCGAGTTGGCAGGTTGCAGACGAATACTTAAAGCCTTGATACTCACAGTTGTATTCGGTCCACCCAATAGTTTGTTCTTCCAAATCGTACACCACTAGCCTATTTGATAACACCAGATCTGCACATGAAAAACAGCCAGGGAACAAACTTTGTTATATTTTTAGCGATTTTTTTATGTGAGGATTATCACTAATCAGTAATCGGCCAAAATCCAAAAGATCAAAAGTTGCTACTTCAAAAGGACTAAAAGATAGACATCAGAGGCCTCTAAACATACTATACATTATATGCGAAGAGCGTCAATTCCATCACCTACCTCCCAAGAGGACAGTGTGAGTACCATCCTTAGTTTGGAAACCGCCATTCATCCAACCCAGGCACCACAAATCATTCTGTACAAATGTAGTAGAGATGGTGAGTTCACAAAAAAACTCAATAGTGCCATGCAAGCTTCTGAGAGATACATGTTGCCTGTGAATCGAAATCTTCAAAAATGAATTCAAGATTTGACAAAATGACTGAACACGTACATTACTTACACGAGCTTGGAATAAATAGTCATGCGGGTAAGTTCTCAGTGTAAGTGAATTTTCGAAATGAAAAACCACATCAGGAAATCCATCGTCGACACTGACACAAGGCAAACACAGAAACAAAAATCATTAAGACAGGGCAATGAGTTCATCCATTCAGAAGGAACAACAAACTGCTCATTGCTCGTCATGTAAGGGTGGCAGTCTTACTCTCCAGTATACTGAAAACATTGGAATTGATCTTCAACAGTGTGGATTTTCAAATCTTTATGTTGATCCAGAATCTGGGGTACATAAATGAAAAAACCAAACGAAGAATCAAGAGGGTGACTCAGCATGTATAATAGAATAAAAATTCCAACATACGCTTGACATGCCTTGGATATTAGTGGATCATAAACCTCTTCTGGAAGATAAGCCAGAGTCGTACCGCTGTCAATAATCGTTCCTTTTTGGTCTTGAGTGTCAAATTCATCTGTGGGAAGTTGTAGAACATCACCGCCAACTTCAATAGCCTTCATAATTACATTGTAATGTGCCCTAAGATAGTTGAATAAAACAATAATCAAGACATGTTGACAAAACATAACTCGTTAACATAAGCAAATAATGATTCCACATTTTGCAGTTAAAACAACCACCTTGCAGGCACAGTAACCACCTAATCATATAGAACAATAAGATAACAAAAAAATCAAAAACAAATCTTGGGACATTCTATGTAGAAGGACGCATGGGTCCAAGCATAACTCTCATGCTAGTTGGGAGTTAAAATATATAAATGAATTCACAACTATCATATCAAGCTATTGAGAATTCTCATCGTGATACCTAAAGCCTGTAATAGATTTAACATAAGCATATGATAACACCGAGAGTTGTGAATAGTGAACAGACACGTACTGATTCGGTACCAATGGAGTTGTATTCACTTTTGGCTGCACAACTTGCCCAATGGTAAATATTCCACCGCCATTCACATTATCCAAGCAGTGTGAAAATACTTTTTTCACCTTACCAGCCGCAGCTAGCTGTGAAATCATAGATGAATTATTTTGCCCAAAGCCAAGAATTCCATCGGTTGCTTCGCTGGCTGTACCAAGAGTCCCAGATTGCTTAGCCCCGCACCTGCCAGAAGGAAGATCGTCAATTCGGAAAAGGGGCCATGTGAAGAGAATTTATCACACGTGAAGACGGTTTCCAATACAAGAAATTTGTGACCATGAACAAGATCAACATTATGCAGCACTTTGCATGAAGCAACACCGTTTAAATTACATTATACACCCAGTATGCATAGTAACGTATGACATTTAAGATTAGGATTATAAGTAAAGCCAGCAGTTGTTAGGATGGTAACTGCCAGACTCACCCAAATGCTACACTTCCATTAGTAAGTGAAGTTTGAAAATTTCCACTAACGTGGTTAAGTTGTATAGTATCTTCGACAAAATATCCAGCGGTCGAGCTACCATCGCCATAGACAACATTATACTGACACGACAAATTGGGTTTGCATCCCGGCAGTGGACCGTTATATGTAGCTTCGCAAAAGTCTTGATCACATGTAACTATTTTTGCTGTCGAAGAGCCTCTGGGGTCGAATAATTTCAATGGCACCTATAAGTATAATCATAAATGAAAGATAAGAAAAATAGAAGGACAAATCTGAACAATGATTAGAATATCAGAACTTGAAAGACAAAAAAAATTTGAAGATCAGTAATGTCAAAGCTTACTCCAAGTTCACTCTTAGTCGGGCATTTGGTGCAACCGGCACAGTTGACCCACAGAATGTCGCTTCCTGTGTCTACTTGAACATAATAGTCCTGAGACGGAGTCCCGAGTCCAATCTTAGCAAAATACAGCCTGAAACGATGAAACATCATATGCTCTGTGAATTCTTAACACAAATACGGAGGTGAGACCAAGAAACTATATGGTCGGGTTCTCTTCCCGGTTAGAGTTTGTAATCTGTTTCACACCAAGATTCTTAAGTTCACTTTAGCACGGTAGTCAGCTGATATTCAACAGCACCTAACAGAACATACGTTTTAACGCTAATCAATGAAATGAATCACAATTAAATTATCTCCTTTAATATTCATAAACTACTGATTCCTACTAAGGTCAAATTTGCAGGATGCAAAACTCCAAAGATTGACTGATGATCGAAAAAATAAATCCTCCACGCATCGTCAGGCGTGATTCTTGTTCCATTAAAAATTCTACGAATGAGATTCTGTATTGGAAGCCTACAACTCCTTCCCTGTAAAATCAAACGTTGCTGCTGGTTTTTTTTTTTTTAAAAAAAAAAATACCTGGCGCAGCTCAGCATGCACAACTAACATTCCCACATAAAAAAAAAGTATGAAAATCTCAGGTCCAATAAAAAAACCGAAAACCCTAAATCAACAGCTCAGATTATCCTCCCTAAAATGAATCACCAGCATTTAAACAGCAACCCAGAAAAATCACAGAAACAGTAAGTAAAACAGACCCAGCTTCAGAGGGCAAGCCGTTTCCGCCAAGTGGCAGATCAATCGCCGACAACAATCTGGCATGGCGACGAGCGTCGTGAGCTCTCAGCTCCCCCAATCCCCGGCTCCTCCCGCCGAACTTATGCTTGACATCCAACACCATATTGGCCGAACACAAAACCCATAGCTGCAAATTGATCAACAGAATAACGGCGAGCAGCTCCCGCATCCGGAGATCCATTCTGGGTCGGAGTCAAATTTTCCAAGATTTCCGAATCAAATCAAAACTGGGTTTGGGATTGGTGCGAGGAGGTGGAGGTCGGAATGGGAATGGAGAAGGAGGGAAGATTGAAGATTGGAATGCGTTGAATATTTGCGCGTTTTCAAAGGCGAATGGCATTTTTGGAAAGCGTCGTCTTCCTTGTCATCTTCACCAAGCTTCCTCCTCCTGCTGCCTCTCGCTTTCTTTTATTCTTTTAAATATTTTCTCAATTACTTTTTATACCATTATCGAAGTTTAGATTTCTGTATCCTTATCAAGAATAAAATTGATTTATTAGTAGTAATTACCGTTATCCGGAAGTTAATCAACTGCCAACCAATTTACTGTGATGGTGACAATCTACATGTGTCTTAATAATTATAAATACGTTTAAACACATTAATTAATATTATACTACTTTTTCAATACATTCTATAAAATTCAAAAGGATGTTGAACTATCACCACTTATTTAATTATGCTCCGAATTATCATAATTTCTAAAAAGAGTGCGATGAAAAAAATTGAACTAATTTTCTAAAATAAAATTTATCATTACATTTCTAAACTAGTATTATTATAAGACTTAGATTTATGTGAGAAAATTACCTCGTTTGAGTATTAAAATAAATAATACTGTTTTGCGCAATAAAGAAATAATGACGCTTTTTCATACTCAATCAAACATAATTCTCAATAAATTTAATAAGATTAATTATATTTAAGAATCAAATAAACTGATTTTAAGCATTATCCAAAATCATTCCAATTTTTTTTCATCGCACCTTTTTTTAAACTTGTGATAGTTCGGACTGCAATTGGATAAATAGTGATAGTTCTGGATCTATTTTGAGTTTTTTCCTTTCTATTAACTATGTACTAAAATGATATTCAAGTATCTGAAACTATAATAAATCATCAGGACTAGTATCTATGCCACCAGGCAAGTGGTAAGGTGATCTGTATGTTATTTGTAGGCTCTGTAATTCAAAGCAGGTAGTTTAATTAATGAATGATAATCGTATCATGCTAAGTAAGGTTACAGCCACCCAAAAAGCTAAAACAGAGGGATTAAATTTTTTTTAATAAATTTATATTTTACCCATATCACTGGGTGATTGGTCGAATCAAATTAAAATTGCGTAGTTTTAAATTAATTGTATTTGATTTTGCCGTCCAAAATAAGAATCTTAATTAATTATTACTATGGCGTAACTCAGCGACAAATGTCAGGCACATTTAAATAAACAACTAAATACAGATAAGATAAAATAAATTCATTATAATTGAATCATTAAATACTATAAAAACTCAATTTCTTGTCTCGAATTTTGCTATAAGATTCTGCAAAAAGATAATTTTACAGTAAATATAAGTGGTAAAAGTGTGAAAAAATTCAGATCCTGATCCATGTCTCGCCCTCATTATTTCGAATGACTAAATCTTCGCCACTAGTCACTCCAAACTTCACTCGGAATAATCATAAGATATTATTCCCTCCATTCTTATTTGTATATCATTTAAAGTTAAATTGAATAGATTAAAGTAACATTTAATGTTAGTGGTTGAACGAATTTAATAGATAAGAATTTAATGTACTCCCTCTGTCCTCTTTTACATGTCACTTAATCGAATTTTTTTATCCACTTTTACTTGTCACTTAACACTTTTCAAGGCGTATTTAATATCTACAACTACCTTAAAATGTCAAATATTAATCACTTCATTATCATAATCAATAAAAATTTTATTCCTCACCAGTAATAATCTACCAAATTTACTTTTTGCACGCATTTTTTTAAAAAAACATCAACCACTCATTCATTAAATTTGTTCAACCGTTAGCATTAACTTCACTTTAATCTACTCAAATTAACTGTAAACGACATTTATTAGAGGACGGAGGGAGTATGTTCTTAAAATTTTATGTAGATGGTAGAATTGAGGAATTATTACTTATGTAAAATTACTTTTTATTGATTATGATAATATATCATTAATGTTTGATTTTTAAGGTAGTTATAGATATTAAATACGCATTGAAAATATTAAGTGACAAGTCAAAATAGATAAAAAAATTTAATTTAGTGATAAATAAAAGAGGACATAGAAAGTATTTAAAATTTAATTAAATATGAATATATGAGATAATTCAACAAATACAGCCTCATATAATATTCAAACTCTTTTCAGTAATGCTTTATTGATAATTCATAATAAGTATCTCATAAATAAATTAAAATAAACCTATATTAAATAATATCATCCTAATTTATTGCACACTTACTTGTCTCAGCTCGGCAAAGCCTCTCTGTATTTATTTATGTATGGATTTTGTTAAGTTTGGGCGATGAGAACAAGAATAATAAATCGACTCAAAATCCATTCAATGTTTGTACAAACGTAAAGGATCAGCGCGAAGGTGATTGTTAAAATTCATGCTAATAATTTAAGTAAATTTTACCCATTTTTTAATATTCTCTTTTTTTTATAACATTATAAAGAATAAATCTAAAAAAAATAAGTACCCGACCATCAGTGATCAGTGTGTGGATTTTTTAACATTTATTCCACCATTTCGGCACAGCACTAATAAATTTATGTTTACATTTTAGTGGACATTGATTCCACTAGTAAAATTCATATTAAATTTGATTACTTTAAATGTGACATTTTCAAATAAAATTTGACCCTTCTAAATTTATAAAATTCAAATATGTTCTTAAAATTAAAACTTTAACACCTTAATTTAATTTTATTTTATTCCAATCCCTCACCACCAGCTCAACTTTCAATAGAGGACCATGTAATGTCATGTCATCTTTATTTCCCGCCAAATATATACTCTTTCCATCCAAATTTAGCAATCGTTTTAGCTTAAATTTGATAAATTAATAAGATATTACTACTGATTGTTGATCAAATTTAATAAATTAATAGTTACAATGCATATATATATAATTTTGTGTAAAATAAAAAATGAAGTACATTATTGTTGGCATAAAATAATTTTTTATGAATTATAATAATGAGGTATGTAATGTTTAATTTTATAAGATAATTGTAAGTATTAAATATGCATTATAATTGTCAAATAATAAATAAAAATGCACAAATAAATTTTGTTAAATTATACTTCAAATATGACTGAAAAAGTATTCTGTAATAAGTTCTCGTAGAAATATCAATCTAATCTAGTCGCTCCGTCCTTTTATTTTTAATGTTTGAAAAAACGCATATTAAATTTACATTAATTGAATAGTTGAGTGAGATTTAATGATAAAATAGTGAGATATCTACTGAAATGGAAATATAACAAATAAATCTAGGGGCTTAGGGACTCTACTTGGCTCAATAGAAAATAATTCTACTTCAGCGAGTAAAAATACTAATATATCATCGCTTAATTATATTTTATATTGATATAAATATGAGTATTTTAGTCATTGTTAGATGAAAGAGAAATGATGTAAAAAAAATTAGTCACAAAATAGGTGAGTTATCTTTCTATTTTTTCTCTTTCATAAATTAATGACAATATTATACATACTATAACAATCATAAAAACTAATTAAATATGGACATGTTTGTCTTTTCATCTGCTTATGTAGAATATTTTTCTACTATGCCAAGTAGAGTCCTTTTTCCCTAAATCTTATTATTACTATTTTTGATTTCGTGGTGAAAGAGTAAACGCCTATTAAAAACGTTAATTGAAAAATACATATAAAATAACAAAATTTGTTTAAATAACATGTGTAAAAGAGAATCATCATTTTTATTTTTATTTTATAATTGAACGATTCATAATTGAATATTATGAACTAAGTTTATTAGTAAAACTTAATTATGAGCCAAAGTTGTGCTCTTGAAGCTAAACAAATACTTTTTGTGGACATGTGAATGAAAGAGAGAATTTCAGTTGGCATATAGGAACGTGGTGGCTGAGATGATACACTAGGGTTAAGGATCCTATCCATCCACATTTGATTCCATCCTTTCGTTGGTAGGTGTTAGGAGCGTAAATAAAAATCGACGAATCAAATCAAATCGAGCTGAACTAATAGATTCGGTTTGGTTTGAAATGTTAGTGGTTCAATTATGGTTTTAAATTTTAAAAAACCGATGACTAATGGCTATCCAAAATGAATAAAATTAAGATTTTATATGAAAAATCTACTTCTTAGTAGTTAAATTAGTCAATAAAGTTCATCAAAAAAAATTAACCGAACCAAATCGAACTATGTGGTTTGATTCAGTTTGATTTTTTAAAATTAGCGGTTTGATTCGGTTTCAAATTTTCAAATCAAATATCAATTGTTTGATTTGATTTTTTATTAAAACCAAACCGAATCGTTACACTCCTAGTAGGTGCTGCGAGTGTGACTCTACAGATGACTGACGTTTACTACTTATTTATATTAATAGTTTGAAAAAAAATTTATATATATATATTCATTTATAACATATATAAAAACCCTGTTACACTTTAGATTGTAGGGGGTGTTATGATTGCCGGGATTTCATTATACGGTATGAGTGTTTATTATTGAAAAATGTCATATATCGTTGACAAATTCAACAAAATATATATATTAATTTGGATTAATGATTTAAAAATTAAATTAGTTCAGAATATATATAGTATGTTTTTAATTTTAGAATGACATTTTATTTTTTACAAAATTAATTTCGAACTAATCCAAAATACCATAAAAATATAATTAGAAGTTTTTTTAGTGGGGTCGTATGACCCACTAAACAATCTTCACATCCGCCAATGAAGCCATGACAAGTTAAGGGTTAAAAATTAATTTTATTTGTACGGGATGTGAATAATTGTATTTAATATATACTGTATTTTATTTAGAACCAAGATATTATATTTGAGTTCTTTTATTAGGAAATTATATTTGAGTTAAAATTGCATTTAAAATATATTAAAATTTAGACTATCAATGTGAAAATTATATATTACATGAGTCAAATTTATATTTCTATTAAATTTATACTGTAAATATACATAAAATTAAAAATTAAAGGGGCCATATGACCTCTCCCTAGCCAACCTCCGCCACTCACGCCAATTCCGTATACAATTAAATTAACAAACACAAAGTTGCACTATTTTGGTTTTTTTTATTATGTTCACTTTAGATAATGTTTATTTGTCAAAAGCGTTATATTTTTATTAAATCAAAAATATTTCACAATCACCTGATGAAGAAAGAAAATAAAAATTAGCTTATTTTGAACTATAAAATCATAAGATTCTCGTCCGTCATCTGCATGGTCCCGGATTCAAAGCCTCACGTCGGTGATTGAGTGCATGTGTATTTTTTTTGTGTTTATTGTACCTATTGTAAGTAAAAAAAATATAAAATCATAAATTACAAATCTAAAATTATAAAAATATACATTCCACTGAAATTAATTGAAATTGAACATATATTATACAATAAATGAAGAATAATAAACTATCTACCGATAAAAATAAATAAACATAGAATTACTGTGCATAGAAAATGTAGAATAACGTGAATTTATTGACTACTAACTTGGCTTTTGAGTTTTTTGACCTAGCTTGCGTCAAAACTCGAAGACCAGGAGTGGAATAAGAAATTTTATTTTTGGGTATAATTTTTTTTAAAAATTGAATGAGGTATAAAAATAAAAAAATATAATAATTTTAAGTTGAATTGTGGGTGCAAAGGAAAATTTAAATTGACTGATAATACAAAAATAAAAAATATAATATTTTTAAATTTAATTGAGATATAAAAAGAGCAGCGATCTCACTGTCCAACAAGTGGAAACTCCATTGTCGAAAAGTCAGCCATTGGAGAATGTTGTGCTGGTTGAAACAGTCTGTCGGTCTCCGTCTGACTTTTTCTCCTTCCATATTTAAACAAGCTGTGCACGAATTGGACGGCCTATACGAAGTTTTCACTATATTCCAAAACTTCAAGCTACAATGACATTTGAATCACATATACAAGTTCGCCCACCACACATTAACTTGATTAATTGATATTTAGTTTTACAAAATTATATATTTTAATATTTAATTTTGTAATCATCTCATTCAACACGATTTCAGTATTTCATACAAGCTCATGAATATAACAGTTCATCTATTGAACATATCACATTTGATAAATATTATAACTCATCTGATGAACATAGCGCATATAATGAATATAACATCTTATTTGATAAACATAACAACTCATCTGAAAAACATAGCAGTATATGATGATAATAACAAACTCACATGATGAAAATAACATTACATCTGATGAACGTAGCAACAACTAATGAACATATCAGTTCATCTGATAAACATAACATATCATCTGATAAGCGTGAAAGCATCTGATGAATACAACAATTCATATGATGAATTTAGAAACTCATCTTATGAACATAACAATTCATCCTATGAACACAACATCTAATGAATATAACAGCTCATTTTATTAAGATAAAATCTGGTGAACACAGGAATATCTGATAAACATAGCAGCTCATCTAATGAATATATCAACATTTCATGAACATAACACCTCAAATGATGGGCAGAATGACTTATCTGATGAATATAACAACATTTAATGAACACAACAATATCCTATGAACATAGTATCTCAGCTTATCTGATGAACATAACAATTTATCTGATGATTATAACATTCTATCTGTTTAAAAGTTATTAATTTAAATTATTATTTGAATTTTTTTGAATTAAAATAACATGTTTTTTATTTTTTTGATTTTACTATTGTTATTTGATTAGACTGATAAGCAGATGACGTGGAACAACGTCGTGCTTTGGATATTGTTTCATTATATAAATATATTTAAATTTTCAAAATAAATATTTACACCTATTTTTTTTTAAAAAAAAACGTTGTGGACCTTGTTTGGCGAACCCACAAAAAAGCCCAATCATGAGGCCCAACCCCGTGGAAGCATCCCACAACGGTACTCAGAATCTTCTCACATGCTTATCTCACTCCTCCCCCAGCTCACCACACAATTCGACATTCAACCATGCCTCAATTCCAGTCCTCTAATTTCCACGATCCAAATTACCATCCTGACCTTGTTCTATACAACCATCCCGCCACAAATCTCAAGGGTATATCCGTCTTTATACCCTCCTCACTCGTGCTCCCAACACCACTCCTCAAAACTATTTCCTCTTCACAAGCTTCGGTTTTCTGCAACCGATTTCTGTCCGACAATGTCTCTCAATCTCTCCGCCGCTCCTCCGGTTTCGCGCTCTCTTCCGTCGTCTTCGTCTCCGTGCTGCTTCGCGCGGCCGGCGGCGTTACCGTCTGGTCAGTTGTTCCGGTCGTGGAGAGACGATCGGTTGTCGGCTGGCATGCTGAGAGTGAGGCGGCGGACTGTGAGCGGTTGTGTGCGATCCAGCTTGGAAACTGCGGCAGTGGTCGGGAAGGTGACGGAGGTTGATAAGGACTCGTTTTGGCCGATCGTCGAAGCCGCCGGCGACAAACTAGTTGTCCTCGACATGTACACTCAGTGGTAATTTATTTTTCTTTTTATATAATTTCTCTCATGCTACTGATTGCATTTATTTAGGGTGTGTTTGCTTAAGGGAAAGTTGCATGTAAAGAAAAAATTGATGTAAAGTAGAATGAAATCAAAATTTAGTAATGGAATCCATTTCATTTTCCACTTGTTTATTATAGAAAGTTTTGTCTAAAATTTTCTATAGAATTAGGAAAATGTCATTTTTATTGTTATTAAACAAAATTTTTCATACAATTTTCCATCAAACTTTTTTTCCATAAAATTTTCCATCTAAACCAAACAAAGAATTTTTCTAACTTCCTCATCTAATTTTCGTTTCCATGAAACTTTTCCCAAACCAAACAAAGTAAGGTATTGGAGATGTTTTCATAGTGATTCTGCGTATCATATTTTTCTGTACTGTGGATTCAAATGTGAATTCGAGTGGCAGAAACTGACCGGGAGTGGATGGTTCGACCGTGTTTGTTATTGGGTGATGATTTAGTAAAATGAAGCAGTAATAGCCTAATAGGAAAGCAGCTATTGGTGTGGGTTGATACAAATGGGAGAGTAGTTTTGTCGCAACTGGCAAGCATGGAGAGGTAGGGATAAAGATATGGAGTGATATCCTTGTGATATTGCTGATTAGCAGCTTGAGAGGTAATGCTTCTGATACATGAGCTGGATCCTGGATTTGGCTTGGTTGACTATTTCAGTGTTCCAGAGGGATACTTTAGAGTTTAACTTGTTCTTGGTTTTGATGTTGGGAACAGTAGTCAGCTGTGTGGGGTGGACTGTATGAAGTAGAGTCAGGGTTTGGCTAGTTAGTGGAACTATTTAAGTGTATCTCTCTGTGAAACCAGTTGACTTCCCACTTTGGTTTTATTGAGTCAGAAATCTATCCTTAATCAAAATAAATAAATTAATTGATTTACGTAATTGTGTATAGCGTGGGGCACTTAATGGAATATCTTGGTTAAGTAAACGATGATCTGAAGGGCCATAGATAATATACACTGTGCTGCTTTGAACTATTGTACGAGCTTTTGAAAGATTATTTGTGTACACCATATAGAAGGAAAGCTTAATCTGTTGCCTATAGAAGGTGCCTATAGCAGATTTGTAAAGATTATATGTTGCGTCACTTTTGTTTGAGTACATCTGGAGATAGGAGCGACATACAAATGGGGAGTTGGACTTGATACAGCCTGTTTGTTTGGCTATCATTTATTTCATAGACATCTTACATGTTCGCAGGCACAATTAGCTTTCGAGTTAATATTTAGGGACCACTGTGGTGTGATAGGTTTCTCTTACCCTATTATCTCCAGTGATGGTTGGATGTGAATATTTAAGCATATTAATTAAACTGAACTTTGACCTGTAGGGAGTTATGTAATTGTGTCTTCCTGTCTACACTCTGACAGTCTTGATTAGCAAAAATCACAATTACCTGAATCATGGAGATCCGTATCAACATATTAAGCTTTCATACACATTCATGGTTTTGCTTGTGATATGTAGGTGCGGGCCTTGCAAAGTAATGGCTCCAAGATTTCAAGAGTTGTCAGAGAAGTACCTTGATGTTGTATTCCTCAAACTTGACTGCAACCAGGACAACAAGGTATGCAGCAAAATTCAAATTATATTATCTCAACCACGCACCTGTTTTCTTCAGGTGACTGATCTGTTTGAATTTTTTTATGGCTTATTTTTTGAGCAGCCATTAGCTAAGGAACTCGGAATAAGAGTCGTCCCTACATTCAAGATACTGAAAGACAGCAAGGTTGTGAAGGAAGTCACTGGAGCTAAATTTGACGAGTTGGTATTTGCCATCGACTCTGTCAGATCCAACTGAACTTGATCGCACCCCATGCTTTCTGCCTTCTTGAATTACCCTGTAAAATTATTCATAATGCTCATTCTAGGCTGTACAAACTGTCCACCACCTAGTGATTTGTATCGGGGCGCAAACCCCCGTGAAATCTAGTAAGCACATCTCTGTTACCATGAGTCACGATTCTATGTGGCTTTGAGGGCATGAATCACCCCTCACTTCTGAATGCATTGTGTACAAAAGCTGCAGTTAAGTTGGTACTTATTTATGTTGTCTTTCCTATTTTACTTGGTACCGTTGGTTTTTATGTAGGGTAAACTACAAAAATATACTCCGAACTACCGTCCATTTTCAAATTAAGTACCGAATTTTTAATTTCTTCAATTTCAGTACCGAATTTTTTAATTCTTCAATTTCAATACTATACACTTAATAAAATGAAAAAATTTATATAAAAAAACATATGTTGGGTCCGATATGTTTATGCAAGTTTTAAAATTCTAGCTAAAGAGTTAGACTTTCAAACTAATTCTCATATTTTATGTTAATTTCTCATTTTATTAAGTGTATAGTACTGAAATTGAAAAATTAAAAAGTTCGGTACTGAAATTGAAGAAATTAAAAATTCGGTACTTAATTTGAAAATGGACGGTAGTTCGAGGCATGTTTTTGTAGTTTACCCTTTTATGTATTCAAATATTGCAGTTATGTGTACTAATATTTTTTAGAGAAATTTATCAACAGCTTTATTAAAAAAAAAGGGTTGGTACTTACATTTCATCTTTTGCTTTACCGATTTTTTTCTCGAATATACCTTTTTCACTTTGTTTTGTACTAAAAACACAGTATTTATTTTTGTTTTGCCTTATTTTTTTGTAAAATATATACTAAGAATATGCAAGTAAATTCAGTAGCTTCTTAAATCATTTAAGAAGAAAAAGGCCAAGAATAAAAGGAACTCAACACTGAATATCACACTGAGGATGCAAGAATCTTACAAAAGCTTGATGGGAAGGTAGATTTTGTAACCACTTTGTTGTGAATGCCAAGGAGGAGCTATCACACTGAATATCCAGTCTGTCACACAAGAAAGACCAAATAGAAGAAAAGAAAGGATAACTTCATAAAAGGTGATCTTGGTCTTCATCTTCACTTTCACACAAGGGTAAGAGAAACTATCTACCTCCATAAACTGTAGTAGCTTCAACTTTGTGGGGAGACAGCTCTTGAAAAACATCCAAGTGCAAATCTTGTGCTTTGATAAAAAAAATATTCATAACTAAACTCCACCACAGAGCTATCTTGCTGTGCGATTCAATGTATTTTCTTGCTTAGTTGACAGATAAGGGAAGGCCACTGGTTGATCTCCATGTAAACGAACCATCTACGCACTTAGGGCATCATTTCTTGAAGGAGAGCAAATTTTTTATTAGCTAGGGAAAGGAATGTTTTATAGGTGTTGTCCAAATATCTTCAGGAGAGCAAATATATTGAGAAAATCAGCAGGATCATGATTCACTTCTGTTATTTGGAAAACACCATAAATTTCCGATCATCAGAGCAATATTTTGATTCTTAACATCCATCAATCTAAGGCCTCCACAGTCATTTGGTGAGCAAACAATCCTCCATTTAACCAAACACTACGTGAAAGAGGGTGAAACGCTCCAGAAATAACTTCGACAAATACTATTAAGCTTTTTTATCACTCTTGCAGGGAAAAAGGACACCCTACACTAGTGAAGACTCATAGCAAACAAATTCGACTTTAGAAGAACAAGCTGACCTACATAAGATACATCGCTTCCCAACACTGAATTCTTTCTTGTAAATTTATTAGCAAGATTATCATACTCAACTATGAGGATAGATTTTGAATTCAACGAAATGTCCAAACACTTTGACTTAAAATCTTTCTAGCCCCATGTTTAAAATCATAGCTAGCCTCGACCTCTCATCCAAACTGATGACACAACTAAATAATTTTGTCTTTGATCTATTTGAAACTAATCTAGAATATGCTCCTCAAACCAGTCTAAGGCCTTCTTCAAAGCTCTAATTGAATTGACATTAGTTTAGCAAAAAGCAGGATATCATTAGCAAACAAATGATGTGTGATGCTTAGGGGTGTAACGAATTGGTTCTGTTAATTTTTTTGATGAATTATTGACTAATTTAACTACTAAATAGGAGTATTTTCATATAAAATCCTAATTTTGTTCGGTTTGGATCGGTTCGGTTTAAAAAAAATTAAAAAACCAAACCATTAGTCATTGTTTTTTCAAAATTTGAAACCGTAACCGAATCACTAACATTCCAAACTAAACTGAACCTATCGGTTTGGTTCAATTTGATTCGATTCATCAGTTTATCAATTTTTATTTACACTCCTAGTGATGCTGGCATTTCTGCATCTGGGAGGATAGTCTATTCTTTTATTTTGGAATTGAAGCTTCAAGAAACAACTAATATTTTCATTGTGATAGAGAAAAGTAAAAGCGAGAGATGATCGCAATGACACGTGCCCCTCTCTCATCTGAAAAACTTTTCAAATCCCCATGGAAACCAATTTTTTCACAATATGAACCGGATACGACATGAATTCAACATTCAGACTGTCAGGAACTGGAGCCTTATTTTTCCACAATTCATGAATAGCCGTTTTAATTTTCAAAAAATTAATATTTGCTTTCAAATAACCCCTCATTTAATCAGTAAGAGAATTTCCATCGCCTAACAAATCAAAATTCACTTCCGGGTAGTTCTGAGAGCACCAAAGAAGCAAATTGAAGTGATTGATAAAAATAGATGCAATATCTTCCTTATCGAAATCCATTGACCCGTCTTTCTTATGAATCAACGAAATCTTGTTCCAAATGGCCATGCCCCTATTTGAAAGTATGAACTGTTTAAGTCTCCCTTCTCTTCCCAATTTCATTTTTCTTTCTGAATAAGGAATAAGAGCTCATACATTAACATCTTTCTTTAATCAAATATAGATTTGGCTTCTTCAGAATGCAACTCCTCATTGTACGGATAAGGTTCGAGCAATGAATTATGTTCGATAAAAGATTTTTGAATTTCTTCACAGGCGCATTCATCCTGATGAATAATTTACTGCTATTTTGTTTGAACATCAAATTGCAGGCCTAATCTTAAATAAGAGCTGCTTAAAAGAAAGGAAATTGTCTGATATACCCCAAAAATCACTCAATTTGATGTTCAACCTCTTTTCTTTAAGCTATAAATTATAAAATTTTAAAAATATGAGCATTCTAGAAGCTGCAGCAAGTGAAAGAAGGATGTAATAATGATTTGATGTACTTTGATCAAGCACAGAGCAATCAGTCTGATTAAAAGAGTTGATAGTGTCGATATTAGCAAGATATCTCTGTCCAATCTTGCTCAGACTCTACTGCTTCCTTACCGCATATTTGTCCAAAAATAGAATCTACCCGTAGTCTTGATATCCATCAAGCCAGCTTAGGTTTGAAAGATTCACAACTCTTTAATGTCTTTAAGCCTCACCTCAACATCATTTTCTCTTTCATTTGGAGCACTTAAGCAGTTTAAATCACATATGATAATCTAGTCCCTCTGAGGTCAGAAATTTGATGAATCAAACTCGCCATAAAAGCTTTCTATCATTAGGACAGTTTGAAGCATAAACTGAAGCTACATAAATGGTTCGACCCTCTTATATTTATTTCTCGAACCGAGAGATCCATGAATCGAAATCCTAATGCAGATAGATACAAAGGGTCCAATGGGAGCAAAAATTTCCAGGAACATTTCGTTTTTGAGCAGAAGAGCCATTTTCAAGTAGTGTTCGATCGATTACTACGTAATCAATATTCGATTGATTGGTCTGAAGTTATCGACAAAAAAGATTTGTCCAAGTTGCTTCTCTTTTTGTCTAACTCACTTCCTTTTTTCTTTGAGAGTTTCGGGAAGATCCCTGTTCATAGGTCCGAGATCCACATCTATGAATTGAAAGGTCCGAATTATCAACTCTGCAATCAGTTGTTAGAATCAATAAGTATTCAAATCGTTCATTTGAAAAAATGGAAACCCTTCTTATTGGATGATCATGATACTTCTCAAAAATCGAAATTCTTGATCAATGGAGATAATCAAACTCTACCACTTAATTCTGAAATAAATAACTTGATCTTCAAATCTCTAAACTTCAACATCCATGGTAGAAACATCCCAGATGACAATAATTATATTCATAGAAAGCTGCCTCGAAGCACTACCGTAAAAATTTCAGGAGCTACTTGCTCTCAGATTTGCAACTGCCAAATTGAGATTCTCATTACGAACCTTGCACTCTAAAATAGCCAAAACTAAAAGTAAATCTTAATCATCAGGAGATTTTTCCAATGGAGCCTCCCTAGAACCCTCTCTGAATTTTTGCTTATTGACAATCCATTATACTTATCACCATTAAAGCCCCGTTGCTCTTCCCTTCAAATAATTGTTGATTTTTTAGTAACAACAGTAAAGTTGTCTTGTTTAGGGGTGTTCACCGGTCCAAAACCGGACCGGACCGGACCGGAACCGGTTTGGACCGGAACCGGAATCGAGAAAATGTGAGGACCGAAGACCGGACCGGACCGGAAAATTCCGGGTTTGGACCGGACCGGACCGGTTTGGACCGGAATCATAAAAAAATTAATTAATTTTTAATAAAAATATGAATTAAAAATAATTTTTTATATATTAAATAAGATATATTTAAGTATTTTAATAAAAATAATTTTTTTATTAAAAAAGTACGAAACCGGTCCATTCCGGTCCGGACCGGATTTTTCCGGGTTTGGACCGGACCGGAACCGGAACCGGAATCTCGAAAATGGATGGACCGAAGACCGGACCGGAATCCTTCGGTCTGGTCCGGTCCATTCTGGTCCGGTTCCGGGTCAATTTCCGGTCCGGACCGGATTTTGAACACCCCTAGTCTTGTTGTCCTAAGCTCTCCAATAGCTTCTTCATCAGATAAAAGATCAAAACAATTTTCTAAATTCTATCATGTAGCAACAATTACAAGAGAACCTATTTTCTCAGCAGAAAAAGAGGTCATCCTCAATTTTTTCTTTGTTCCACCTTCTTCAAAAGATCCACTTGCCCGCTAATAACAAAGGAGTTTCTTTTGGAGATTAAGTTGAAGAAATATGAAAGATATCTGAAGAATCTCCCAATGTAACATGATTACATTCTTCCACTAGAAATGTTCTCCTATCAACAATTTTATTAAGGTGAATTTCATCTGCAGCTACAATCTCATATGGAATTATATTGTCCTGAGGTGCTTCATCAGTCTGAGGTTTAGCCTTGTTCACCATGAAACTCGAATAGTCCTCACAATTCTTCGTATCGTGGCAAAATATCTGACATAATTCAAAGTATAAAGGCATCCATTCGTATTGAACAATTTGAGTAAAATTCATGTGTGTTGGATATATTTGATATTCACTGACCGTCTGAACGTGTTTTTTTATTGAGATCTCCAGTAAAACCCTAACATATATTACCTTCTCACCCTCCATAGTATGTTTGCATACCACAAATTGAGAAGTAATTAAAGGAAACAAATCTTCTTAGTTCTATTCAATTCGATTTTTCATATGGGTTCCGTTGTTTTAGAATGAAAGAGCGATTTTCATAAGACCATGCCTCTCCCTCAAGCACTTCATCCATTTTCCCTTAGTTGAAAATATGAAAATGAATATTCCTTCCCTGAGCTTGGCTACCTTTACCTCCTTCTCCGCCTCCACCTGTTCCGAACAAAATCTTTTACTCTTCATGAAACTGACTGGAGGAAAGTCAAATTGTTCCATTGATTTTCCCCATTCATTGTCTCTAACATTCATGTCTTCACCAATAACGTAAGTGCGATTGAAACGAAGCCGTGCCCAGCTTTCTTAGACCGATTCCTTAAATTAATTTATCTCTATAATGAATGCACTTTACTCCTGAAGTTCGCCGCTCGATTTCTACCAACATCTCTTTCAACAGTGAGCCGTACAATCTCAGTATCGATTGACAGATGTGAGACCTCAGTCAACCTCTGGATGAGATCGATTTTGCCGCTCTCAAACGGTGGCACGCTGTTACCAGACATAGTTACAAATCCTAGCTGCAACAAAACGAGGTGAAAAAGAAAAGCCACGTGAGGTGCGTGAAGGAGAAAGAAAATGTGTGGTGTATTGCTTATATGAACAGTTTAGTATATGGAAACCGTGTATCATATCGACTCTTTTGTAAGAGTAGAATAGAATGAAAAATAAATAAAAATTTATAATATTTTTGATCCAAAACGAAATGAAAGGAACATATTGGAGGAAAAATCAATTTTATCTTTTTTAATTCTTTGTCAATGGCTTCACACTTCAATTCCAATTTTCCACTTAGCTCAGCTAACTCTGCTGGTTTTAGAATAAATAAAAACATAAATATGAAATACAGTTCAGCAACAAAGCTTCTTCCAGTATGTTTCCCACATCAAACCAGCTCAAAATCAGGACACGTGGCAGCTCAAGAGAGCGAGTGGACCTTTTCTCAATCCCTCTTCACAACACGCGCACTTCGGAATCATCGAATTCTCTCCAGAGAGCGTCTCTTTCTCTCCCGATTCAATCTTCTCCGGCCGGATCCTCCGGCCGGATCCTCCGACGCCCTCTCCCTCTCCCTCTCCTCTTCGCCGTCTTCGCTCCGTGAGCGCTAATTTACTCTCACTCCGTCGGACTCCCATGGCTTCCTCTGCTCCAGCAGTAGCCTCCGTCTCCGCCGTGATCAAGACGGCCGCGTCCCTCCCCCTCCGACACCGCAATGTGTGCTCTCTGCCACATGTCTCGTTTCGTCTACCTTCGATGCCGCATCTGCGCGTTTCCACAGCGGTTAGTGCTCTTTGGCTTATGCGACTGTCGTTTCAGTATGTATTGCTCTATTCCTGTTTCGGATTTCTATTGGAGAAGTTTGATTTAGTTCTGGTTGTTAGAAACTGGTAGATTAAGCTCGGCGTGTGGTGGTATCGTACACCGTGACCGTAATCTGTTCTCTCTTGGTTGAATATGTGATCTGAATCATAATTATTATTGGATTTTGGATTTTCGTTGGTAGAAAACTGTAATCAGCTGTTCAGCAGAAGGTATGATTATTTTGATAGAGCTGCGTGAAATGCCGGCCTTCAATGATTTCTTCCATCTTCGGATAACAGCGAATTAGATTTTAATTAGGAATGTACTTGTCCATATATGCTTCCAGATTTGAGAAGAAATGTAATTTATTTTTCTAATTGATTATCCATTAGAAGATTATTTTTGTGAAAATTCAAAACACTGGCAATGCCCGTTCCTCTTGAGGTCCAAGTTATTTGATTTCAGGAATCTAACAAGTGGATTAGTGATTGCATTATTTAGTTTGTTTAGAAGATATGTCTTGCTAGTTTGATCTAGTTTGCTTAGAATATATGTGTAGCTAGTTTGTTTTCTGACTTGTTGGCATTGCCATTTTCAGACTGGTGGGTTTGATTACGCAAGACACACAGTGATTTACTTGAACGTTTCAAATACCCAAGCTGGGATTTCAAAATTAGCTGCTTTATAATTTATTGATTTCTTGTTTGCAATGTAAAATTCAATTGGAAACTTTATTCTGCAGGTCTCTTATTCGAGTTGGGGCCGCTCCATGATTGTGAGAGCCAATTTGAATGAGGTATATGGTGGTACTTAGTCTTAGGATTGAACTTGCTCTTTTTCGGTGGGCAGGCCTTGAAACTTATTTGTTGCCTTACAGGTTGTTCTAAGCGGACCTGCAAATGATGCTGCCATTCCTAAAACTAAGGATGCTTCTGCTGTTGCAGCTGCTCTGCCAGTTGATGAATCAATTTCTGAGTTTATCGTTCAAGTCTCAAATCTGATCAAGTAAACATATTTCAAAGCTAATATGGGTGATGAAACTTCCTTTTGCATGAAGTTGCTCAACCTAGTACTCCCTTGTACCTTCTTTATGCAGGCTTGTTAACTCTAAAGATATTGTGGAGCTGCACATGAAACAACTTGACTGTGAACTTTTAATACGCAAAAAGGAGGCGTTGCCGCAACCACCGTCTCCCCCTGCTCCCACCTACATAATGCAAGCGCCCTCTCCTCCTCCATCAGCCTACCAAGCAGCCCCACCTCCCACCCCTCAAGCTCCTCCATCTTCAACTGCCCTTGTCCCAGCTACTGCCTCAGCTCCTGCGGCAAAGCCGGGAAAATCATCTCTGCCACCTCTTAAATGTCCAATGGCTGGGACATTTTATAGAAGTCCGGGGCCCGGGGAGCCTGCATTTGTAAAGGTAATTTCCCAATGAGAGTCTTTGTCCATTAACTGACAGTGCAGACATTTTCTATATGCCAATAATGGAGCTTTTTGTTTGCAGGTTGGCGATAAGGTACAGAAGGGACAAGTTTTGTGTATCATTGAAGCCATGAAATTGATGAATGAAATAGAGGTGCGCATACATCTTTCCTTTTTGGTTGAAGAATCTTACAACTGTTTTGGTGTGGTTTTTTGTTTGTTTTGGCAATCAAAATTTAGGTAGTTTGATCTTAGAACATGTCACCCTCCATATAAAATTAGCACTATCCTAGTATAATGCATCTAATTTCTGAATTGAAGCCTAGAATTTTATAGTATACGCCATATTTTGCTATTATTCTGGAAATACTAGTACTTCACACTGTGCCAGGTCTGAACGAGCAATTTTTCATGAAAAGCACGTACTTTCAGGCTCCGTCATATCCAATTGTCTGATTACGTATCATAACCCTTCAGGCTATCTAAGCAATACCCATAACATAACAGTCCATTATTAGTACCTGTGTGCAGTGTATCCTATAATAAGTTGATAAACTAATGTCAGCACATATCTTGTGTTTACATTATCTTTTTCACTAGCATACGTAGTAATCTATTTCCCTGTCACAAGTGGTGCCATGAAATTCTGGATAGAAACGGCCGCGTCCCTTGTACCTTTACTGTGTATCTTGATGTCTTACATACCTCAATTAAATTGTCCACTGATCTCCTTTTAATCATGTAGGCTGATCAGTCGGGAACAATTGTTGAAGTCCTTGCAGAAGACGGCAAGCCAGTGAGTGTAGACACAGTAAGTACTCCTGACCCTCCGAATGTGGAAACAGTTTCCCCCTCATTCCTACATTGGGATCCATAATTCCATATTCATAGTTCTTAAGTCTCATGATTTATTTATTGTTTTCACAGCCTTTATTCGTTATCCAACCATAAAGAGCATTACTCATCACCGCCTGGAAAAGCACCTAGTTTTGAATGTAAAATCAGCAGGCAGAGACCCCCTTAGCCGATTGAGTTTAGTAGAGCTCTAGAGTCGGAATCCAGAGCGTCCCTTCTGTATCATTTCTAGCTTGGGTAAACTCTCAGTTTGACATCAAATTCTTAATCTTAAGATGTTGAATCATTTGGTTTCTGTATAGCTGAGAAGTGAGAATATATATTCAGTTCTGGATGGTTTGCAAAATCAGTTTTATGTTTCAACTTCATCATTGATATTGTTTGAATCCAAAAGGCGGGCCCTAAAGTTCGGCCCATGAAGGCCCAAAATAACAAGAATGATTTTATACCTAATTTATTGTCGAAATCCAACTAATTTTAACCCTCACAAAACCCCCCCTCAACAAACTCAACCTTTTATATTCTTAATCTCTCCGGTTCCGTACATTTCACCGGCAACCGCCGCCGCCGCCGCCGCCCTCATCGACCTCCTATCCCCCAACCATTACTCCGACAGCCATGTCGTCCTCGTCTCTCCACCTCGTTTCCATCCTTCTCATCCTCTTCATTTCTCGCTCCTCCTCCGCCGACGATTCCCCTTCCTTCTCATCCATCCTCCGCTCCCACGGCCTCCCCATCGGCCTCGTCCCCAACAGAATCACCTCCTTCACTGTCGATCCGGCGACCGGTAGATTTGAGATCATTTTGCAGCGAGCCTGCAACGCCAAATTCGAAAATAGGGTTCATTACGACTTCAACGTCACCGGCCTCATTAGCTACGGACAGATCGCCGACCTCTCCGGAATGTCCGCGCAGGAGCTTTTCTTGTGGTTTCCCGTTAAGGAGATTAGAGTGGACGTGCCGAGCTCCGGCTTGATTTATTTTGATGTTGGCGGTGTCGTCTTCAAGCAGTTTTCGCTGTCCCTCTTTGATGCGCCACCGGAGTGTTTGGATGTTGAGACCATTGATGTCGATCAGGAGTTCGTCACCCACTCCGACGATCTGAAGGTGATTTTTCTTTTCATTTTGTTGAATTTCATTGAGATGATTATGGAGTCGAGTTTAGTCTAAGATACTGCCATTAACATGTTTATGGAGGTGAATTGATCTTAGAAAAATTTGATGGTCACTATATGACCACGCTAATTAAGCATTTAAGATATTGATTGACACTGAAATCTGAAAGAGATGAGGATTAGGGGAAATTTGGTGTTGGATTATATCTGGATTTGGTAATATTTTGTTGCCCCGGATGCCATTTGTGGTTTAGAAATGTCAACCATTTAATGCATTTGCTTTTAATGTTTGATTGGGTGTTACAATAAGCTTTTATGTTTTCTTACATTTTGCTGCTGATTCCTCTTTTGGCTTATCTATGTACCATCCGTGGTGCACAGGTCTGATATGCGGACAGTTTTGTTAGAATAAATGATCTAGATAGCTTTCTTATATTTAAGATTTGGGATCATCTATCCTATAGTGGACATAGTAATGTGGAAGCAATGATCTTTTTTTTTCTTCCTACACGCATCTTTTAAGTTTCTTTTTTACCAAATGTAAGTTACCATCTGTAGTACAGAAACATGATCCAGAGATGATGCTGTCGGGACCTGTGCTTTTTTCAGCTTAGAATTTAGCATCATGAAAGATAAGCTAGCATTTGCTTAAATTAGTCATTCGACCGTTCTGTGGTGCACCCCCCTGAGGGGTGATGTCTGATTTGTGTGTTTAACTTGCTAAGTTGCTATGGTGGCTTCTTTGATGAATTTCGAGTGTTGTTTGGCTAGTTGAGTAACTTTCTTTGCTTTAACAAATGTTAGTACTTGCTATAGTCATTATCCCTCATCTTATTTATTTTTAAAAAAAAAATTAAGGTCCTCTAATTTTTTTTTGTAGTAGTAGAGTTGTGTGCTAACGGGTCAGATTCCTATAATTGACCTCTTGATGGGTAAATGGTAAAATTAGACTGTTTCCAGATCTCTTTATATATGGGTCTTGTTGTCGTCGTTCAAACATATGATTTAGCTTGAGTCGCTTGCAACATATTTACCAGGTTGTCTTGAATTGTATTCTTATTAGTATTTTGACTTTGAAGATAAGTTATGTTTAATAAAGTTTTACTACAATAAGATTTAATGTTTGAGTAGCTTTTACATACAATAGAACAGACATTATCGAAAGGGTCATAAGGGTCATTGCAATTATTTAAGATTTAACTGTTGTCACGATAGTTACGTAATAGTATTAAATACTCGTTATGGTAACAGCTTCCATTCCTCATTGGTTTTTGTTAGTCATTTTTAGTGTACCTTATCAGCATATGTTCAATATTCAGGATCGACTGGAAAGGTCTTTATATCATCAACAAGGGAATGCACTCAGGGCATCTTCATAGGTCTACAGTTACGCCAAGCACTGTTTCATGAGATATGAGTATGGGGGATTACAAAAAAAAGGTGGATAAGAGAGATATGTTAAAAACTGCAATTGGAGGTGAGGGAGATCAATTGGGCATTAAAAAGGTATCGAATGTGGTACAGGTACAGAGAGGATATAGTGCCCGTGATATTATGTTATCAGCTATATTGTCCACCATATCGAGTGTATGTTCAAGATTGGGCGTGGTGTAGATATGGAAACCGTTTATTGACAAATAAGTGCTCTTATTATCTCCAAGCCTCAGGCACACACTCCACTGCATCAAGGTTGGCCTTCTCTCCATAGCTATGGCTATCAGTGAAGTAAATTTTGGGCTGTTTTAAACTGTCAGTTAAGGAACATAACCAATGAAACAATCCAATAAAATAAAACCAATGAACCAACAACAAAATATATACAACTAAGCTAAACTATCAATATCTATACAGTGGTAATATTTAATTGCAAATAAAAAGTTAAATAATCCAACTCAGCAAGACGATATGCAAATGGGTGCACTATGTCAATAATATTTTCACAGCAACTTATGCCGGATAAAATATTTTGAATCTCCGTGCCCATATAAACAAACTGGAATGTATATTATTTATTTTTACAGTCTTTATTTTGATATTTGTATCTAGTGTTATTAAAGTGTGGCCTTTTATTATATTATGAATTAAGTGAATCATTTTTTTTATATATAGACAAAATGATATTGTAGAAAGTTTTTTTTTTATAGGGGAGGATTCCGAAAAATGAGTCAATTATAAACTATTACATTGTGCGGATAAATATATTGTATATTTACAAATTTTGATGGATCATTTTATTTTTAGATGGTTAATTATATAACCCTTTTTAAACTTCATATTCTATAATAATACATAAAATAAAAAATTTTAACTGGTCATATGAGCCCACTTACTTACCCATAGATCCGCCACTGATTTCTTATATACTATCTTAGCGTTTAGAGGATTTTTAAGGTGGTGCGCGTATGATTATCAAGGTTGCCACGACAAAGTAAAATGATACGATAATCCACAAGCACTATAGAGAACAAAATCAATTATCACGACCGACCATTCTAGTCATGAATTAGTCTGTACATGTGGCTGCCAATGAATCATATTTGTCACATTCTCACTAATACCCTCATTCTCACGAGGTGGGAACAATTTCTCATGCGACTGCCTATTTGCAATGCACATACTGTATATAGTAACAAATGAGAATATATTAGACGTCTTGAATTGACACATATATGAATATGAGGGCATCAAATACGACCAACCTACCAATTGGGAGTGTAAGTGTAAAAATTTGGTTCGGTTGTTAATAAAAAATTAAATTAAACCGTTGGTAATCGGTTTGAGAAATTTGAAACCGGACGACTAGTTTTAAAAAACCAAATCGCATCAAATTGCATGGTTCAATTCGGTTTGGTTAATTTTTTCATGAATTTTATTGACTAATTTAATTACTAAATAAAAAAAATCCTAATTTAGTTCGACTTGGATTGGTTCGGTTTGGAAAAATTAAAAACCAAACCATTAGTTTTCGATTTTTAAAAATTTGAAACCGTAATCAAATCATTAACATTCCAAACCAAAAATTCGATTTGACTCAATTCATCAATTTATCGATTTTAATTTACCAATTTATCTATCACATACTTATAAAAATTTATTCATGTCTTTGTTGTCGGGTTGCAGTGGGCAACGATTGAACGATCCCATTACAAAGTTAACGCTCACTGCAAAACAAAAACCACGCCGCTTTTTCAAGTCTATCTTGAACTTGATGTTTTTGATCCCAGACTGTCACACCTCTTTCCAGACCTCGGATTCAACGAAGTCTGAGATTGTCTTTTTATGTCCGAATGTTGTGGGATGCATTTGAAGTTTAGTTTAATTCACCTTAATTTATTTTCAAATTTTGATTTAATTTAATTCAACTTGATTTGCAAAAAAAAAAAAACGCAAATTTGGCTACTCAACTAAACTAAACTAAAAGATAAATTACAAGCACGCCTCATTTTAAAAAATAAAAAGTTAAAAAAACTACAAGACTGGCAGAATTATTATTGTCTGGTATTTTATGCACGGATCCAAAGCCCAGCCCAGTTAGAGAATCAGGCAGCGCCCGGCCCATCTAGTTTTCCTTCTTCTTCTTCTTCAGTTAGGATAGGAAAATAACAAGGAAGAAGAGAGAAGAGACTGGAAAGAAGAAATCATCGTTGTTGGTTTCTGGAATCGGAGGAGAGAGAGTAATGGCGTTGCAGGCACCACCGTACTTAGTAACACCCATCAACTCTGCTTCTGCCTCTTCTTCTACAACATCACCGTCATCATCATGGTCTGCTCAAGCTTGCTCGCCTTCACCCGCGTCCTTGGTCAGACTCCCCAATCTCACATCCTCCTTCGTCACCCGCGGAGGTCCGTCATATGTTTCTATTCCTCGTATTTAATGTTGTCTCAGGTCCTACCTAGCTTGCTAGCTTATGTTATCATTAATGAGTGATCGTCAATCCATCATGGTCGTGTCTGTAAGTGCGCACGCTGATCACACACATGACACACCACCCATTTCCTAGTCTGGTGTCCAGTAGCAGCCAGCATCATCATGAGCTACAATACTGTGTCTCATTTCACTGCGAAATAGTTGCTCATTTTGGCCTTGTCTGGATTTTGGAAATTTTTTGCTGAGAGGAAAAAAAAATATTTTGTGTGTTTCGCATTCCATTGGAAAGAGTGCTTGGTCACTCTGGTTCAAGATGAAATCTCATATTCATTTTCTTTTTCTAATCCTTTGAAATTGGGTTTGTGGTGGTTAGGCACTTGCGTTTGATGTTTGACACTGACTCGTTTCAACGAGAAAGTCACTCACTTAAACGACTTTATGTTTCTCAGCTTCGTTCTGATATTGCAGTAAAAGTTTATTGCAAATTGTGTCATATGATAGTTTGGTATTTTTTCCTTTTTTTTTGTTTGTGGATGCAGCCATAAAGATTTTGAATCCTAGCAGAAAGAGGTGCAATGTTCATGCCGGAGGAGCTCTCGGAGCTCAGATGAACATTTTTGAAAGGTTTGCGAGGGTTATTAGGGTAAGACTGCACTCATATTTCTGTGGATCCTTGGACTTTTCATTTGGGGCCGTGAGTAATAATTCTGTGACCAAGTGCTGTATATTTGAGTGAGTGTAGTCATATGCAAATGCAATCGTTAGCAGCTTCGAGGACCCAGAAAAGATTTTGGAGCAAGCAGTGCTTGAGATGAACCAAGATCTGGCAAAGATGCGTCAAGCAACAGCTCAAGTATGTCTCTTTTATTTCACTCACATCTGTTCTGCTTTCTCCAGATTGTTTATCTTTATACACGCTATAAAGCTTGATCAAATATGATATTTATGTTGAATCTTTCTATTTTGCGCAAGGTTTTGGCATCACAGAAGCAGTTGGAGAATAAATATATGGCTGCTCAAAAAGCAACGGAGGATTGGTAAAGGTTTCATGTGCTGTTTCTCTTGTATACAGTCTTATCCTCTTTATGTTGATTTTTTTTCTGTACCGGGCATTTGCGTCTAGGTATCGAAGAGCTCAACTGGCATTGGCAAAAGGAGAGGAAGATCTGGCCCGTGAGGCTCTTAAGCGTCGTAAATCTTATGCAGTATGAATCTCATAAAACTTCTCCTTTTTTTGGATTCATAAAAAATGGCAAACACTGTCATCCTCTCATTACTTCGTGCTGTTATTCAGCTACCCGGTCAATATTCCAAAATGTTATTGTCACTTATTATATTTCTTCCAACAGAAAAATTCCAACGTGGACGTGATGAAGGCCCAACATAAATGACATTTCTTCTGCTATGCACTCATTGAGTTATCCTTCTGTTTAATTTAGGGATATTTATTAGTATCTGCATCTCCTTTCTCTTCAAATGGTCTCTCTAATCCCGGAGAAGTCTCTACTCCCTCTGGGCAGATTTTTCATGTGACCGAGTCTATAACAACCTCTTTTCTCATGTGTTGTTATTTATTTTGTTGCACAGGATAATGCTAACGCCTTGAAGACTCAGCTTGACCAGCAGAAAGCTGTAGTAGACAATCTTGTTTCCAACACACGGGTAGGTTTTGTTATAATTGAATCTCCTTTGAAACTCAAAAGTGATACTGCTTTTTACATCTCTATTCAAATTTATAAAAAATGACATTCCTCTACGAAGGTTGCTCGTGTGTTTCAACTTTTCCAGCCACGGTATTAAAAAATTTGACACACTGATGTAAGCCATTTTCTTGTTGCCTCTTTGGCAGCTTCTGGAGAGTAAGATACAAGAAGCTAGATCAAAGAAGCAGACTCTTCAAGCTCGTGCTCAATCGGCTAAGTACGCCCTTTTTGATCGAAGGACGCAACGCTCATATGTCTATTCATCTTACCATCTGGATTGGTGATAGTGTTCATTTGCATACATATTTGTAGGACAGCAACCAGGGTGAGCGAAATGTTAGGCAACATAAATACGAGCAGCGCTCTTGCGGCCTTTGAAAAGATGGAGGAAAAAGGTTGGACTTTTTTTTTTTTTTTAAAAAAAAAGGTTGGTCTTATGAGAAGGGTCGTTAAACTTTCTTGCTCACATACAATAATCAATTGAGTGTTTTTGTTTACATCTTACTTTTAGAATACAGGGTAAAATGTGGTTAATCTTAGTTTCAAAGTAGTGTGCCATTGAATTTGATTATGGTTTGTTTTCACGGGCAGTGTTGGCCATGGAATCCCAAGTAGAAGCGCTGAATCAGTTAACTAGTGATGATCTCGAAGGGAAGGTAGGTTATTCTTCCATTATGTCAGACAAAGCAAATAAGTGATTATTGTTAGTTACAAGGTAATAAACACAAATGTGACACTTGGTAAATAATGAACCTTCAGCACCCCATTTCTGTCAATCCCCGTGTGATATCTCCAAAAAAAATCTAATATGATAGAAATCGTAAGGGGATCAAAAGAGTCACAAGGTTGCGCTTCCCATCATATGTTGGATGGAGCAAGCACATGAACACTTACTGAGTCTCTTCTCCTTCTACAAGTTGAATTTAGAAGATATTACTGTTCCAGAAAAAATCATTTGTCTGATAAATATGCATGGTTTGTAGTGAGGATGATAAATGCTTTGATTTACCTATCTTCACATCATTCCATGTGTAGTTTGCATTACTTGAGAGCTCTTCGGTGGATGATGACTTGGCAAATTTGAAGAAGGAGCTATCTGGGACCTCGAAGGTTGCATCCCTAACCACTGATGACTTTAAATGTGCATAACTGCACTGATGAGTTATCACCATGTCAGATTGCGAACTATCTCATAAAATGGTGTTCATTTGACTTTGCAGAAAGGAGAACTTCCACCTGGGAGAACAGCCGTCGCCTCAAGCACTCCATTTCCCTTCCAAGATTCTGAAATCGAGAAAGAGCTGAACGAACTACGCAGAAAGGCAAGGGGAATTTAGCCTTCATCCCCACGTCAAACATGTTAATTAATTTCTGATTGTGTTCAGAAGACCCAGTTGCAGTCCATGATAAAGATGTAACAATTTAGTTACTTCGCAGGGACTGTGAATGTCGTATTTTTAGTGATCAGTTCTGTAAGCAGAGAGCACATTTCATCTTGACTGTAATTGTGAAGATATGGGTTGAAAATTCAGACGACTAGATGAGTGAATTTAAAATGACTCCAGTATCATGGTGCAAACTGCTTAATGACAGTTGAAAGGCATTGAATGCAAAGGCCCTTAACTTTAAGATCCTTGGGAGGCACACTTGCAATTTGCTTTTAAAGAAACAAGTGCAGATATATTTGCATACATAGTTCAAAAAAAACAATAAAGCCCTCTTCAAGTCTCCGGAGTTCTCAACAAAACAATTCACGTCCGCTAGCTTCAACCCATCTGAACAGCAACAGAAACCAGAATAGCCTTGCTGAGTAATTCACATGTATCTGCAATGAGCCTCCCCATCCATTGCCACAGCAGTCAACTAATACCGATCATGCCGCCTGACAAGAAACAAAGCAGAACCAATTACACAACTTTTAGGCTCAACTACTTCGGCCCAACTCTATATCAATAGTCACTTGGGGATAGAAACAGCTGAATTCGCTCTCCCCGAGTTAACCTGGGTTATGAGACAGATATGTCAATTAAATGTTCATATTTATTTGTAAACCATCCTAATCAAGCCAATCCACGAGATTGTAACAAATGTGAATGTTGGTAGACTTGGGTAACATCAGCCTATCATAACCTAGGTGTAACAGACCCATCCGTGTCAAGTTGTCGACGCTTAACACTATATACAAACTAATTACTAAACAGAGTTATAGCACTACCTGTGGCGGTCATGATCTCTTGAACGCTCCCTCGACCTCGAGCGAGATCTCCTACTACTTCTGGAATCATAATTGCGCGAACGATCCCTATCTCGTTCACGATCACGTACTAGATCATGATGCCGATCACGATCCCTGTTCTGCCTATCCTGGTCCCTCAACCTTTCACGACTGTCTCCTCTCTCTCGATCACGACTAGGTTCCCGGTCCCTACTTCTCCGCTCCCTGGACCTGCCAAAACGGATACTAGTACAAATGGGTCACAGGAACACAATGCTGCTGAATGAGGGCCAGCTACACACTGGAACAAACTAACCTTCTGCCCTCATCAGGCTGATCAACTTTGCGGCTTCTGTTTTTCTCTTGCTGAAATTTTTCCAGCAAATTGTAACTTCTAATGTACCAAGGTCTTTAAGGTATTCAACTACTAACAGCTTTTCTTACTCAAAGTCAATGTCCATTGCCAACTGCCACAGCAAATACTGTGCCCAACAGACATTGAAGGAAAAATGACACCTGTCTCTTAAATTTTTTTCGTGATATAATATCAACCACGAATAGGAAAACACCGCAAGATTTGAGTGATATTTCTCAAAAAATCTGAAAAATATATTCAGTAACGCAATTGCTGTATCATGATATCTATATATTTAAGTTAATATGATTAAGAGATGTGGAAAACCAATTTAAGTATCTCAGCATATTCCTAGGAAATAATACTCATAAAGAAGACACTCAGAAAAATGAATCAATTATTAGTCTCCATAGACCACATAGGCAGTTGCAGCAACTCATTCCGACCATGGCTACATAGATTCTCGAAAGATTTCAGGAATTAATCAATAGCATACCTGAAGCTCAGCCAGTTTCTCACGAATTTGCATGTACCCTAAATGGAGCTTTCCGCCAAAATGGTCAGCTAAGCGGCGATCACTAAAGCAAGTAGGATTTACTAAATAAGAACGTTAAAATATTTCAAGCAGGTAACCAAATATAATTTATCCTCTAGTTTCATAGACTAGCAATAGCATATCTACAAACATAAAACAGAAAAACACGCACATTCTTTAGCTGCAAAAGTACTTCTCGAAAAACTGGGCCCATAAGCCTGCTGGTGACAAGGGAGGTATTGCCAGGTCAAAAGCTGAAGTACTTGAAATCTCAATGACTATTTCTTTGACACCCACAGTATAGCTAGGAAAAAATAGCGGTCAACAGTGTCAAAATTTACCTGTCATAGACGCTTAAAAATGCCCCACATATATCACAAACTCGTAGCTTCTGATCAGTCTACAATAAAACATTCTTAATTAAGAAATCAGTGCCTTTAATAGAGAATACAAACAAAAATGAAACATACAAGATGGTGCTCTTCCATTACTCCGCTCTCAAGCTTTGTTTTAATGGAAAAAGTAGTTTGCTGAGTCTGTCAAGGAGCTTTTTCGTGTACATTAAGTGAACCATGAGGGGGAACAAAAATAAAATGACATCACCCTCGTATTTGAAACACATGACGTGTACACATGAGGAAATGAGGGTGTCTGAATGTCATGTAGGTGAGAGAAATATTCTCTGATACTCAACTTCGCAATATAGCCCCAAAGTTTAAAAAACAAAATTAAAGTTCGGCAGATTAAAATGGAAACAAACAAAGACAATTTTTAGCCTTAATTCTTTTTCTTTTTTTTAAATAACTAGGAACAAGAGGTTTGTATAATGGTGATATGTCATGACGCAATCCTTCCAAGAGGTTATTGTGATGCTCTAAGAAGTAAGAAATACTGACAAATTAAAAGAAAAAATAGTGCTCAGACCGTCAAGCCCCTGGCCAAGATACAGAGAGCACTAAGTTTAGAACACGAACCCAAATTTGCTTCCAGTTTCCACCAATAAAACACAAAAGCGCCATGAAAATATGAGCTCACGGATTGAAAATTACTAATTCCCTCATATGTTGGACTGAAATTTCACAAACATGCTGAAAGTACTCATATGCACACGTAACATGATAGTTCGACTTCTAAATGTATTAATGTAGTAAGTATAAGACTCACAATTCGAACATCTGCAGCTGTAAACTTAGCTGGATCCCCAGTAGGTTCTTGCCTCGGAGTCAACTACAAGAGCAAATAAAAAGGACGAAAATCCATTAAAATTACTAAAAACCCGTTAAAGAATGAACATATATGTTCAAATTAAAAGTGAATAAATGCAAAAGAAACATAAGTACAAATTTTCACAAGTTACTTCCACGGTCTTGATTTTGTAAATTAATACAAACATGTAGAAAATACGCTATTGATTAACTAGCATACCTTTCTGAGTGCTTCAGCTTCATCCATTTCCTTTCTGGCTTCATCAACCATACCTTGCTCACCTGTAGACAACCCTGATAACATTAATAACAAGAATATGGTGACTAGTTTCCTTAATCCCCTACCAAAGGGAATTTTTATGCACACACAAGTTATCATTAGTAAAATGTATATGGCATCTATTCAAATCGGCGAGGTAGAAAAACCGGTCTGAGAATAGAATTTACCAAGCTCCTCTGCTCTCTTCAACTTCTCATTTATCCTCTCCTGAATGTGAGGATCGGGAGCCACTGCAGGGAAGGGCGGTAGTGCTGGAGGATTGGGGACTGGCTGAGGCAAAGCTGCTCTATCCTTATTAAAGGCATCCAATAGCAACATGGACTGAGACATAAAAAGTCAGAAAGCACATAATGAGGAATAATAGTTTTATAGGAAATGTAGTGAACTTGAAATACAACAAACTACTAATACCTGCTTATCAGCTCTCTTTACTCTAAGTTCGTCAACTACCTCCATTACTCGAATTTTCATATCAGTTAGGCCTTCGAAATCTGTAAGTACATAGAGTTCCAATTATTCACTTCTGGTCTATAATCAGATGAATATTTATTTGAGGGGGGCAGTTCAATAGCCATGTTGATCGTTTAAATAATTTAATATGCGTGCCAAACGAGCACAATAACTCAGAATACTCCTTATTGACTGTTTGATCAAGAGGCTTTTCACCACCTGAAACGTATCGGAACATTATGTCCTAATGTTAGCTATCCTAAATCCTCAATCAAATTTCTCAAACTCTTTCAAAAAGATCACATTGCAGTTTGCACAATAACATTCAAGGCAAACTAATACCTATGTATTAAATTCAACTGAGAAGCAAACTGATAAACTACATGCATAATTTGAACAAATATCACTCAATAAAAACATTTTTACTTTACATCAGATTGAAAATTAAATAAAAAATGAATGGGCAGTTAATTTAAATCTAGAGTGTACCATATTGATCAGCTTCTTTAAGCTTCTCCTTGATCTGCTTTGACATCTCATCAATCTCGGGTGTCTGCCATACAACCACAAATGAGATTGACATTCTGAAGCTCCAACACATGAATGATTAGAAAGAATACCGACCTGGGTAACTTCAGAAACTGATATTGCAATGGCAGCTTTAGCATCATCATCTTCTAAACGCTTAAGGGCTCTGTTAATTTTCCTATCACACTCAACAATTAGCCTATCGATAACATCTTCCAGATCTCTATCATAATTATCAACACCCTTTTCCTTTGCCTCTTGATATCTGGTATGAATCAAGGGCACAAACAGAACACAGCACTCAAGGACTGAAGTCTGACATACCTCAAATACCTACTGATACGCAGAACGAGTTTCCGAGGTCGGAGTTACAACTAAATACAAAATCAGAAACACTAGAGTCCGCTACTTGCTACTTCACCCTTAAAAACAAAAAATATAGGATACTCTTTCCGGAGCTGCAGCGAATGCATCTTAGGACAAGGTCCCATATCCATTTTCTGCCAAGATATAAAAAGACAAGAAAGATGTCAACCGATCCCCAAAGCACACATTCTTAAAATGAAAGTAACACAAACAATCATATCACCTGCATATAAATAACCTCAAAGTTTTCTATATTAAACAACACTCGGAAAAGCCAATGAAGAGTTGTCAGTCATATTTTCCTAAAGTTAATCTAACCAGCTTACAATATGTATGTACAGCAAGTAGCAGTGGCGTAACCACTGGGTGGACCGGGGACAGCTGACCACCAGGTTCAAATTAAACAGTTCAAAATTTAGTATAAAAATTATATATTTTTAATTTTTATACCCCAATTAAGCTTAAAAATATAATATTTCTTATTTTTGTATCACAATCAGCTTTACAAAAAAAATTTTGTAAACCAGAAGTAAAATTTCTAGTTCCGCCACTGGCAAGTAGCAACATGAATCTAATAGGAACACTAACAATCACACAATTCACCAGATTTAAGTTCACAAAACCATAATAATAATGAAGTTAAGTAGCGAAATTTCAGAATAGAGTACCGTAAGCTGGAAGAGCTCGTGGGGACAGAGCCCAACTAGGTAAAAGCGACACACATCCCGGTCATAGTACTTCCGGTTCACTTCTCGGACATCTCCATTCCGATTCGCTCCCATCAACACGTCCAGCTGCTTCCGAAACGCGTCCATGTCGACCAATTAGGGTTTGCGATTCGGGGCTTTTCAGGAGTTCGAATGTCGAGCAACAGAGCTCAGGCTTGTCGGTATACCATAGTTCTCGTGTGTGGCGAAATATTTATTTATAGATTAATCCTTACAGTTTTACAGGTTTACAAAAGCTGTCAAACAACAAAAGCTCAGCCCAACAACCCTTTGGGCTGAAGATCTGGGCTTGGACTAATGGCCCAAATAGATTTTGAGTTTTTCCCATAGTTATAAAAACCGGACCGGATGTCGAACCGGTGAGAGCTCCGGTTCCCGGTTTACCGGTTGAACCGGCGGCTCAAACCGGTTCGACCGGCGGTCTAATTACTATGTTTTAGAATATTTATAAAATTTGAAATAGAATTTAACAAGGATGGTGAAGAGATCTAGTGGTGGAGTAGGTGTCAATTAACCCATAGAGTATGGGATCGATTTCCGCTACGAGCACATTTGTTTAAAATTATGTTTTTTAGATATTTATGAAAACCCTGATTATTTTGTCCAATTATTAATCATTGAACCGGCATATAAACCGGGCGGTTTTGTCCGGTTGAACCCGGTTTTGACCGGTTCAATCCGGTCAAACCCGATTTAGCATACATAGCGGTAATAGTAGTCGAATCGGACCGGACCAAGCACCGGTTCGCGGTTCGACCGGTTGAACCGGCCGGTCCGGTCCGGTTTTAATAACTATGGTTTTTCCACATAATGTTGAATTGCGGACACACTTTCAGACGTGAGCTTCATGGCAGATTTATGGGCGTAGCTGAGTGACGATAGGACGAAGTGTTTTTTTTTTCTTCCATATTTCATCAGTTGAATTTAATTGAAATTCAATTCAGTTTAAAATAATTTTGATTTTATAAAAAATAAATAATATTAATCAGTTTTTTTTGATGAAGTTTATTTTAAAAATATAGTTAATAAGCAGATTATATATATTTTGGATTACTGGATAAGGTACCACCTTATATAATTTGAGTAAGTGAATCTTTGGTAATATAATTATTTATCCTGATATTGGTATTGAGAATATTATTTAATAAAAGAAAAAAATATGAGTTGACACCTTATATAAAATAAGTAAAGGATCAGAAATTATTATTTTTTTGCTAATTTTTCATTTTAAGGGTTGGTTCTAGTATTTTACAGTGTTCTATTTATAGGGTTTTAGAAGTTTTTTAAAGATTTTTTTAGGATTTTCAAACATTGGGTATTCCGAATTTTCAGATTGTAGGGTTCAAGATTTAGTTTTTTTATGATTTAAAAGTTTTAGAGTATATAAGATTCTTTCATCAACTTCCTAAAACAATACAACGAAAAAAATAACAGCAAAATAATGTTATTATGCCCGATCGCTAATCTGACTTATATCTGATGTCATCCTAGTAACCTCGTTTAATAAATGATACATTTTTATGACATTATTATTTTTTACTGGTGTTTGAGAATAATTATTTTGATATCTAATTGTGTACCAACCAATTTCATAAGCATAATTAATATTATATACATTTTAACACTCCAACCAAATATGCCGTAAGAGATCTGCCAAATCAACGTAATTTTACTTTTATTTTTTATTTCATGGTATTTACCGCTACAAATATCTAAAATCTGAAAATTTAAAATAACTAAACCCTATGTCTCGAAATCTAATAACTATAAACTCTACGAGTTCGAAAAAAATCTAAATTTAGAGTGTCCGGAAAAAAAATTAAAGTCATAAATTTTACAACTCGGTTCATCCTAACACAATTCGATTCTATTTTTAATAAATTGGTTGAGGGGATGATTTTTGATAACCTCAGACAGGCTTCGAATTCTGATAAATAAATGTGTGCATTATAATTTATATTAATAAATATAAAAAAATAAGTTCTGTTTCATTTAAAAACCCCAAAATTCATCTCTCATAATTAATTACATGCAAATTTTTTTAGGAGTTTCATTTACGTTACTATTTTGTTAACGGTTGATTTATTTAAAAATTTCATTTCCGTGTTATTCAATATAAATGGACCCCACCCAGCGTCACTGATGGAATCCCATTGGATGACCCAACCGGTCATCACTTCTCATTGGCCAACACTTTGTTCATTTTTCGAATTTAATAATGCTCCGACGACTCGCTGGACTGCGAGTCAAGTCAACGCCCGAGGCGACCGCGAGTGGCAAAACAGTAAATAAATGGTAACCGAAGGGTGTTTTGGTAGACTGAGCTTCTATAAGGCTTCACAGTCTGCTCTCTGGTTCTGATCACCGAAGAAGACGATGTTCCACTAAAGTTTGAAGCTTTCCACTAATGGCGCTGCGGCATCGATTCGTTGTAGTTTTCGGGCTGCTGTTGGCCCTTTTTGTGAGCTGGTCGGCAGCTGAGATTTTCTTCGAGGAGAGATTTGAAGGTACTTTTGCAGAATAGGAAGTCTGAAGGGTTATTGATTTCTGGGTTTTAGCTTTTGTTTCATGTATTGTTGTAAATTTCTGAGCTTAGTGGAGTTTGTTGGACAAACAAGAAGTGTAGGATTAGAGAGAAGCTGGTTAAGCGTAGTCAGCTGAGCTGGTGTCTATGTGTACGAAGCTCGGTGTTCAGATAAATTAGGTGTTTGGTATGTGATATTGTTTTGCTGTGGGTTTTTGCCGCCCTATTTTCGTTTCAAGTTTTACTGACACTTGAGCTTGTTGGGAAATTTATTGGTGTATGTTGGGTTTACATAGTTACTGGGATAATTGGACTGCTATCATTTGGCTGCAGATGGGTGGCAGAAGCGTTGGGTGAAATCTGATTGGAAGAGTTCTGAAGGTAAAGCTGGATCGTTTAAACATACAGCTGGAAAATGGGCTGGTGACCCAGATGATAAAGGTGTGAATCCACTTTAAAAAGCTCTAGTGTTGTCGAGTCATGTGATTTAATTCTGGTGTCATAGCAAAGCGATTTTTCTCCTCATAAAAGCTGATGTTATGTGCTTGATTTTGCTGTATCTTTTGACATACTGAATATGTACTAGCAGATTGATAAATAGGATGTTTAGAGCCGAATTCATAGATGAAAAGTTGATTGACTTCTCAATATGGTTAAAGATTAGCGTACTGGCGGCGTTAAAGCTTTGCAGTTCTATCCATGACAAAGGTTCCCAACAGTTAAATTGCCATTTATGTATCCTTGTAGGTATTCAGACAGCAGTAGATGCTAAGCATTCTGCCATATCAGCCAAGATTCCTGAGTTTAGTAACAAAGGAAAGACTTTGGTTCTTCAGTATTCTGTGAAGCTTGAGCAGGACATTGAGTGTGGCGGGGGTTACATTAAACTTCTGTCCAGCTATGTGAACCAGAAGAAGTTTAGCGGTGACACACCGTACAGGTTTGTTTTCGCATGGGGATATAATTCATCTATATATTTATCATGACATTTTCTTACCCCTGCAACTGTAAACATTTGATTTAATGATTTATAGTATATAGTATATACAGGGCTTATTTGGTTTCTATTATATGCAGTTTAATGTTCGGACCAGATATTTGTGGCACACAGACGAAGAAGCTCCATGTTATACTTTCCTACCAGGGTCAGAATTACCCCATCAAAAAGGACCTTCCGTGTGAGACTGACAAGTTAACTCATTTCTATACGTTTATATTGAGGCCTGATGCATCCTACAGCATCCTGGTGGACAATATGGAGAGAGATTCTGGAAGCATGTACACTGACTGGGATATACTTCCTCCACGGAGAATCAAAGACGTGAATGCAAAAAAGGTTACTTCTTAAGCTTAAGAAATGCTTAGTTCATGTTGTCCCAACTCAAGTAACTTCCAGGGTTCTTTTCAGATACTGAGAATTGAGCTCTTTTGTTTAAACAATATGTGTCGGCTTGATAGCTACATACATCTAGTTAATAATCCTACTTTTTCTATTTACAAAAGCTCTTTTCATTTCACACAGCCTGCAGATTGGGATGACAGAGAGTATATTGATGATCCTGATGACGTTAAACCTAAGGTTACGATCTTTTAATGCTTGCTGTGTCCTTCAATTTGTACTATGTCTCCTTTCGTGTTGAGAAGCAACATACTGCTTCTCATATTTATGCCTATCAATCATTTTGCAGGGATATGATTCCATTCCGAAAGAGATTCCTGATCCAAAAGCCAAAGAGGTTATTATAGCCCAACCTTTCTCACTCGTTCTATGTGGATAAGACAATTAACATACTAGCTTTTGGCCTGGAAACCCTCTGAAAGTAGGTTTAGGGGATATTCTAACTTACTAATGCTTTTTTATCTTTTATTTTTCTGTTCTCTTAAGCCCGAGGATTGGGACGAAGATGAAGATGGCATATGGAGGCCACCAAAAATACCAAATCCGGCATTTAAAGGCCCGTGGAAGAGAAAGGTATCTCAGTGATATAGCCATGTACCCTTTGCGTTCTTGGTTTTCTAAATGATGCATTGTGAATGGTGAAATTGATTACTGCATCCTCTGGCAGTGACTCACTTTGATGATTCATGTTACAGAAAATCAAGAATCCCAACTACAAAGGCAAATGGAAGATTCCATGGATAGATAATCCTGGTACTTCTCCTTTTATCTGTTGCACTGGCTGTTAAATGATCGATGTGACTTTTGAATTGTGGATGCACAACTGGAATCAGACTTGCTGATATTCACTTGTGGTTACATTTGCAGAATTTGAAGATGACCCTGATCTTTATGTGCTGAAGCCCATCAAATATGTTGGTATAGAAGTGTGGCAGGTACGGCATTAGTGGCATAGAAAACCCATCACAAATTGGTCGAGTCCTGCTCGGTAAAAGCAGTTGTCTATTTCCATGAGTTTGAGGTTGCTGCTTCCTCTAACATGCTATTTTCATGGTGCAAATCAGGTGAAGGCTGGTTCTGTGTTCGACAACATATTGATATGTGATGATCCTGACTACGCGAAACAAGTTGTGAATGAAATATTTGAAAACAGAGAGGTATGCTCTTGAACTTGTCGTCTATGCTGATACTTTCATACTGAATTGATTCTGCCTAACTTGCCATTCTCTGAACATCAGTCTGAGAAGGAAGCACTTGAAGAAGCTGAGAAGAAGAAGAAAGCCAAGGAGGAGGAGGTCAGTTTTTGAAATTTGATTTATCGAGCATTTAATCTTCTAATTTAATAATGCCACTTTGACCTCAAAGCATATTAGAAGAAAACAATTTAGTGAGCAGTGAGTGCCTCTTTCTACAGGAAGCTCAAAGAGCTAGAGAAGAAGGTGAAAGAAGGAAAAAGGAGAGAGGCTATGATCGCCACAGGGATAGGGATCACTACAGAGACCGATACAAAAGGGTATTTCATCTCCTTTTATTTAGTGTAACCCCCTGTTTCATTCTTTGAGAATTTAAGATATGGAAAGAAAATTGAGCGGTAAATGAAGTTGTGTTTGGTTTACCATAGAAAATCAAAATGAAACAATTGTGCGATACAAAATTTTCTTCCTACTTTTCCATGAAAAATCATTTTCCATCCCATTTTCAATTTCGTTTCTTTCCACCAAACTTTTCATATCCAAATGGAGCGTAAGTGAAATGAGAAAGATTACTCGCGTCTGTTACTTAGATATTATTTGGTTATTGCTGTGACCATTCGTGATGAGGAAGGCTCTTCTGGTCCTTTTTCTTGCATCTTTCATAACATATCACATGTGTTTTCAAGCTGTCATCTTTTGCAAGTGATTGATTTTTTCTCTTTGTATGTGAAACTTGAATTAATATCGACTCTTGATTCGGCCTGCAGCGTGATCACCGCAATTACATGGACTATGATCATGTAAGCATTCTGTTTATTTGCTTCTTATTTTTAAACTGCGATCATGGCATTCGAATGGGTTATGGAAAATGCGTGTATTTCACTAGAAACCAACTAACTAACGCGGGCGCTATTTGCAGGATGAGCTCTGAAAGAAGGCTTTCTTCCACACATACCCCGCTGTGAACTCCACATTTATAGGCCCTGTTGTCAATTATCGTTGTTGTATGTAACTTACGCCTACTGGAAGTTTGAAACTCAGAGTGTGGAGCCTTCCTGCATCTCAGAGGCAGATTCTTCATTTGGCTCTGATATTTTGCTCTGATATTTTCAGTGGCATGCCCTCATGGGAAACGCTGCATTGTTGTATTTCAGTGCAACTTTTTTTAGGTAGCTAGCAGACTCTCATTAAGACAGGGTGTGTTTTTTTCAGCTGAATTCAAGTTTTAAGTATAATTTTAAATCTCAATTTCCTTTTATGTTGAGAATGGCAACAAGGGGAGTATTTATTCTCATCTCTATTATTATTGAACCGGACTGATTGGATCGTGAACTGGTTTTAGTTCCGGTCCAGTTCAATGCAGATTGTAAATTGGGTTAAAACGAATCAAATCGATTAAAGATCCGGATATTGTATCCGCATGGACTTTCAGATTAGTTTTTTGAAATTAAAAAAAACCGGATGTCTCAATCTCAAATGTTAGCATTTCAATATATAACTTATTTCATTAACTCCCCTGAAATTTCATTTAATACTATAAAAGAATAGAGTCCGTCCGTTCGTACGACGCTCCCGGGCGGTTTCGTTCGGTTTTTTGAAATCGGTCGGTTTGGTTTGAAATGTTATTGGTTCGGTTCGATTTCAAATTTTAAAAAATCATTCGGTTTGAAACGGATCATTTCGGTCCAGTTTGAAATGTCAGTGGTTTGGTTACAATTTCATATTTTAAAAAGGGATGACTAATAATTTGATCGGTTTTTAATTTTTCTCGAACTAAACGTCAGATCGATTACTCGTTCTACATAAAAAGTTGGATTCTCTGAATTTTAAAAAAGAACAATCTCGTATATCCCCAACTCAAATGGCAATACTCCAACATATAACTCTTTCATTTATTCCTTTCAAATATATGAAACCATCATAATATTTGCAAATTTTAACTGACATGATTATGTGTGTAACTACCTCCATTAGTGTTAAAGTTGTTTCTTACAAGAACGATAAAAGATACATCAAAACGGTCGTTTTACGGTACATGATTTAAAGGTGGGTGAAAATTCTTAATCTTTCGTTTCGTAGTATGTACTAATAATAAGATAATATAATATTTAATACCAACCTAAGATGTTTGATTCATCATCAATATAAATATTAATAATTCATAGTATATATTTTAAGGTAAATTACAAATACATTACCTGTACTTTCACCTGATTTCAAATCAGGTACCATACTTTGTAATTTTTCAATTCAAGTACTCTAAAACTAATTTTGAAACAAAAAACACTACAATTCATGGGATTTAGTACACCAACACTATAAATCATAGAGTCTATTGCATGATAATGATAATCCACATTCAATAAGGTGAATTATAGTGTTTTTTTTGTTTCAAAATTAGTCTTAGAGTACTCAAATTGAAAAATTACAAAGTACGGTACCTGATTTAAAATCAGGTGAAAGTACAAATAATGTATTTGTAATTTACCCTATATTTTACTCTTTAGAACTCACATTAATAATTTTTTCAAATTAGGTGGAGTTATTAATACGAGTATTTATAATACAACCTTATCTCATATTGCCTACTAAACGTAACCTAAAGGTCTTCGAACTATGACCATCTCCTATTTACGGTCCAAACAATCAAATCTGATAAGTAGAATGCAAAAAAATATATATGTTAACCCTTTTATCAGAAAATCAACTCTGCTAACTTTTAAAACAATTCGGTTAACCTAGTATGTGCTTAGGTTGCCACTCTAAATCATGTGCCTAGGTCAGTGTCGCTAGTACAGGCACCTCCGCAGATCCGCCACTTCAGAGTCAAAGACTAACTATATTTTTTTGAAAATTTAATTTTCATTCCAAACAAGAAGAATAAGACATGTACAGACCAATCTACTCATAAATTCTCTATCTACTCTATTGAACTAATGGTTCCATACAAAAAAATATGACCCAAGATTTAGTTTAAGAACAAGTTAGCCATTGACATCCCAATGGCTTACCTTGGACAGCTGAGCATACAGCCAGGGCTTTTCTCGACATATTTTTTAACATTTTTCAGACTAAACAAATAAAAAATCCAACACTTGGCTAAAATTTAAACATAACAGTTGGCTTATACAATACATATATGATAGATCTCACTGGTGCTTCCATGGGAAAGGCCTTGGCACCATTAGCCTTTTTTCTTGTTGTGTTACAATGCTCCTCATGGTGCAGCATTTGATCTTTGATTTTTCTAAACAAAAATAGGGTAGATCTTCAAAATCTCAGCTCCTCATGGTACTTAATTTGATTTTTTAGTGGTAATTTGAAATATATTTTCATACTTAATCGTATGTTTATATGCAATTTTATCTCCTAAATTTTTTACCACCTTTTGCTTTAAAGCCTGGTAAATTTTGCCAAATAAACAAACTAATACAATATTTCATTCATAATAATACCATTTATAAATGAAAAGTGAATATAAATAAGTTTGAAACTAAAAGCAAATTTATCAGAATCAGACCAATAGTCGAACCGGTGCGAGCTCCGGTTTCAGATTTATCAGTTGAACCAGTAGCTCGAACCGGTTAGACTGCTGAATGAAATTTTAATATAAGCATAAATTATAACATATTTTTACTACAAAATTGAGGTGGTCGAGTGGTAGATGGGCTGTCAAAACTTCAGATGACCCATGATTGATTCCAAACTAACACATGCATTTATATCTATGAATTGTTTTCTATAATCTTTGTTAATTAGGATAATATATATTTATTAAGTATTAAACCGGTTTGTAGTGATCGAACCCGGTTTAACATACAGAGCGGTATTACTTGTCAAACCTAACCGGACCAAGCTTCGGTTCACGGTTCAACTGATTGAACCGACCAGTCTGGTCCGGTTTTAATAACTATCACTAAGACTGTGTTTGATTTAGGGAAAAATTGATGAAAAATGAGAAAGAAATGAAATCCTTGAAGGATTCCATCTAATTTTACCTTTGTTTGGCTTGCTATGGAAAATGTCAAGGAAAATAATAAGGATTCTATTTCATTTTCCATCATCAAGGAAAGTTTATGGAAAATGCATAAAAATGTATAATATCAACTTAAATCTTCAACCTCGTCTGATACATTGAAATTGAACAGATACATTTAACTTAACATAAAAACCTTGTCGGATTCATTGAATTTGTTTGGATACATTGAACCTAACAGAAGAAGTAATTATTCATTTCATATACACTGAACTTGATTATATCATATTTGTAGACTAAGAATTAGAATAACATTTTCCACTAAATTTTTCTCTTAATTTTCTTTCTAACATATTGTCCATTGAAATCAAACATATTTTATAAAATTTCCATCAAATTTTCCTTTAAACCAAACACACCCTTAAAGTCATGCACGTATCGTGTAGATATATGCGTAACCACAGGGGTGTTTTTGGTAATATGTGAAAGTCGATTTTGAGGGTTTCAATTCGTTTTAGTTCTATTTTATGGTTGCAGGCTGAGCTGAAGCTGAGATAATAAACGGAAAGCCAAAGCTTCAGCTTCCGCAGCAAGAGGTCGTCAATGGCGAACAACGCGGCCGCCAATGAGCTGTCGGACAAGCTGGCGAGCCAGAAGCTTAAGGAGGAAGATGATCAAGTAGTGAATCCATGGACTGTTACGGCTAAAGACGGAGGCAAAATAGATTACGACAAACTCATCGATAAATTCGGATGCCAGAGGCTCGATCAGACTTTGATTGATCGCATTCATCGCCTCACCGGTCGAACGCCGCATGTATTTCTCCGCCGCGGAGTTTTCTTCGCTCACAGGTTACTCCTTCTGCTCTCTCCTCTTTCATTTCTCACTCATGTTGTCTGTGTGTTGATTCTTTGTGTCTTTCCTTGATTTGCGCTTCTTAGAGATTTGAATGATATTTTGGATGCGTATGAGAAGGGGGAGAAGTTCTACTTGTATACAGGGAGAGGGCCGTCTTCAGAGGCGTTGCATTTGGGCCATTTGGTGCCTTTCATGTTCACAAAGTAAGCACATTTCAGCTTTTCTAGATTGGATAATCACCAATGAGATTTTCAGTTATAGATTCTCATACTGTTATGAGTTTAATTGCAGAGATCATAATAGTGGATACTCTAGTTTTAGTACAAAGAATATAGACTATGTTTCTTTAGTGAACAATTAACTGGTCTAAATAAACTTGGCCGTGTGTTTGATCTGGCCACAATTTCCTGTACAACAACTCGAAGCTGAGAAGCGTTTTAGTAAGATGGTTGAATTTTTCCACTGAATCAATTGTGGTTCTTCATACGCGTAACTTGTGACAGAAAGATTTAGTTGTTAATCTCTTAGTCTATCAAACCGTATGATTCTATTTTGCCATTTTTTTTTTCGTATTGTTTTTCTAAGCTTAGATGTCAGCTTCTTTGCAAATCCACTGTGCCTGACCTTATTTGCAGATATTTACAGGATGCATTTAAGGTTCCTCTAGTTATACAACTCACTGATGATGAGAAATGTATGTGGAAGAATATCTCTGTTGAGGAGAGCCAGAGACTTGCCCGTGAGAATGCCAAAGATATCATAGCATGTGGTTTTGATGTGACGAGAACTTTCATCTTCTCAGATTTTGATTATGTTGGCGGGTGAGTCTCAATTTCAAGGACCCGTTTTTGAAAATTTACTCTTCTTCATGTGATTTTTGTTGTTTATTGTGAGCTGAGATATAATTTTGTTTTTTATGTGAAAGCTTTAGTGAAATAATGCGTCTGGTGTGAGTTAACTCGATATGTTACTTACCCTGAACATTTTTAATGCAGTGAGTTTTACAAGAACATGGTGAGGATTGCCAAGTGTGTAACATACAACAAGGTACCTTGACAATGTTAAATCTCATGTTAATTTCTCAATTCCTTTGATTCACTAAGTTGGACAATGTTTTCAATTGTTTTATCGGCCCATATACAGGTTGTGGGTATTTTTGGTTTCTCTGGAGAGGATCACATAGGGAAGATAAGCTTCCCTCCTGTTCAGGTCTTGCTCGATGCATTTCATCTTGTTCCACATATGCTATATCCATTTGGGCTGCTATGCATTTCCTTGTATTCAGTACTAATGACTGCAGTACTTAGCACTAATCTGTTTTCTTGCTTTTTTAGGGGTACATATTTCAATGTTTTACTAAAATTGTCGTGTTTGCAGGCAGCCCCATCTTTTCCCAATTCATTTCCTCACCTCTTTAAGGATAAGAAAAATCTCCGTTGCTTGATCCCTTGTGCAATTGACCAGGTTAACTCCTCATCGCTCGAACTTTCCATATTGTAAATTGTATCAGCCTCAGTGATACCATTTCACCATTTATGTATATTGTAATTGCAGCTCTTATCATGATTCTATGTAAAGAAAACCTGTCGGTGAGAATTTTTTATATCAGGATTGTGAAGCTCACCAAGAAGACATTGTTTATGTTTTATACATGACGTAACCCTTCCAAATTTGTAAATAACTTAAATGTTCCTCGTTATGACACAAAAGTTAAAACACTCTTACCTTACTGAGGAGTTTTATATGTTAACTACTTTGTATGTCATCTGCGAATTTTGTGTTGAACTTATTCGGTTTATATCTAGTAGTTTTCAAATGTATAGCGTCCATGTTAATGCCAATTTTGTTGTCCTTGACTATCAGTATGACATTAAATTGCCTTGTAAAAGCAGTTTGTTTATAGTTCCAACTTTTTTTATTTTTTCTCAGGATCCATATTTCAGAATGACTCGTGATGTTGCTCCTCGGCTAGGACATCATAAACCAGCGTTGATTGAATCATCATTTTTCCCTTCTCTTCAGGTTTACTTTGAGATCTCATGCCTATTCGGTATTTTTGTATTGAGGTTATGAGTGTAGATTCTCATATTTTGTTCATGTTTCTTTCATAGTCCATCTGTTAATGGCAGCTACGGTAGGTCGTTACTGGCATTGTGTGATTAGATATATAAGTTCGTAAGCAAGCTCATGTGCAGTTAGTTTTTAATATGACATCATAGGTAGACTGATTATTTTCTTACACCTCAGAGTAGATTCATGGATTTTCGGCTTAAAGATTTATCAGCAATACTAGTTTCTTTTGCATTATACTTCATTTTATTTTACACTATAATTACATAGGCATTTTAAAAATTATTCTGGTTTGGCTTGCATATAATATTATCGGACATAAAAGTGTTTGTTTGCTATTGTAGTTTGACTTGTTTGTAAGTAGAAGTACACGCAACATTGAGGGCATAGAAAGTATGTGATATTCACATCGGATCATCTTTTTCAGGGTGAAAGTGGAAAAATGTCTGCTAGCGATCCAAATTCAGCTATATATGTGACTGATACAGGAAATATCATCAAGAAAAAGGTTAGCTTGTGAGCAGTATATCAGACATTGTGTAATGGCCCTTACATTTATGCATTTTCGTTAGACAATTAAAATGGTAGTTACATATTCACTGGTGATTTATGTAGATCAACAAGTATGCATTCTCCGGCGGACAAGATTCCATAGAAAAACACAGGGAATTGGGTGCCAATCTTGAGGTCTTTTATTTTATGATAATTATTTTCTTCCTCTTTAAATGCATTTCATCAGTACATGAATCACGAGTTGGTGTGTTGCGTAACAGTGTATGGCTTTATAACCATCTTTAGCTAGCTGTTTTATTTTCATAACAATTCAGGTTGACATCCCATTCAAGTACCTCTGTTTCTTTCTTGATGATGATGACGAACTTGAAGAAATAAGACAGGTATATTAGCTAGCTCCGTTATCTGAAAGTTCCTTGGTTCCGTCGGTGTTGATGGCCGTTGCTGAGGAATGTGATTACTCACGTATTTACTTTATATTGTTGATAGAAATATGGTAAAGGGGAAATGCTGACAGGAGAGGTGAAGATGAAGCTTACTCAGGTTTTGACCGAAATGGTAGAAAGGCACCGATTCGCTCGAGCTGCAGTGACTGATGAGGTTACTGACCTTAATGAGTTCTTTTCTTGACTTCATGATATTGGAATTTATATTTCTTAGTTTAGAAATGAGGTTCCTTTTCAATGCAGTGTTTGTAGCATGTGAAAACCAAAATTGAAAATTTTAATTGCTGTTATTTTACATCATCTTTTTTTAAACTTACTCAGGTTCCTAATTGCTTTTGTTATGATCAACTTCTTGACAAATTCGAATATAACCATCTTTTTCAAGGGGAAACAGTTTAGTCTTAATTTTACATTTGAATTCAATTTCTTTTATTTTACACAGGGGATGTTGTTAATTAGTTTTATGATATACATACTCAAATGTTATCCAGTATATCTGCTAGCTAGTTATATTCACATTCTAATTTCTTGTGACCAAATTTTGTGCAGATGGTTGATGCATTTATGGCAGTGAGGCCTCTTCCAAATATGTTCGATTGATATGGGTAGAGAGGACGAAAGTTGCCATCAACCGGCTCTCTTTTTTCCCTTTTACATTTAACAGTGCATATATTATGCAGACTTGCTAACTATTTACAGTAGTTTACCCCAAACTATTGGCTATATCAAAATATTGACAAGCAAGCTGATTTGAAGTATATTTTGTAGTAAAAGAGAACTATCAGATAAACTGTA
>NQLW01000055.1:3605499-3668737 GCA_002312845.1 Kalanchoe fedtschenkoi
GTTCAATTTGGTTCAATTTGATTTAAAATGTTAAATCGAACTATTATCCATCATTTTCAATTTTTTTAAAACTAAACAGAACCATGTATTTTGAAAAATTAATTTGAATCAAACTAATCGGTTCAGTTTGATTTAAATTTGATTATACTACTTAAATACAATACTTTTACCAAAATCATTACACTTATCAAGCCACCCTAATGTATACACACATACATTTGGCACAAAAGATGAAGAGACAGAAATGGTTTCCTAATAAACATAGCCAACGGTTAGACGTAGCATAAAATATTAGCTACAACAAATAAACCAGCCACAGCAAAACCCATTAACAGGAGAAATAACTTTTTTCTTCAAGCTTCAATTGTCTTTCTTTAAAAAATTTCATGAAATTTCTTTTTTAAACATCACTTCTTGAAATAATTATTTGTGTTAGCTTTGTTATTAAATATCATTATATAGAAAGCAGCAGTAAACAACTGCACCCAACAACTGCAGTCACTCAGCGCGCGATAGCAACCGATAGTTTATACACATATATTCAAATAACGTCAATGGCCAACAACAACATTAGCAACACAAAAAAATCAACTGTTATGTAAATTGACCATATCGTATACATTGACGAATGATTTTATAGTTATATACGTATGCAAGCATCATACACTTGTACATTATATTCATTATATATGTGACACAACTGTAGTGAAACTATGTCTTTACTCTTAGTATCTAAAACACTCTGATCACTCTTTTTTTCACCATTATCATCTGTCTTAAACATGATATTTTCTATAAATTCATAAAATAAAAGAGAAAAGTGATCTTATAATATAAATTGAGATAAGCAACTAGATAAGAAAGAACACCCTACCTGACCAACATTAGTTATCATCATATGTTTTATAAGATTTAAGGCCACAAAAAGAAGATAAACAAGAGACTAATATCTGGATGATGTTGTGAGAAATAAGGAGTTGTCACAACACACACCAGGATACAATAAAGATACAAAAGAGACTATTATTTGGATGATGTTGTGAGAGCCACTTTATAGTTTTTCTTTCTGATCTCCTCATTTTAAATTTGACTATCTTCCATCCGATCGTAACTCCTTAATGCTAATTGATCTAAGTCCTAAAATAAATACTTGATTAAGTGAGTATAATATAGCTCTGCTACAGATACTAGATAGTGGACATGCAGAATAAAGTGGCAGAGGAAAAAATAATTAATTTATACTAGATTAAAGTTTGAACAACGATGACAATGGCTCACAAAGAGATGAAGCTTTTTACAGATGCTAGAGAGGAGGCAATGACTACTTCAAATGTCAGATTTTGAAATACAAGAGAGAATAAAGAAGAAAACAGTGGGAGAAGAAAAACCTTCATCATCTGTGCTGGGAAGAATGGCGAATGAAAGGAGAGACTGAGAGAAGATGACTCAAATGACGAAAGGGATAGAAGAAGATGAGGCTATAAAGGATTTTAGGATTTGTTGTTTTGAATGGTTATGATCTCTTCTAATTTAATGGGACAACCACAAATAATGTTATAAGTTTTTAGTATGGTTTGATTCGCGTTAGTTCAAATATAAAAATAAAGAACCAAATTGAATTGATTGGTTTTTATGAACGACAAATTGAAACCACTAAGATAACTAAATAAATCTAACCAAACTAGTTGGTTCGATTTAATTTTATTCGGTTCATCAATTTTACGATTAAATCTTACACTCCTAACATGACATATTTAATTTGTTTCACATATCTTTTTTACTATCTATTTCTTTCTTAATATGTATTAGTTTCACTTTTTTTTTATAATGTAGGAGGTGGGGAGGCATGTGTCTTATGCCTAGACATCTTGACAGGTCTTGATTTAATATTGCGACGCAAATGACCATCAGATCAGGGAGATGTGGACCGGTCCCCATATATGAAATAATGTTTATTGGGTATGAACCTATACTGTGTTTGCGAGGAAGAGACCTCTGAATGAGCGAGGTGCCACTCATTTACTTCAACATGGTTGAGTGGCATAACCTCTCGCACATGCTGAGATTATTTTGTTACAACAATTGATTACAAACCGATTGTGTCAACGACATAGCGAGCTACAGAAGGTTACCCAATAAAAGGGTAAGCTAGATTGAGACAAGGAGTCTGCTAAGATTTGAGAGCAACAATGTGATCTGATAGTTGTTAGCTCAACAGACCAAAATGATTAAGAATGTCAGCAGGGTGTACAATGATTGATATGAAAGGATCAGATATCGACGCATCCAACCACCCACCTTTCAAGTCACTACGCCTCAACCAACGATACCGGCACACTAACTTTGTAAGTTAACAAATTTGCAAATGTATGTCCCACTAGTGTTACTTAGAATTTGATTTGAAGATAATTGCATGTGCGCACATGCAATGCAACAACCGGTAGGGAGCAACGCGGTGAAGAAGATTAGACATAATCTTTTTCATTCGTGTATGATTGATTTGAGACATCTGAACGAGAGTGCAGTTTGAGGATTGATCCCATGAAAATCCATCTACCTCCAAGTAGTATTCTCTTAAATTCACATATTTTGAATAGCAGATCCATTCATTAACCGCTTTTGTTTTTTCGTTATTGATATTTTTCAGGGAAACCACATTTATCCAGTAATAGGGCATCAAATGAAGTATTACAGGAGAACAAGACAAAACTTGAGGAAGACGATGAGAAAGATTACGATGCTGATATAATTGGTCCTTCTCAGATCACTCAAATTTATTAGACTGACGTTGATAAGAGCGGTTAGAAAAAATTCAAATACAGTAAGAAAACTAAACTCTCAGACACACTAAATCAACAAAAAAAAAAGAACTAATGACGGATTTTGAAAATTCTGTAGAAGTAGTTAGAAAACTATGTTACTATGATTTGCTTCGAGTAAAACACGAATAATAATATCTGCGGTTTGATGAAACCTGAGTGAAACAAAAATCCCATCCTAGATTTCCCGAATTCGAATATGCCATGTTTTTCACGTCCTTTTCCGACTATCCTTCTACACACTCGCCACGTTTGCACAAAAAGTCAAACAACAATCATCAATGCAACTTAAAACGACAGCGTTTCAATACGTTTTCCAACTACTCGCGGACCTCACCCGCAATAATCGCTCACTACTCACCGACCACAACTCACCGCCATATTCGCCCCGAGCCAATCGCTCTGCGGCAAAATGCTCGCCGGAATCTCTCGATGTTTCCGTCGCACGTCGGAACCCGAACCGGACCTCGACCCGGTGCTGCTCGTGTCCGGAATCGGAGGCTCGATTCTGCATTCCAAGAGGAAGAGGTTCGGTTTCCAGACTCGGGTTTGGGTGAGGATTTTGCTGGCTGATTTGGAGTTCAAGAAGAAGCTGTGGTCGCTTTACAATCCAGAAACAGGTGCTTCTCTCATGGTTTTCTTTCCAACACCTGTTGATTTTCCAAGTCCTCATTTCGCTTGAGTAGCTGACCAGACGAGGACTGAGAGTGTGCATGTGTGTCTATGTGATTATTGGAGTTGATTTGATTCTAGGGTTTATTTTTGATTTTTTTTTAATTTGTTCTTATTTTTTGTAGGTTATACTGAACCACTGGATAAGGAGACAGAGATCGTGGTCCCTGATGGCGATTACGGGCTGTACGCAATTGACATTTTGGACCCTTCCATGGTAATTTTGAGGAATATATTGTAAACATAATTAAATTGGGACTGGAAGTTTGCATACTCTTTGTTGAAATCTTAAAATACTGATGTGTTTTTGGTGTAGATGGCGACGTGCTTGCACTTGAGTGAAGTCTATCAGTTTCACGATATGATTGACATGCTGGTAGGATGTGGTTATAAGAAGGGAACCACACTGTTTGGTTTTGGTTACGACTTCAGGCAGAGCAATAGGTAGGCCGTAGGCTTTCGCTCAACTGAGTGCAAAAGTCATTGTTTGGATGCTGCTATTTAGATGATGAACTGTTGATGCTGTTTCTTGTTAGAACTGAAAAGTCGATGAAGGGGTTGAAGGAGAGATTGGAGACTGCTTACAAAGCGTCAGGGGGTAGAAAAGTTAATATAATTTCACATTCAATGGGTGGATTGCTTATCTCGTGCTTCATGGCTCTCCACAATGATGTGCGTATGCTTTTCTATCCGCATTTTGATTCTTTTTTAAATTTTTTGGTAACATGGAAGTGGGAGATACCATACCACGTAGGATTTTGCCTTGTTTTGTTCTCGAGTTCTAATTTGATAATTTTTGTTAGGTATTTTCCAAGTATGTGAATAAATGGATCTGCATTGCTTGCCCTTTCCAAGGTACATGATCCATATTCACTTCATGCTTTTAGTTTGCATTTAATGTGTTTTAGTTTCATATCGACAAAAAGATAAAAAGAGAATTAGAAGGAATTTCGTTTCTTCAGGAAAAAAAATCTGTAAAGAAAAGAAATGAGTGAAAAAGCATTAGCTCTTTTAGAGAACTTCTTTATAAGATGAGTTGAAGATTTCATTACAAAAATCTCATATCACTGAGCAATTCATACGTATGCAAAAAGTACCTGATGCAACTATTGTGTGCCTCTAAAAACACTTAGGCTTGAAAAGGAGTAGAATGCCAATTTCATTAGATACAGTCCCTGTAAGCTTTCAAAAATCACTACAAGAAGAGGGAGATGATTAAAAGGGAGAAGGGGAGATATATATCCATTATGTGCTTTCTCAAAATATGCATTGGACTGTGATTAACAGGTGCAGCTGGCTGTATCAATGATTCTCTCCTGACTGGTTTACAGTTTATCGAAGGATTTGAGAGCTACTTCTTTGTGTTAAGATGGACAATGCATCAACTGGTAAATACTTTTTGTCAAGGACTCTTTACTCTTCATTTTTTTACTCACATCTCTTACATCGTACACAAAAGTCAGAGCATTAGCCCTAAATTGGTAGTCTGATCAGTACAGAAATACTGTCTCATCCTCTGGAATCTATGCAGTTGGTTGAGTGCCCATCGATATACGAGATGTTGCCAAATCCAGGATTCAACTGGGAAAAGCAACCTCAAATTCAGGTCTGGAGGAAAAGTGAGGATGATTTAGTACAAAAAGAATGCTATGGTCCAACTGAAAGCATCACTTTGTTTGAGGAGACATTGAAGGATAACGAGGTATTGCTTAATATGTTGGTTCATGTCATTTCTCAAATGAAGCTCTACTCTAAAGTTTAAGCCTTTCGAAAGGTTACCCAGTACATAGACATAAATGCACTCATAAAGGAATAAAGAGTTCACTTCTTTATGTTATGGCAATTCACTCTGAAGTGAAGATTCATTTTTGTACAACATGTTTTAACCTAATGGGGTTTCTATGGCTGCAAATATTGTGAGCTGTATTTTGTAAAACTTGTTTTTTGGCGCACCCGATCACCACGAGATTCAAACTCTGGACGTGGAGATTTTCAGAAATTCACTCACTCTGTTTACCACGGGGTCACATAAGTGATAAGACTTCTAGTTATTATTGAATCTCACGTTCACAATTCATATGCTTCATGTATTTGTGAATTTAGTTCTTCTGAAACAGTTTTCATTTGGCACAGCTGGATTTTGATGGGAAAACAGTACCACTTCCTTTCAACTTGAGTATTCTGAATTTGGCTGCTGGGACCCGTCGAATTCTCAACAGTGCTCAACTCCCGGATGGAGTCTCCTTTTACAACTTATATGGGATATCATTTGATACGCCTTTTGATTGTTGGTAAGCTTCTTAGTGAATCCTGACTCCCTGATTAAAACGTCAGGTGAACAGTTATAGGTTGGTGAGCCATTGCAACTAGAACCTCTGTTGTATCTGCAAATTTCATTTTAAAAGCTGGGTCAAGCAAGAACAAGAATCATAGTGATCAGAGGTCAATTTTTTTTTTTTTAAAAAAAAAGAAGAAAAAAAAGTGTTACTTAATTGGTGATGCCATCACCCACCTTAGTGCCTCACAATTGAAAAATCTATTCATGCAGTTACGGTTCTGAAGCTTCTCCAATTCAAGTTCCATCTGACTTATGTCACACTATGGTGAGTTGTTTTCTCATCTCATATTTTTTTGGCTGGTCCGGATCCTCCTATTCTGGGTGTGTCTACGTTTTCATAATGAAGATGTTTGCCATCGAATAAAATAATCATAAGAGTTATCTTGTGGTTTCAGCCGCAGTATTCGTATGTGGATGGAGATGGAACAGTGCCTGCAGAGTCAGCAAAGGTAACTAACTACATGATAGCTGTGGGTTATTATGCATGAGAGTTAACATATTTTAACACCGATTTTGCTGTATGAGCTGAGGGCAGAAGATCTTGTCACAGTTATTTCTAAATCACATTTCACGTGTTGAACAGGCGGATGGGTTTAAAGCGGCTGCAAGAGTAGGGGTTGCTGCCAGTCACAGAGGATTACTGTACGATGAGGCAGTCTTTGAGCTGATCAGAAACTGGTTGGGGGTGGGTACTGAAGAGAAGTTCAAGCACCACTTCAAGTCTTCCAGAGTTATGAACGTACCTTCGTAATAACTCAGAATGTTCCGCGACAGCTTCCTTCGAGTATGTGCACACAATTAGAAGTCAGAATATCATCACATCACCAAGTCATGATGACTCATAATAGCACATCCATGTTACCACGAAGTTATAGTACTGCCCGGTTTTCCCTGACATAGATTCTCCACATAAAAATTTTCAGTGAGATTTTGTTAAACCTATTTAACTGTTTTAGTGTGCACTCTTGGCTCAAGATCAGATTAGAGTTTGGTGTCGGGTCTGGTACTGTTGCTGACTTTTGCGCCCTTAGGTTCCGAAATTGTAGGATGTCTGGAAAAGTGATCGCTTTTGATGAAATTGGCATCTGGGTGTTGGTAGTTTCGGGTGGGAATTAATCGGATTGCATGTCGGAGGCTGCACGAGAAAACTTCTGACACGATTGGATTGGATTTGAGCAGACAAGACAAACCAGAGAAGAACATCAGCTGTTGTCCTGACCGGTCACATTCAGTTAAAGGGTTTTGGGAGTGGGAAATGGGCGATTGGAGGTTCGACAGAGCCATGAGAATTCTGGCCGCAATTCAATTGTTGACACGGACTTGTAATCAGAAGTCCAGAAAACTATCATAATCCCCATATTTCCCTTGGACTTTCCGTATCTGTTACTAACCCTGTCTCTCTCATGTGATTCATCACCCATATCTTGTGTTCTCCCCAATAGTCTCTGTCGTGGGAAGAATATACGATGCAAAGACCTGGAGAACGTCTCATGGTTTTGGAGTCACATGCAGAAACATGACGATAATTCATCTGATCCATCACCTGAAGGATGCTGGTTGCAAATAGATGATGCCATGGACATTACAGGTAGAACAAACATTGTCTGAATGAATGGAATCAGCACAAAGCTGTCTTGAACATGAAAGGAGTTCTTCGTCATGGGAGTACGATGGGAAGACTTACACTACCCTTTACAAGGGTGTGCCCTGGTATTTCTCTTTTGCTGTCTTCGTGTTTCAAAGATTCTACACACATAATTGAGAGGATGATTTCACCACCAAGAAAAGCATTTTGAATTTCATATCATGGCACCTGGTCCAGCTTTAGCAGACACACCGTGCTATGGCTTGGAGCATTGGTTTTGTTAATCTTTGTACTTGATATTATTTCCATGGTTTTTGGGGCACGTACTTTACATATGGAACTATGGAAGTGAAAGGGGGATACATGACATATAAAAGTTGGGTGCTGACTTTGACTACTGAGCAGCACCGTAAGCCTAGAAAAGGGTGACTTTCTTGGGCATCCTGACGTGATGGTCATTGTTATCCAACATATTTTATCTGTTTTGTGCATGGGAGTATGAGCTTTTGAGGCAGACAGATATTCTGCAAAGAAAATCGATATGATAAAGGTCACCATTATGACAGATAAACGAAGTTCCAAGCTCCAGGTAGGCAATAGGTGATACTGACTGCTTTTACAGCATTGCAGGTTTCTCATGAAAAGATGAATCCAATTCTACATTTCGCTATTCATACATTCTAAGTGCCACTAGCGTTGGCTTACAGCGCCTTTACTTGAAGGATGGGGGATAAGTATATGCTCGACATTTGAATCTAGTTGTTGCAGCATTGACTCAGTTGTGTTGTTTGAACTTTGAAGCCAGCCATGCCCTGCTTGTTCTACACGCAGCTAAGATTTGCAGTGTAGAATTCTAAAGAGAAGATGTTATGCAAATAGTCTGAAGTCGCTCCAGTTGCTTCTACCTCTCCCTAGATACAGAAAGCAAACTTTGTCAGTGACGCTCATCCTGTAATGTTTCAGGGGGCATGGCTGTCCACAATCACACAGTGGCTAAAAGCAATTATGACTTTTAGGCTTAACTTCAAATGTTTAGTACTGACTGAAGATTACAGATGAATAAGACAACACTACATGGAGTGCCAGGCCAGCACAGTGCTATGTACAAGTGTAGATATGACAAATTATTTTCACATTTTTCCATTACTAAATGCCTCCCAAGCCATCCACTCTATTATTCCATTGATGAAGATTTTGGAATCTAGTGCTGCATGCAGGGCTTTCATAGACCTCTGCTGCCCTGGCAATGCACCAACAGGATTGTTTAAAACAACTGACAGTGTGACATTCGCGTTTTGAGTTGAAGATTCGGGTTGCATAGGAACTGCAAGTGATCATCTAGCGCCGTCGCTGCTGACACATTTGGCAAGTGTTGGTTGTTGTGAGATTGGCAAAGGTACAATGCTCACAAGACCAGTGCGTCGCATCATCAGATGTGGCTTTGATGGATTTAAGGGGAAGTGCCTTGCCTCTACCGCTTCGTCCTGCCTTAGAACCACCACCCAAGGTCTTAGAGCTTGATGACCTGCTGGTGGCGCCATGGGAATCAACATCGGACAAACCATTCTCCAGCGCTCTCACTAGATTCTCAAAATAATTTCGGGTTACACTGCATCACACCATTATTTTTCAAATCAATACCCAAAAGAAAGGTTTGCATATACACTTGGCAACAACGCAAGGATAGCAGAACAATAACGAAGAATCAAACATCGTGAGATCCAGCAGGTAATGGAAAACAACACAGTTAGATCCAAGTGTGCAACAGAACTGATATTTTCTTGACCATCCAGCAATCTGCAGTATATGATTTATGCTTGACACACAAATCCAGTAAAAGTCAAATTTAGAAATATAACCTGGTCAGACCAGCTAGCTTGGTCCTAAACTCATTGAAATCTTTTGAAGGGCCCACGGCAGTTAGATAAACCTGCAGCTCTTTCTCTGCACACTGATGGAGTCGCTCCAAACCAGACTCAGCTTCACCTATGGATTAAAGTGAAAGTATTTATAGTATCATGTTGTAGACAGACAGCGCACACAAAAATACATAGATAACTACATACCCTGCAAGTACTCAAAGAACAGTCTCTTGGCTTGTTCATGCTCGGGGAGATAATACCCATATGCATATGTCCATTTTAAAACTCTCCTGCATTCAACTATCTGCGACCACAGAATTGAACATGTAAGTCATAGTCAGGATAGGATACAATAGACAATCATATTTCCGATTACCTGCTGCCAAGCCTCTATGATAAATTTGAGTTGTGATTCCGGCTGGCACTGTATATCACTCAGCCTCTCAAGCTACAATCAAAGAGCAGACAGCTCTGCATCAAGCTCATAAAGAAAACAACAGATAGTACCGAGTCTCATTGCTTTACAATGCTTAACAATAGGGAGTTTTTCAAATAATTTGAAACTGATTCACTCCCTTTTGTTATCTTATATTCCGATTTTCTTTTTAGCTCAAATTGAAAAATGAATGTTGATTTCCAATAAGCATCGGAAAGACATTCATTTAAGCACCCTTGTCAAAATACACACGATTATCTGTATCTGTAGCAATTACTAAAACTATCATGGACATAAGCGTAATAGGTGTACAAAAGATACATTTCTGTTTCTCAACATAATTAATCCTAAAAAAATGTAACTATAGGGGAAAAACAACCAAAAAGGTACAACCACCTCTAGGGGCGATAATGTGAGCTAATTGTCCCTTCATTATGTTCCACACACAAGAATATGTGGAGAGTGCAGACTGCAGACATACTCTTAAATCAGATACTAAGTGGCAACAAATTTTAAGAACCATAAAATATTTAATTCAATTTTCAGGAACAAATGGCAAATAACACTTCTAATTGAGAAGTTTTACAAAGAATAGCGTATGACTGACATTTGAAGAGAAAGTAAAGCAGAAACTATTGAGCTAGTCTTTAACCGAGAAGATTCAAGACAGTCATACAGCTTGCAGGTGCCAATTGCATCTCCATAAACATATGCCAATTATTAGTTCAGCACATATAGATTAGCAAGAAGAGATCGATTACTCACATGCAAATTTTGCATCTGCTGTAGATCCGCGAGAGCTTTTTGTCGCGACTGCATGTGCCAAAAAAGAAGAAGAAAGAGGGTCAGAGTAAGGGGAAAAGTCATTACGACTCAGTAATAATGAAATATTTGAGTACCCAGATATTACTTACCGACTGATTGGTTGCCCATCGTTCATAATAGTGGGTATACCTCTCCAATGAGTTTTTAGCCATCTCTCTGCGTTTTTCAGCCTCATCATACTGCAATCAATGGTTTATAATCTAATAAATTATCGAACATATTTGTATGTGGTGCAATTGCAGGAATTAATAAAATCATATAAATTCAGCTACCACTCCCTCTTGCTTTGCTGTTTCATAACGGTTGCAGGCATAAAAACCGCCAGTCCTTTCACCATGTTCGGACCATGCACCAAGACAAAGCCTGGAGCAGCATCAACAAACACAGAAAACTGAGAAATAGAAAATATCGGTAATAATGACAGAGATATCTAAGTGCAAAATGATGTGACATATTACCGCTTTAATATGAAATCACACATAAATTATACTTCACCGGCCCCAAACCATAATCACTTTTCTTGTATTGCAATCCCATGTTTGCTTTATTAATTAGAATTAGTTTTTTCTTAGAACAATTACATATCAATGCTTTCCTATACATTCGTTGTAGTTGCTAATGGGTACAATTAAGAGAACTCTATCCTAAGCTAAAAGCCTGTTTGTATCTAATATTTTGTTAGCTGCATATTGTTATGAGCTGGATGCATGATATGAAACAAACGAAGTACTAGTGTCCTGGTTCGTATTTCAGTTCTATGAAATATTAACATCCAGTTATTTAGTACACAAAAAAGAGAAATGTACTAAACTAACAGTTTGAAGAGAGACTTACCAGCAGAACTCAAATTTGCAAGGTGGAGTGCAAGTAATGTGCATGCAGCCCTGGTTTTTCTCAATTGGCCGCTTGCACTTTGGACAAGGCTTTGAATTCGCTAGAATCCTGCGTCATCCAAAATCATTAGAAAAAATTATCCGTGGATAAAAAATTCTGACAATGTGTACCGACATATCAGCATGACTTGTGCCGCAACAATCAGTATTAGTGCAACAAATCAGGTTGTCATTACAATGTTGACAACGACTGACAAATGCACATGCTGCCTGACTCAACTCAACCAAATGATATCTTAAAACATGTAGTTTCTGCGCAAGTTTATTTACAGCTTGTAATGTAGATAAGCTAAATTGTAACACCACAATCAACATCTATGACAGACATCAGACTTCCATAACCACATAGCCTGCGTCTAAAATAAATTGTTATGTAGAAGTTAATTTGAGTGAGAGACGCAATGCTCAAGCCTCATTGGCCACAGACAATAGTGATAGCATCGAAGCCAATTATAAGAAACACTTAAAGCACTTAAACATTTTTTATATGGATTTGCAAGTTCCTAGTAACTAATTCAACCATCTATGAAACGAATGTGGCCCAGTACAGATCCATACCAATTCATATTTTCAGACTCAGCGCTGTTTTTTAAAATCCACTTTTCCACGGTGTTACAATCAACCGGACGATGAGCCTCCTCCGTACACTACAATTCAAAATAGCTTATGAGATTTTGTGCAAGATACGCATCTCTGCTACCATAGAAAGAATGTAAGTGATTTGCATGAAGAGACTGTACATTCCAACAAAACCCGAATGAACAGCGGCAAGAGACATCATAGTTTCCACTGCCAACTACAAAATCCACCGCATAATCACAGCCGGGAGCAGGACACCATTTTGTCTGTACAAAAAGATAGCATGTTTTACAATATATTATAGGTACCATATAAAGGGAACCCGTATATCCTCGAACTGGTAAAACAATAACTTGTCAACAAAAATGTTCATAAGCTTTTTAGTCTAAAAGAAAGCAATGCTAGGAGATAATGACAAGAGCTGAGTCTTGACACAAGATATCATGATGGTAGCGTGGTTAACTATGTCGCAAAACGACTACTTCAAAGAGAATGGCGCATAGGTGAGAGACCAAGAAGTTGGCTGCCTCTGAAGTTGTAAAACAAACTGTTTCATAAGGAAACATCTACATTTCAGTTCACAAGTAGCAAAGCTAACTACTAGTTGGAAACATCAGCAGCACGACAATTGTTGACACTCTAAGCACTGACATGGTAATTCACTACAATAACCTTAGTTTTGGCCAGTAAGGACGATTTAGCAATATGATCTTCCTATTCAACGTCTTTTCTCATTGTGCAAGTTGTTTACATCCCCTTGAAAACTTCTGTTGATCACAATTAAGCTATATTCGAGCATCATTTTACTCCACATAACTTGATAAGAAACTGATAGTTTAGTTCTTTTCATGCTTACTGCAACAAAGGATGAAGTATGAAATTTATCTTGACCACTTATTGACTCTCCACAGAGAATATAATATTATTAAAACAAACTAAAACAGGAAAATGCAAACGGCCTGAAAGATGTGCTATTAAACCAAGTGACAAGGAAAATGCTAGAGGCTGTAACTCTATTTTGGAATTACCTTTCGGTTGTCTTCAACATACGATCTAAGAAGATATCGAGAATACTTTTCTCTATCTTCTTCAGAAGACAACGTATCTACCATGTCTTGACCAACAGCAGCACTACACGATGGGTCAGGACACCTAAGCATCAAGCATCCCGGACCATCATTTATTGAGGTGCTGATATAGCCTGCATAAGAGTGTAAATTTACCAATTAAAACGTGTGTTCATGCATTTACTTGTTAACGCACCAAATATACCAGGGCCCCATTAACACTTGAATCCATATAAATTCTTCGAGTATGGATCCCAACCTCCCCAGCAGGAGGTGCAAAACGGATGTCCACATGCTGCGGACTTAATCTTATCACAAGGATAGGTTTCAAAACAAATTCCGCAGGTGAGCTGCAATGAACGTGCAGATGTTAGGATAAAACACAGGAGTAATCAAAATACTCACCAAGTGTCAGATACACATAATCAAACGACTCTCCAAATGTAGTATACTGGCAAATCCATCAAAGAACACAGAAATTTACTGAAAATCAGATAGTTAACAATATATAAAGTAAAGGATGTGTGAGAAAGACAACATTCTCCCACAATGGATAGCTCTTCATGAGCCCCCCTGCTTGTGAAATTCACAGGGTCAATAGTGCTATATCATTATCAGGTTTGGTTCTGGGAAAACAAGGAAACGGCTTTTAATCACTTGATGTGACCAAATGTGACCTATCATAGCATGCGCATAATAATAAAGTTTTGTGCAATCTTCTTGTCCACTACCACCTGTTTTTCTTGTGGGTGAACAACGCCACAATCACTTTTTACTAAATAATGACGATCACAAGAGCTGTAATCTACTGTGCAACTAACAGATGCCGCTTAATTGAAATTATTAGTTTCTGGATAAAAAATGAGGTATCTCACTTCCTGCGCATTTGGGAACTGAACAACTGGTTTCTCCAACAAGCCGACGACCTTGCGGGCCTTCTCCTCATTGGCAAACCATTCGTCATGCACTTTACTGACACTCCTGCATTCCAGATGAAATGAGAAATTACACAACTAAAATGTACTGTGTGCCATATGCATGGCTTACAACATAAATTTAGTATACGTAGGATTATTTGCCTACACATATGCAGATATGTACAAATAAACCAACTCAATAATTCTTGTATGCTATAATCTATAGGAGTCAATGCAGGATCTATTAACTGGAGTTTAAAGTATTACCAGTTATACTGCCGAAGTAATATACTAGCCGAAACTGGTGAAATAGAAAGCACATTAGATACTCTCATAATGTCTTCTTCTTGTCTGCTTCGAATATCAACTTCACTAAGAATGGTATAGCTCAACTGAAAACAACAAACACGAACACTTAAATGATGCAACATGAAGATTACTAAGTTCTGGAGCCAAATGCCACATCCACAATATAATGCCCCAAAGATGTAACCATAATTCGAGAACCCCTGGCCATATTATTATTTATGCTTGTAATTTGTAAAAAGGCAAAAAAGTGGTTAAAATATCAATAAGGGTAGAACTCTAAAATAAAACAACAGTTATGAACCTGATGCAGAAGCCACCCCTATAGTGTGGAAAAAAAATTGACAGAAGCCAAACCTAAATAGGTGGAAAACTAAACTCAATAGAAGTGGAAACTGAGCTGAAGCCAGTTGTAAACTTACCATTTGAACATGAAAATACAGACAAATCATTTGAAACATTTGAATGTGGCAAGTAAACGTATACTTATATCAAGTAGCACCAGATGGCTCTCAACAAAACTCAAATAAAACAGCTTGACAGCCGGTTCCACTGAACAGTTTACACAGCAGAACCATTTAAAAACATCACTCAATAAAAAAGTTAAAGCCTGAAGCTGGAAGCTTGTAGTTCTACAAAAACACCATACCAAATCAAACATAATCAAACCCACAAACCAAACCGCCACCACCAAAGTCACAGGCCAATAAAGAAATGAAAAAAGAAAAAGACAGCTCGGGGTACCTGATGTCGGCTGGAAATAAACTCATCGGAATCGTCAGAATTATTATCAATAAACTCATAATCATCGTCTGCATCAGCTTCGCTATCCATCCCGCTGTAGAAATCTTCGTCGACGGATTCAGAGCCGTTCGCGTCCAGCATGTCGTCGTCCGAGTCCATTGCTCCACGCAATCGAATGCGACAAATTCGGCACAAGCGAGGCGTCCGATACCTGATCCGGACAACAAGGCCGGAAAACGATCGGTTTACGGAATACGGACGGGTTGACGGCGGACGATCGTCGGTTAGGGCACGGACGAGAGAGTTATTTTTTTGGGGGATGGATGATTTTCAGGTGTGAGGAAGAAGGAAATGATGACGTGTGACGAAAAAGGAGCTGAAAAAAAAATGTAATTAAAAATGAACGCGTGATTGTCCGCACGGATGGGCCTTCGATCCGAGTCTTTCTGGGCCTGGGCCCGTCGAAATTGACAACATTTTGTTTCGCGAATACAAAAGACGGTTCGAGCTCCAACCGAGTTATAACGAATTTTTTAAATATATGTTTAAGTTCTGTCGCTTAATTTGAATGAGTTTGAGCCGATTTCGAATTTTATTCAAGTATTTGGATTAGTATGTATGAGAAACGAATTTCAAACTAATTTGATCAAGTTTTAAACAAATTATTTATATAAAATTTCATTTTCGTAACTAATAACTTAATTTTTTATGAAAAAGTGTTCCTAATCGAGTTTACAAATGAGCATCACATGAGCAATAAATGATTTTTAACAGAGTTTTCAAACAAGCTTACGAGTTGCCTATTCACTGCACGATTTGCGCCCACGTGCTTCTGTTACGTATCACCATTCTCCTCGGCGGTGCCAGATCTCTAAGTGCGCGTTTGGTAAGACGGATAACCATCCGTATTGGATAATTAATACGATTTAGTGGTGTTTGGTTGGATATTTGATTACGTATTAATAATACGCGGATTAAATTTTACTGTTTACCTACCGTATTATTACTACCACATTTTGAGGTGGGTTTATTTATACGGATGAAAAAACAAAACAGGGATTCAATAATATTCCAATTATACCCATGCCCTAGCTTCACAATTAAACGTGACAGCCAGCAGTGGTGACCGATGCAATTGAGATCCATGCCGACAACACTCGTGTTACTGTCGCGCAGTCGCCGTGGCGTCGACTCCGAAGACTACAGTGTCACCTCCAGCAACAAAACCTCTATCTGATTTGATGTCGTTCTTCTCATCATTGCTTCAGAGATTGAGGAGCAAAAGATAGATGCCTTGGACAGTTCTGCCTGAGAATTGACTTGATAACCTGAATGGATTCGATTATAATTGTTTTCGATGCCAAACACAACTTGACGACTTCAACAGAAGCAACTCGTTGAAAAATGAGCAATCAGCAGTCTCTTGAAAAAAAAAAAGTTTTTCACTTCGGTCAGCTCCAGTGAAGAAAAGCCAGTTGAGTTCTCACGCGGTTTATATAAGGGAGTTAAACTAGGAGGCGTAGCTGGTGTGGTTGTGGAAATTAACGGTATTGTATCCTATGACACCACCAAAACAAGACTAAAAGTAGTGCAAGGTGGAGGTAAAATCATTTTGAAAGGTCTTTATTCTGGCTTGGCTGCAAACATTGCAGGTGAACTTGCGAAGCAAAAGCTATTGAAATCATTATCAGAAAATTTCAGTACTGGTACTTTTGGTGCCTTGGGAGGATTTGTCGCTTCACTAGTTCGTATTACTACAGAGGTTGTAAAGCAAAAAAATGCAAATTCAGAGTGATTATAAACTAGCTGCGAAGAGAGACATGGATGATGCTGAGATTGGTGTCTTTTCTGGAGCTTTGATTGGAACTTGATAACACCTCTATCTAAGGGTGCATAAGTGCAGGGCTCACCAGACCTGTGTATTTTGTTTTCATGGTGAAGGGAATCCTTTGAAAGACAAAGTTTAAGGCATCTCTGTTATTTTTGAGACCCAACCGTTGGTAAAAAAAACTCTATCATCAAATCAGAAATCAAGCTTTCCTAAAAGGTGCACTATTTGTTCGAGCAACATGCGATTGACGTGGTGACTTTGAAGAGAAATTTAAAAAAAATTGAAGGGTATTAAAGTAAATTGAATTATTATCCGGTTTATTAATCAAACACATTCAAACGTATATGTAATACCTCTCAAAATAGTACCAGCATAAATTATACGCGTATTAATAATACCCACTTATTAATACGGACTACCAAACGTGCACTAAGCGAAGCTTAAATTAGAAGCAAACACTAGCAAAAACGGTCGAGTAACTTAAGTTGTAAAATATGTTGTTGCTTTGATGGTTAAAATATCTGACATGGTTCAATTAAGACTAACTTTTCTTGTCATTTTACTTTTCTAAGAGCAATTTTTTATGAAAATAATATATATTTCCTTATAAACTCACATAGAGACTAAATTTTCTTTTGAAATATGTTATTCCTTTCACGTAAAGATCCACAAAACTTTCTTATTGTGAGTTGAAGCCCTTCTCCAATTGATTTAGACTAATCATTTTGTGAGCCCTTGACCGAACTGAAAAACGAGTGCTTATATATAAAAATTTATGTAGTTTTATTTTTCTAATTTTTTATTTAAACTGATGTGAATAAGTATGGAATTCTTACTTGTTTGTTAAGAGAGATATTGTTATATAAAACTCAATATAGTAATATACATTAGTACAAAATTCACTTTAGAAGACGCTTATTTTGGCCATTTGACGATGTTTCATAAGTTCTATTAGTTGAAGCGTCTTAGTAAGTCAAGGGAATCAAACATCATCTATAGTGTACACTTTAGACAATGCTTATTGCTTATAAGCATCGCCTGATGATATATACACTTTAGACGGCACATGTACGTAAAAAGCATAGTTTATATATAGTAAAGCATAAAAATGATGTTTGAGTGCAACAAGCGCCATCTATATATCGTACCATTAGACGATACTTGTTACCTACAAACGCCGTAAGTATATACATTGGACGATGGTTGATACCATATGCATTGTCGTTTCATATACTTAATAATTTATAAAAATAGATATTATACACCCTAGACGATGCTTTTTACCCACGAGCTTCGTCTGTAGTGTTATTTTTTATTTTTTATTTGTTTTTACCAAATCCCTGCTCATGAAAAAGCCATTTGAGCTCAAAATAAACATTTTCAAGTCTGTTTCAAACATGTCATGAACCGAAAACGAAACAATACATATTGAATAAACCATTTTATATATAAACTAGGGGAAGATGGGATCCCTTAAATATGAATCAGCGGATCATCAACTAGCCCTAATTTATATGTATAGGCTGTTATTGATATATAAGGTGAAAAGATACACAAGCAACTTTATTTTGTGTATGCTTCCTAAGCTATATTACCACTTCTTTCTTAGTTAAATAATAAAGCTTACTGCTACATATGGTAATTTAACTGTGTTTTTGTCTAAGGTCATATAGATTTTTATCTATCGGGTAGGGCGTCTTCTGCCACCAGAACCATTTTCCCTTTGACAGTTGAAGTAGACAGCAGCCACTGGCAGACCCAGATTATAGAGTTCAGCAAAATCCCGTGTGTTGAAGTTCTGGCGCCACCCGGGTGCATAGACAGTTTGCCGCCCCAACTGCTTGAACAGAACAAATAGAAACCTGTGGATTCCAGCCGTTGGCCTTGGACTCTCGTAGCACACAATTTCTTGACCTATTAATAAAGAAAAAATTTAAGAATTAAATTCAAAAACAATTTAAATAAAGTAATAAGTTCGTTTTTATGGACATCAATATGACAGTTAACGAATATCGTTTATGGTACTTACCGAAATTGGCTCCAGTTGTAGCAGGAATGTCTGTAACCAGCCTGAGAGATAATGAAAATTCCATTAAAAATGAAAATATTAAAATGCTATTAAACCAAAGAGAAGAAATAAAAATTGCAACTAATAACGTTGAGTTGAAAAAAAGTGGAAAAGGATAATGAATAAATAAAAGTTGCTAACTAGTAACAACAAAAAAATTAGTCTGTGGTTGGGTTAGGAAAAATTTGGTTGAAAATAAGAAGAGAAATTTGTGAGAAAATGAGAAGAAAAGTTTGTAGGAAAATAAGATCGACAATTAGAAGGAAAATTTGTTTAAAATAAAAAATATTTTAGCATGTTTCCACTATTTTTTATCCTTAACCAAATAAGTAAAAATAGGTTAAATTCCATGTGAGAATCCATTTTCCTCCAAATTTTTTGTTCCACCAATTTTTTCCCAAACCGAACACACCCTTAAAGTGGCGTTAGTATAGGCTGGACCATCGCACTCTATGAAACACCACCTCCCTGCATGTAGAGATACCTTATTTTCTGAATAGCTAGAGAAGAAATGGGCTTTTTTTATGGCCATCCGTTTTATTCTGTCTGTATATTCTTCATTTCATTGGGTTCATATGTACAGTACACTAGCTACCATGCATGTTTTTGCAGTAGAAATTGAAGCTTGAAATTATCTGACTTCGAATATCCAACAATAATGTAAAGAATGAAAAATATACATATATTAAAGGATTCTGCTCATTACTGGGAAAAATAGTTGTAGATACTCAAAATCTACAAACCATCAAAATGGAATATTAAATTTTAAGAATTATATATGAACACCTGTATTTGTCCGTGTAATGAAAGCAGAGAAGATGCATTACATAATTAATCACACATGATGAGTAAGTGATTCAATTAGCCAAATTATTTTATTTTGAGCTAAATAAAGGCTGCTGCATTCATTTTTGATAAACAGAGATAAACTACTTCGTCTTAAATGAAAAATCTAGAGGAAAGCGGACTGAATCCACAAGTTCTCCATTGTAAAGAAAAAATAAAAGGCAAAAATGCAGAAGATATGATGAGAAGTGAAGCATTGGCAGGAACCAAAGTTAGAGGTAACATAATCTAGTTAAATCGAACTTGTAGAACTTTATCTTAATACGGGTTCCTCCTTCAATCTGAAAGAAGAAGCTACTTATGATAAACACTGAAAAAAGCATGTGATAAACATAAAATAGAAATAAACCATACCACTGCATTATTGAATGTCTTGGCTTGAAGGGACTAATATGCACCCTTTGGCCGGGCATACAAACAATTATTTAGTAAATGAAACCCTACAAAAATTCTCAACTAATACCTGCTATATAGTGTAGCAGCTTAAGATCACTGGAAGAAGATGAAGAGTGATGATATATGAGAATGAATAAAAGGAGCTCACCAGTGCAGGTATTCCCTCAAGTTTGGGTCACTAGGGCTAGGAGCATCTGGATCAACCATGACCTACATATCACAGATATTAAAATATAATAAAAACATCAAAACCCTAAAAACTTACTCTCTTAAAATCATATATAATCATATAAAATGGAAGTTGAACAATTTGAAAAGAAACTCAAAGAATATTAATCTTACCAGAGTGTAGAAGTTTCTGAAGTCGTATCCTCCAACATCAACCCTAGGTTGGTTCACTACCTGTGAAGGCTTAAGCTCACACCCATTGCTAACCTCCCTAGCTTTATTGTACGTGACCCTGAGAGAAATTGACTTTGTAAATGGCTCTAAGACATCCCCAATAACCCTGCCAACTACCAGTGGGTCTCTATCCCGTGGCATGGTTTTCAAAGAGTTGAAGGTGTATATACTTAGATATACTTTTTATACAACTTTTGAGCTCGAGTCTCCATGCTCTTCTAGCTCTATGAATACTGCTCTTCTGATTTTCATTGGTTGGGAAAACCTAAATCCCACGCTCAGGTATTTATAATGTCGTACTACTTGAAGTCGTTTAATGGAGAATTACCGCGTCCCAGCTAACGTCAGCTAGCCATTGCTTTGAAATTGAACATTCTTTCAAATCCACAGATTCTTTGCGCATTGCATTTTGCCTTTTTGGTGTCTATTCACTATCTGTAATTAAATGATTGTTACTTATAATTGTCGAAGCTTGTACGCATGCTTCAAATGTCTTACTGGTTCTAGCGTTGTCTTATAGATACAGCAAATTGTTTAGGATAAACAATAAAGCATTGAATAAATGTGAAGTATGTGCAGTAACCCTCTATTCCATCTGTGTGTGTGAAGTATGTGCAAGATAAGAGTTGGTCAAAAAAGATAGTATTGTCTGGCCAATCAGGGGTGATGGTGGTCAATGGGAGACTAGGGTGGAACCTTTAAATAAATATGATTTACTATACAATTTTTTTCATAACTGAAATCATATTACTAATTAACTGATTTAGTTATCTAATCTAGATAAATTTTAAAATTTTACTAGATTAACATTAGATATGACACATTGTGTCTCAGTTTGCATATGGAAGGTGCGTTTGTGTCCATTAGATGTAGATTTCGAATAAGTATACGTCGATAAAACATTTCGACCACGTGGCTTATTAATGTTGTCCATGTTAGCATATATATGTATATTGATTAAATGAAAGAAAGGACACAAGTTTTCCATTGTGTAAGAAAGATAGGAATATATAATTCGATTCTTTAAGATGATTCCATTGATGTATATTGTTGGTTCAGTGTTGGTGGGCATCCCCCTCTGTACAATCTTATTAAAAGTCAACTTGATCATCTTTGGGGTTCTTGAAGGACCTACAACATCATCTGAAATCTGCAACATTCATTCGTGTGACTCGTGTTTACACATTTTCTAATGCAAAATCAGATGCCACAAGAGCCATTTCACGCCTTCTAGAAGTCTCCAAAATCAGCTTTTTCTAGATCTAGCTGCATGATTCTAAATGTTGCGTGGTGTTTATTAATTGATCGCGCTGATATAGAGTTGCATTCTTATATAGTAGTATAGAAATGAAAAAGAAAATGATGAAGAGAATACAATAAAAGAATCGACAAATAATCACAGGATGGAGAATTAGCTTTAGTGTGTGACAACTTTTTCTAAAAGAAAAGATAAAAAAGTAGACAATACAAGGGATACCAAGTTTGTACTGTGCCGGAGGGCATATCCCAAGGCGAGGAATTTTATTATGCTAATATAAACTCTATAGTTTGTTTTAAATTCTTTGTTTTCAACTCATCCTATTTTGAAAGCTAACATGATTTGTCAATTTAATTACTTTTAGTTTCCCAATTAACTTGAATGGCTGTCGTGCATCCTTGTTAAGTGAATTTGACTGCACCTGCAACTCTATCCATCCACGCTGAAAACAATTTTTTCGACCACTTAAAAACGATGGATGTGTTATCGAGAATACTCTCTTTTTCCTTGTTGATTTTGTTCACTAACGGTATAAGGTTGTCCAGTGTGATTTTGTTCATAACGTCACATGGCATATGTCTTTCGAATGCAAAATGATACATGTTTTGTATTTAGTTTGTGATTTATTTCTTCCACTGTCAGGAGCATTTTTACTGCTCTAGCTGTTAAGTTATCCACTTATAATGGTCATCGTATGCAGTTGCAGAAATTAAAAACAGGGTTGAGATGAATGGAGTTTGCGATGAGGAACTGGAAGCCATAGAGAGAAGATGTAAATAAGGAATAAAGTGAGCATTTGCAGTTATATATATATATATATATATATATATATAATTAGGGAGTCAGTAGTCACTGTAGTTACATTGAACGACCAGGAATAATAAAAGCACCCCATGGAACATATCAATGATATATGTGAAAAGCAAACCCCACATACCTTGTATCCTCATCGTATCAATTTCTTCCATGGGACATAGATTGAGTTGGAGCATATCATAATTCAATGGGGAATTAAAGGATCACACCTAAAGACAAGGAACCCTGTTCCTTGAATTTTCTTTCCAGTATCGTCCACTTTGAAGTATTTGTCCTTGGGAACCTTCTATTTATAGTAAGTTCTTTTCGAAGCTTTTGGTTCTTTCCTTTCGGAATCAAATGCAACTTTTTCATAAAGCAATAGGGTTGGGGTGATAATGCATATTTTTAGATTTTGAACCAGTTCAGGGATGGTAATAATGTGATCCTCTTGTCATCTAGAATTTTTGAGTGAATAATAAATTCAGGAGAAATAGTACTAACCAATGAGTCATTTAGGGAAAACAAGAGAGGAAGAAAAATGTGAGGGAAAGTTAAAAAAAACGTTATATTTGATTAAGGAAAATTAGGATAAAAGAAAATTAGATTAAGAATTAGAAGAAACGTCAATTAAAAAAGTGTATTGATATTTTCCTTACAATTTGTCATCACTAAATCTAAAATGAAAAAATGAGATGCATTATAAGGATCCAAATAGATGAACCCTAATAATGAGTCAAATATCCAAATGGGTAGATCTTAATGGGGTCCAAAAACTCAAATGAATAGATTCTAAAATATCCAAATTATTTATTTATTATTAAGTCTTAAAATATGTTGGTGCTTGGATGATCTAGATGTTATTTTTTAATTGACAGGTCAAAGATTTTGAATCCGATTAATTTCAAATATTTTCGTTAGTTTGAGCTTGCCTTTGAGAGACATTTAATTGGAATTTTATGGGCATTCACACTCCAGTAAAAGAATATTTTCTTTAAGTTTCTTATTGTATTTATGACATTATTGAGTTGTATATTCATGACATTTACTTGGATTAGTTGAGAGCAATTTTAATTTGAGAACTTCATAGAAAATTTTGAACAGATCATTATGTGTGTGGAACAATTGTATTTTGATTATATGAGTTATTTATTAGGAAAAATGGATATGCCCGTCAAGGTATATAAACTACGTACCTTAGCGGCCAAAATATATGATTTCATTTTAATGGTGTGTTTAGGGGGTGTAGGGTTTTATGATTCAAAGTTTCTAATATTTTAGGATTTTTAGAGTTTTGAGGGTGTTTTATGGTTTATTTTTTTTTTGTATTTTTAGAATTTTACGATTTAGGGTTTTAGATTTGTGAAATGACGCCGTTTTTGATGAGTTTGGAAATATCCAAAAAAACACTAAAAATATGAAAGTTTGAAATAAAAAAATCTTTAAAACCCTAACAATAAAATTTCTAAACTTAGAAATCATAAATCTCATAAAAATAACCTAAAACGAAATTATATAGCCGCTAAGATACATAGCTTATAAGCCCTAACTAGGTATATCCGCTAAACTCTTCTTTGTTTAACTTTATTTATTATGAATTGTTAAATATCTTTAGTAACATATATTTTTTCAAAATGAACAAAATCACTCAAATTATATATTTAATTTCTTTTCTTTACTGACATCAAATCTCCCATAAAAAGTGCCAATATTTTCTCTCTCGATTTCATCACCATCAAATGGCTCCTATCTCTGTTGGCTCCTCCATTCCGGACGGCACTCTCGCCTATTTCGACACCGGCCGAGATCAGTTTCAGTAGGCTCCATCTCTACTCCTTCACTGCCGACAAGAAGGTCGTCCGATTTGGCGTTACGGTGCCTTCACTCCCACATGCAGTCTGAAGCATTGTGCCTGTGGATTCAACGAGATGGCTGCGTAGTTCAAATCCAAGGGCTTCAATGACCTTATTTGCATTAGTGTGAATGATCTACTTGTGATGAAGGCCTGGTCCAAGACTTTCCCTGAGAACAAACATGTCAAGTTCCTGGCTGGCGGATCTGCTGCCTACACCCGCGCTCTTGATCCTAAAGATCGGAGTTTGAAGCGCTTCTCATCTTGCCATTGGCCGTCGTTGTCGTATATTTTTCTTAGTTTGAGTTTTGCTGGTTAACATGTGGGTTTCAGTATTTTTTTTTTATTGTGAGCATGTGTTTATAGAGCATGAAATTAGGTAATTTTTTTTAGAGATAAAACTCAAAAGAGGGCCTGAACTATCACCACTTATCTAATTGCGGTCAGAACTATCACGATTTCTAAAAAGAGTGCGATAAAAAAAATTGGATTGATTTTTTAAAATAAAATTCATCATTACATTCATAAACTAATATTATTATAAGACTTAGATTTGTGTGCAAAAATTACGTCATTTGTTTATCAAAATAAACTACAGTGTTTTACGCACATAAAGAAAATGATGTCTTTTGATAACCAAACGATGTAATTTTCACACTCAAATCTAACTCTTCTAATAATATTAGTTTTGGAATGTAATGGTGAATTTTATTTTAGAAAATAAGTCTAATTTTTTTTCATTGCACCCTTTTTGAAAATCGTGATAGTTCTGATCCAATTGGGTAAACGTTGATAGTTCAGAACCCCTTTTAAATTTTCTCATTTCTCAGTTTTTTTCGTAGTGAACATTTGTTTGTATTAGTATAATAATCCAGATCTAAACCGAACACCAAACACAGCTAATTTCTCAGCGTCATGTCCACAGACATTGAACTATAAGCACTGGATATGTAGTTTTAGATTTTTTATTGTTTCTAGACAGTAAACCTGTACAATTTGGGGTTTTCTGTATAATGAACATATATAGTTTTTGTAGGTTTAATGAAAGTGAACATTATGTTTATAATCTACTTTACAAATATTCATCATTTTTTAAGGTTCAGTTTTTGAGTTTCTATTGTGTTTTGGTGCGCAAGGCACGCACACAAATTGTGCATCAAAATGACATTAACAAAATCAACATACAAAAATCAGCACACATCAATTTAAGCAGACTAAAAGTAATGAAAATTGATGCACAATGTGCACTATATAACATCCGATAGTGAACAATAATAGGCAAAATAATTTTTATTTTTAATAAAAAATTGGACTACAATCTTTATAATTAATAGCAAAAAATTAAAATGTGGAATACAAAAATAAAAACAAAAACTCAATGTTCTGTTTTACCTATTTATATTAGTAGGCTGCCTAATTAATAAAATGATTTTGTTGATGTATTTATTAATTAGTACTTTCATTAATTTCAATTGGTTTCCTAATTGAAACAACATTTAAAATATATTTATTAAAACACTAATAAATATAACACATCATCACACATATTCATAACCGTCGTATTTGATTTCGATTAATGAAGTAATTCTCAATATTCTCAGCAAAAGATGATTCTCAGCTGATTTCTCCCCTCCAATGAATACTCTATATGTGTCCATGCTTTCGAGCTCATCTAAAATTAATAAATAAATTATTAAATTTCTATGAGTTAAATTTTTAAAGTCATGCAATTATGTATCAAATATTTGGAATATGGAAGTTTTTAATTAGAGACTGAAAAATGTGAGAACTCTTAGAGATTTAGATTCGTTTCTTATTATACTAATGAAATAAATATAAATAAATTATGTTAATGAAATAATTCATAATAAAATTATAATACTTAAATAGGTTATATTTTTTTTGTATAATGCATGCATGACTTCATTTATAGAAGAAAACTGTTTAATTACATTCATACATTATGACAATTTCGAAGTACTTGCTGAGCATTTTGATATACCCGAGATACTGTTGAGCCAATGGCGGTTCCACTAGGTGATCAACAGGGACAGCTGTCCATCCAGGTTCAGACCAAATAACTCATAATTCAGTGTAAAAAAGATTTATTTTAATTTTTGTACCCCCAATTAAGTTTAAAAATATTACATTTCTTATTTTTGTACTCCCATTCAGCTTAAAAAATTTTTGTATCCCCAATTAAGCTCAAAAATATTAAATTTTTAGTTTTTATATCTTCATTCAGTTAAAAAAAAATTTGTACCCCCAAATTAAAATTTCTTATTCCTCCACTAGGTTGAGCTATAATTGGTTCTCAAATATATATATATATATATATATATATGACTTGTACAAAAAAGAAACAATATATGTAGTATTCAATATAGGGTTAATGGTTATAAGGTGACACCTTATATTAGTTATATGAGAAATCATCAAAATATCATCATTTTACTTCTTCTGTTTTTTCATTTTGATATTTCAGGACGTTCACGACATGGTCCTAAATACCCTAAAATCCTTAAATCATAAAAAAACTAAATCTAAACCCTAAAATCTAAACATCCTAAATTCGAGTGTCTAGAAACCCTAAAACCCCCAAAAACCATAAAATCCTAAAAATATGAAAATTCTAAAACACGAAAACCCTAAAAGAAAACACTCTAACATGTTAGAATCCTAAAACCCCCCTAAAACTTAAAAGAAAAAGAGCAAAAATATGTTATTTTGCCCGATCCCTTACATAACATATTTAAGATGGCACATCTCATATCCCATTTTCCCTTCAATATATCATTATGGAGAAACTAGGGGACATCAGATCCCTTAAATATGAATCAGGGGATCATCAAATAACCCTAATTTATATGTATAGGCTGTTATTGGTATATAAGGTGAAAAGATACATAAGCAACTTTATTTTGTGTATGCTTCGTTAGCTATATTACCACTTCTTTCTTAGTTAAATAATAAAGCTTACTGCTACATATAGTAATTTAACTGTGTTTTTGTCTAAGGTCAGATAGATTTATCTATCAGGTAGGGCGTCTTCTGCCACCAGAACCACTTTCCCTTTGACAGTTGAAGTAGACGGCAGCCACTGGCAGACCCAAATTATAGAGTTCAGCAAAGTCCCGTGTGTTGAAGTTCTGGCGCCACCCGGGTGTATAGACAGTTTGCCGCCCCAATTGCTTGAACAACACAAACACAAACCTGTGGATTCCAGCCGTCGGCCTTGGACTCTCATAACACACGATTTCTTGACCTGTTAATAAGTAATTATTTTTTTACAAAGTAAAGTTCCAAAATATGTATATATATATATTCAAGTAAGTTCCTTTTTATGGACATTGATATGGCAGTTTAACGAATATCGTGTATGTACTTACCGAAATTGGCTCCAGTAGTAGCAGGAATGTCTGTAACTAGCCTGAGATAATGAAAATTACATTAAAAATGAAAATTAAAAATCTATTAAACCAAAGAGAAGAAAGTAAAAATTGCAACTGATAAGGCTGAGTTGCAAAAAAGTGGAAAGGGATAATGAATGATTAAAAGTAGCAACAAAGAATCAATGTGGCGTCAGTATCATTATAGGGATCGAACATCATACGATATGAAGCACCACCTCCTCGCATGCAGAGATACCTTATTTTCTGACGCTAGAGATGGAAGAAATGGCGGTAATTGTTCTTGTTGGTCAATATGTGCTTTTTTTACGGTCGTCCGTTTCTCTCTATTCTTCATTTCATTGGATTTGTATGTATAGGACACTGGCTCTCATGCAAGTTTTTACAGTAGAAATTGAAGCTTGAAAAAGAATTTAAAAACCGGATCTTTGTAAAAAAAAGTAATGCAGATACTCAAAATCTAAAGACGGACTAATAGTCTACCATAGTCTCATCCAATTAAGACATCCTCTGGGTATATGAAATCATAAGTGATTTAATTAGCCAAATTATTTTATATTGAGCTAAATAAAGGCTGCTACGGCATTCATTTTTGATAAACAGATAAACTATTTCGTCTTTTCAAATGTAAGATCTTGGAAAGCTGGCTGAAGCCATTATAGAGGAAAAATAATTAAAAGTCAAAAATGCAGAAGATGAGAAGTGAAGCATTGTTAGGAACCGAAGTTGGAGGTGACATAATATATAGTTAAATCGAACTTCATCTTAATACGGGTTCCTCCTTCAATCTGAACAAAGAAGCTACTTGTGATAAACACAGAAAAAAGCATGATAAACATAAAATAGCAATACAACATACCACTGCATTGTTGAATATAATGTTTTGTGTGAGCTAGCTTTAAGGGACTAATATGCACCCTTTGGATAAACAAACAATTGTTTTAGTAAATGAAACCCTACAAAAATTCTCAACCAATATCTGGTATTGCTGTTTTGTAGTTAGTTGTGTTTATCTTTCTTAAGAACTACTGGAGCAGCTGATGATGAAGAAGATGAAGATGATGTTGATGTTGATGAAGAGTGATAATATGAGAATGAATAGCAGGAGCTCACCAATGCAGGTATTCCCTCAAGTTTGGGTCACTAGGACTAGGAGCATCTGGATCAACCATGACCTGTGTCACAGAAATCAAAATATAATAAAAACATCAAAACCCTAAAAACTTACTCTCTTAAAATCATATATAATCATATAAAATGGAAGTTGAACAATTTGAAAAAAAAAAAAAAACAACCAAAGAATGGTAATTAAACTTAATTACCAGAGTGTAGAAGTTTCTGAAGTCATCTCCTCCAACATCAACCCGAGGTTGGTTCACTACTTGCGAAGGCTTAAGCTCACACCCATTGCTAACCTCCCTAGCATTGTATATGACCCTTAGAGAAATTGACTTTGTAAATGGCTCTAAGACATCCCCAATAACCCTGCCAACTACCAGTGGGTCTCTTTCGCGTGACATGGTTTTCAAAGAGTCGTGATTGTATATATTGATATATACTTTTCGTACAACTTTTGTGCTCGGGTCTCTACGCTCTTATAGCTCTATGAATGTTGCGCATATGATTTTTATTGGTTGAGAAAACCTAAATACCACGGACAGGTATTTATAATGTCGTACTACTTTAAGTCGTTTATTGGATAGTGTTGTTCCTGTCCCAGCTAATGTCAGCCAGCAATTGTTTTGAAATAGAACATTCTTTTAACTCCACAGATTCTTTGCGCATTGCTTTTCGCTTTTTTGGTGTCTATTCACTATGTATCTGTACATGATTGTAACTTGTAATTCTCAAAGCCCTAACGCATGCTTCAAATGTCTTATTGATTCTAGCGTTTTCTTATACCGCAGATTGTTTAGGATAAACAATAAAGAATTGAGCTCATGTCAGCATTTCATGTGAAGTTACCCTCTGTTCGATCTGTGTGTGTGTGAAATATGTGCAAGATAAGAGTTGGTAAAAAAATATAGTATTGTCTAGCCAATCAGGGGTGATGTGGTGGTCGATGGAAGACTAGCTAGGGTGGAGTCGTTAAATACATGTGATTTCCTCTACAGTGTTTGTTAATAATATAATTGAAATCATATCAGTATATATAATTAACTGATTTAGTTCTCTAATCTCAATAAATTTTGAAATTTTACTAAACTAATATTAGATTTGACGCATGTTTGTGTGCATTACATACTTTAAAGATATATGAGCTTCTAATAAATATACGTCTGTTTTTTAAATTTAATGGATACGGATATCTAACATAATTCATCACATGAGAAAGACAAAAAGCGAAATGATCTCATATATTTTATTCACATTTAGTCTTACGATAGCATTTTCATGGTATATATGGTTCTTACTTTTTATTGATCTCTTTACTTTGACGTTGTCGATCAAACATTTGAGATAATTCGACAGTTTTGCATGGTCGTTGAGTTTATTTGACTGCACCTGAAACTCTATCCATCCACTTACCAAAAACGATGAATATGTTATCAAGAATAAAATACTCTCTTTTTGCTTGCTGATTTCGCTCACTAACTGTGCCTAAAGGTTGTCGAGTTCTTGTAATTTTGTTCGTAACATCACATCATATATATGTCTTTGGAAAGCAAAATGATACTTGCTTTGTATTTAGATTGTGAATTCATTCTTCCACTGTCAAGAGCATTTTTAGGGTTTAGGGTTTAGGGTATGTCAAGAGCATTTATCACTGCTCTTGCCATTGAGCTATCCACTTACCGGCATCGTATGCAGCTGCACAAATAAAAAAAGAGTTGAGATGAAAGGGGTTTGCGTTGAGGAACCGGAAGCCATAGAAAGTAGTCACTGTCGGTTTTTGTTGTCATTAACGTTCAAACTCGAGGTGCGGAGGGTAAGGATCCCACCCCCTAACCTCCTTATCACTTGGACACAATCAGGATGCAAAGAATAAGAATTACACTTCTGAAACTTTTTTACCATTCGATCACAACCTTAATAGCATAATCACAATACTTACTTTGAACGCCAATGAATAAAAGCACCCTATCAAACATCATCGATGATGTGAAATGCGAACCCCACATTCCTTGTATCCACATCGTATCAGTTTCTCTTTCTTTGGAACACACCCAAAGACAAGGAACCCTGTTCCTTGAATTTTCTTTCCAATATCATCCACTTTGAAGTATTTTGCCCATGGGAACCTTCCTTATATAGCAAGCCTTTGCGTGGAAGCTTGTGGTTCTTTCCTTTAGGAATATAGTCGAACGTGGCTTTCTCCTAAAGCAATAGGGTTGCGGTGATAATGCATTTTTTTAGATTTGGAACTAATTCAGGGATGGCAATAATGTGATCCTCTTGTCATCTAGAACTTTCGAGTGAGTAATAAATTCAGGTGAAATATTACTAACGAATGAGTCACTTTTTCTAATATTTTAAATAGGCTCTGTTTGGTTGAGGGAAAATGAGAGAGGAAGAAAAATGTGACGAAAAGTTAAAAAACTTTATATTTGATTAAAGAAATTAGGATTAAAAAAATTAGATGAAAAATTTGGAGAAAAACTCTGATTAAACTTAAAAAGTGTATTGATATTTTCCTTACAATTTGTCGTCCCTAAACCTAAAAAGAAAAAATAAGAGGGAATCAATTCAAAATTCATTTTTCATCTCATTCACTATATAAAAATATATATTGTTTTCTCGCCAGAAATTTGATTGGGAATTTGACCGGGAATCCTGAAAAAAAAAACATTTTCAGTGAACTTTCAGGCAATTTTTCAAATAAATAAAAAAAAGGGTTGGATCGGCGCCATTAATAAATTTTTTGGACAAATTTGCAGCTGAATTTTCTATCCGCTTTGCGCCAATATTGCTTATCTAAATATTCAGCCTTTGACTTTTCTCAGCCAATTCATTTTTTTTGTCCATCTTTACATTTCTGGTGGTGTTCTGGACACATTCCGATAATACCTATATTTTTCGTTCTCCTGCGAGTTTCAGACTATTTTTCAGCCAATTATCTCAATCATTTTTCGGCCAATTTTTTTTATATGAATTTGGCCGCTTTTAGGAAATAGCAAAACCGTTTTCTTAACTAGAGACTATTTTTCGGCCAATTATCTCATTTAGAGACTATTTTTTCTTAACTAGTAAAGCCCCAACAATTTTAAAGATCTTCATAGGATGGTAAAATGATTAATAAATAGTAATGGGCTGGAGTAGCTCCAACCACAGACAGATTTTTTAGATTCTATAATTTGGAAATGCCTAATTTCTGTACTTAGGATACAAACTCAAATAAATATAATTTCTAACCTTGCAGATTTTCAATAACGCACAAGATCTTTATTCTAGTTGAGCCTATATCTGTTGACATTTCTTTTTGCCTTTTTTGTGTCTATTAACCAGTGTTCTAAAAATCTCTGTTCTAGATCGATTAATCGCTAGACGGTGTTGAAACGTTTCGCCTAGCCGATTAATTGTTCAAGATCTATTTTTTTATGAAAATAATAATTTTTAAACATATATATATTTATAATTAAATATTAAATTTATAATTAATATATTTAACTCCGATTAACTGTCCGATTAATCGTTTCGATTAATCTCCGTCTAGCCGATTAATTGCTAGGCGTTGTGCTCATCGTCTAACACCGCCTAGCGCTTTTTAAAACATATGCATGCTTCAAATGCCTTATTGGTTTTAGCTGTCTTATATATACCGCACATTAGTCTGAGGATAAACAATGGAACATGAAGCCATCTGAAGAGCATAAACAGCATCTCAAGTAAAGTAACCCTCTATTCCCTGTGAAATTTGTGCAAGATATGCTGATACGTGATACGTGATACCGATGAGACAGTTGGTCGAAAAAATATGTATTGTGTAATGCCAATTAGGGATGATAGTGGTTGCTGGAATAGGGTAGAATCTTTAAACAAATGTGATTTACTGGACATTTTTTTTATGATTGAAATCATATCACTAATTAATTTAATTAACTAGTTCTCTGATCTTAGAAAATTTTAAATTTTTTATGAAACTATTACTATCAGATTTGATGCATTATGTCTCCATATGATACATTAGATTGTTTGACGAGATGAATAAAATAAATGTACGTCAGTCTTCCGAATAAAATGAATAATATAATTTAATATAATTCATTACCCAAGAAAGAAATAATACTCGTTATCCATATTTAGTCTTAGACTCAGGCATTTTTATGTTGTATGTGGTGCTCGCTTTTTGTACACATTGATTTCCTCACATCAGCGTTGTCGATCAAACATAACCACGTGGCTTATTGGTGTAGATGTTGAATCATATTGGCGGGCATCCCCCATTTTACAAATAATCTGAGTCAACCTAATTATCCTTAGGTCACATATATGCTTCCTAATAGAAGGAGTTTGGGTTAGGGTTCTGGAAGCTGTAGAAAGAAGATGTAGAGGAATAATGTGAACATTTGCAATGAGGATTATTAGAGAGTCAGTGGTCACTACTTAACGACAAGGAATCAAAGCACCCCATGAAACATCATTGGTAGATGTGAAGGGATAACCCTACATACCTTATATCCACATCGTATCAACTTCTTGCATGGGATAGAAATAATTAGAAGCATATATCTTGAAAGGATTACACCTCAAGACAAGGAACCCTGTTCCTTCGAACTTTCTTTCCAATGTCGTCATCCACTTTGAGGTATTTTATCCATGGGAACCTTTCTATTTATGGTAAGTTCTTTCGTGGAAGCCTTTCATTCTTTCCTTTGGGAGTCAAATGTAGCTAGGAGAGAACATACGTCGTCTAACCGAACCGAATTGATGTTCGGTTAACCAAACTGAATGAACCGAATTTCAAAAGTTTTGACAGATAACCGAACCAAATTATATGGTTAATCGATACTTTGATTAATTTGGTTATCGGTTAAACATCTAATTAACCGAACAAAATAAATATATAGTATAACAATAGTATACTTATATGTAAAAAATTATTTTTTATTTAATAAATTATTTTTTTGATTAATTCGGTTAATCGAATTAACCGAACAAAATTAATTCAGTTAAATTATATTAATTCGGTGAATCGGTTTTCACCGAACAATGCTCTCCTCTAAATGTAGCTTTTTCATAAAGCAATAGAGTTCAGGGATTATGTAATCCTCTTGTCATCTAGAATTTCCTCTGTGAATATAATATATTCAAGCGAAATATTACTAATGAATGAGTCACTTTTTCTGATATTTTAATCAGGCTATATATATGTTTGATTTAGGGAAATGAGAGTGGAAGAAAAATGTGGGGTAAAGTTTTTAAAGAAATTTTATGTTTGATATTTTCTTAAAAAATTATCATCTCCAGTCAAATATTAAAAGACAAAACATAATTAATTAAGATTTCATTTCCCATCTTATTTTTCTTTCTACTCATTATTTCTTTAAACTAAAGAGAGGCTTCTGAATAAAAAGTTTGTCGGAGTGGAGAACTAAAATCGATCGCACTGAAAAGAGAGGTATTAGCAAGAGGGTTGGGCAAATACTGTACAATATATTTTTTGTGATTAGAAAATTCTGAGTGAACCAAGCTCAGAAATCCTGTTGAAGGGAAGAATAAGTTGTTTGTAAGCAGTTACATTGAAGATAGACGTGGAGTTACAAATTCTATATATTCAAATTAGGATTATTTTAGGATTTTTTCTGTCCATTGTGAATTTCAAGCATATTAATTACTCTCATTGTCCTCTAATAATAATAGTTTAAGATTATTTTAAGTAGATTAAAGATGTATTAATGTTATTTGTTGATTCAATTTAGTTAATATATATTTTTAAATGTCGTGTGAAATGTAAAAAGTGATGTATTATTACTTGTGTAGAATGATTTTTTAATGAATTATGATAATGAAGTTATTAGTATTTTATTTTAAAGTATGTGACAATATTAAATATGGTGAATTGTTGAGTGATAAATAAAAATAGACAAATAAATTACAGTTAAAGTGACAAGTAAAATATGACATAAGTAGTTTATCTGAAGAATCTTGAATCAAGTTTTTCTCTACAAACAAAAGAAAAACCAATTCAGTGTTTATTGTATTATATACGAGTTTCAGAAGTGGAAGTAAAATGATGTGAATTCAACTTTTTTTTTAATTTTTTTTATTAAATGTAAATTACAACACACGCACTCAATCACAAGAAAATTTCAACTCTAGTCATGGGGATTGTCTGAATTCACTCCTTATCCTCACATTCAAATAGAAAACATGTGGAATACTTGATCTCATCCTGAAGCTTTTAGGGCAGCTAGTCAAGGATCACAGTGGGTTGATTGACTCTGGAATAGGATCAAAAAGAAAACTATACATATAATGAGGCAAGAACTAAAAAAAATTCAAAATGAAACATCAACTACAATGTTTTCCGGAAAAAAATATTTATTGTGATGTGCAATAGTCCATTACAATATATTAGCCCATGAAAGAAGTGAAAATGTTTATCAAAATGGTGTCTTGTTGGGCCTCGTACTAATTTCTCACGCTAAATTACTAAGTTATTTTCAAGATAAGGCATCAACCTCAAAGTGATGTATTGTATAGGAGAGGCGTCTTCTTCACGAAATATGTTAAGGGACGATGAGGTACGTATGTTTGGTTTAAGAAAAAAAAGATGAAAATGAAAATTTGAGGGAAAGTTAGAAAAAAAATTTGATATGGGGAAAATTTATGGGAAAAAAATTATACGAATAATTAGAAGGAAAGTTAAAAATAACTTAATAAGAGTTTTGAATTTTTTTTCTTCAGATTTTTCTTTAAACCAAACAAAAGAAAATTAAATGAAAATCATTATGAATTTCACAGTTTTCATTAAAACTATCAGAATAAATATTTCTAGGGCTTCATTATTTTAGTGTTATGTTGTTTGTTAGTTAAGAAGACGTGGTCTAATACTTCAAAATTCAGGATAATAACTGAATAGGAGCGGGGTTCGGAAAAAATATTAATTAAGAGGAGTCAATTCTTAAAAAGTGATATTGTGTAAGTATATATATTTTATTTTCAATTTGAGAGAGATCATTGTGACTACCGTTATAAATTAAATAATTAAAAATAATAAATTAATACATATTAATTTTATCATTATTTTAATAATTCGGTTTTCGGTTATGTTTAATATTTTATTATCAAAACCGGTAACCGAACCGTAATAATTTTAATATTTTGGTTTGGTTTGAAAATAGAATTATTAACTATCAAAACTGAACTTTTTTGAACCGAATTGAATCGATTCAGTTTGATTTTCGGTTTGACGGTCCATGTGACTTCAGTAAAAACAATCAGATCTAAAAAAGAGACAGCAGCTCCATGGCAGGTGAAGGCATCACCCCGGTATTCGCACAAAGCTGCCTCACAGAATAATCGAAACGCATAACACGCCCAGTTCGACTGCTCCCTCGGATTTTGTTTCCACGTGTCCCAAGTGCCACGTGCACCTCGACTGCCTCGAGGGCCTTGTCTCCTGTGCACCTCGCATTTCGCATGTGACTCGCGCCCTTGCTTTCCAAGACTTTCTCTGCGCCCCCATCTCTTCGTCTGTCTGAGGCCCTCGTACAGTAGACCGAGTAGTCCCTTGGCCTTCAAACAAATTCAAGGCATTCGTGCCCTCGGCTCTATGAGCCTCAATTGCCATGTTGGCTCTACGAGTCAACTGCTTCCCATGTAGGCGTCTACGCCAAAAGTCATATGCACTTTTTATGAAAAAAATAACTTTATATATAAAAAATAATAACTCAAATATGATTCTTGTGTCATTTTCAAGGTTTTGAAATTAAACTTATTTTAAAACATCAAAAAAACAAGATTAAAATATGATTGAGTTGATTTTATGTCAAGTTTGGCATTTAAACAATTCAAACATGATTCTTAGACTATTTTATAGGTTTTCAAACCAAACTTGTTGCAAAATCTCAAAAAACAAGATTAAAATATGTCAGAGTTGATTTTATACTAAACTTGGCATTTAAACAACTCAAACATAATTATTGGGCTATTTTGAAGGCTTTGAAACTAAATTTGTTTTGAAACCTCAAAATACAAGATCAAATTATGGTTGAGTTGATTTTATGCCTTAAATAACTAAAAAATGATTCTTAGGCCATGTATTATTTATATATGATATTTGTGATTTTTAATACTCTATCTTGTTTTTTTCTTAAATACAGACAGATGTGGACATGCTAATCTCGACCAAAGAGGCGGAGGACCCCTCATTTACTTCAGTGCCATGAGCAATGAAGTAAGTGAGAGTTTGAGATGAAGTATTTGGGGAGTCTTAGAGCGTCTACCCTCTGCGTGGTTTGGGCACGCAGGATTCTCAGTTCTAAGAGAGATGGTTGGCAGTTTACAGGGGTCCACTGCTACCTCTTACACGCATTAGAGTTTCCATAATATTGCTGGCGGGGATCCAATTTTGTGGATCTGCCTTTCTTAGTAGACCTGCGTTGGGGACCGATGCATCTGTCACGGAGATAGTTCGTGCAGTAGTTGGTGGAGGTGCTCAAGCGGTTGCTGTCTGAAGATCACAAACTTGTGATAGTCCGGACGACGTATCTGTCATGGACATAGAGAACCTACGAGCCATGTAGAGCCAATTAGCGCAGCAATAGAGTCAGTTGGTGGAGGTGCTCACACTACTACATGTATACACCTTTTACCATGTCTAATTTATATCAATTACCACATTTAGGAAGTGTGGCGATAGAGAGCGTCCTAAATGCTAAAGTGTAAAGCATGGTAATAGGTTTTCCATCTATTATCACTCTTCGAGAGTCTTGATAGGTGAAACACATATCACCATGTTTTCAACCTGAAGCGTGGTAAAAAATGATTAATCTTTACCACTCTTATTTAGAATACGAAGCGTGGTAACAGATGGTCAACCTTTTATCACGCTTCATAATAAGAAGCGTGGTGGAAGATTGTCTCATCCATTTTTTTATTTTCAATTAAGTTTTGGAATTTCAATTTTGTGGTTGTCAGATCTACAAATCTCCTTCATTTCATAACTAAATTTCATAGTAAAAACACAACTTGAAAAACTCAAAAAAATTGATAAAACAAAAACTTTTGAGACAACTCTTCACTAAGAATCTAAATCTCCTTCATTTCATGACTAAAATTCGTAGTAAAAACACAACTTGAAAAATTCAAAAAACTGATAAAACAAAACCTTTCAAACAACCCTTCACCACAAAACCAAAACTGACTCAAAATTCATACTTCAATGCTCCTATGTATCAAAAGATTCAAAAGTGACAAAAGTGGCATTCGAGCCAACAAGCATAAGCATTTCCTTCCCAACTGGACCGGTGATTTGAACGTCTTCTCCCAGCTTCAAGTCGTTTGGAATGTATCAGAATAGTAAACCAAAGTCTTATTTCCAGTGAAACATAACGAATTTGCTATCTACTAGCCACACTCTTGTAACTGAAGTCACATTTTAAACATCACCTTCCATGGAGATATGAACCCAACTGACATGCCACTGAAAAAAACTTACACAAGAAGTTTGAGCAGACTCCCTTAACGATGTATCCCTGCTCATTGGTGTAGATGAGCCTAGGGAGACCTACACAAACATATTCATCTACTTCAGAATGTAATAATCCTATAACATCAACCATCATAACATTGGTCTAGTGACATATCAACATACTGTTTTGGAGTCTCCAAAATCTCCAAGAGCTAGCGCTGCTCGCAGTTGATGACAATCTTAGCTTATGGGTTTCCCATTTTTGTCAACACCATCCGCAACTATGTCAATGGATTGGCCTTCTCTATATGGAACTTCTCCTGCACAAAATAACCCTTTAGAGAGACTTTCTTCTTCTAAGTACATGCAATGCAATAAGGGATTACAATCAAGAAATGACCTTCTATGCTAAAAGACAACATGCCGAGTCTCACCAGGCGCATCATCGGCAACAATCTTAGTTCAAAACTAACATCTTCTTCAATAATGAACAGCTTTGTTGATTCACCGTCGTAAAGGCAAGTAGAGGACAAACCCGGATCTGATGGAGGCGTGTGTGGCAGTTGAAGTCGCGGCCGCCCTACGTGTATGACAAAATCGATGCACGATAGACTCATATTTGATGATTCTTTACTGGATCGGCGATGTTGCGGACAGAATATAATCTAGAATCACATATTACCAAATTAGGGATCATCTATTACCATGTGTCACTGGATTAAGCATAAAACAAAACTATTTTTGTAACACATAATAGATCCAAAACATTAATTATCACGTTTGATATGAATTATTTATCAAATTTTGTTCTGAAAAACGTGATAATAGATCATGCGGTTGTTGTATGAGGATTACAACTCTCGATAGTCCAACCGACGCAACTGTCATTGAGATAGATAGAGGCTTGTGCCCTAAACACGGCGTAATAATTATGTATTATATTATTTTATTTTAAGTTTGGACATGTATTAAATATAATGGAATATTAAATATTTTTTAATAAAATTCGAATTATCTTATTTTTATTTTAATAAGTAATCACTAAGCATATATATAATTAATTAGAAACTATCAATTTTATAGTGAAATTAAATATTAAACAATTTATTTGATATTAGAAATAGAAGACTGGTCAGGCAGAGCTGAATTAAAATTTTGTTTGCTGTGATTGAAAGATTTATGGAAAAAAAGGAAAAACCTCAAAAAAGTTTTAAATTACCACCACTTATCTAATTGCAGTCTAAATTATCACGATTTTCAAAAATATTGCAATAGAAAAAAATTGGACTGATTTTAGATGATGCTTAAGATCATTTTGTTTAAATTATGAGTTTCAATGAGTCCGGTCCAAACACATTTGGAAGGATCCAGACCCAGACCCGTTTCATTTGGGTCTATACCCAGATCGAGACCCAATAATTTGGTAAATTTTGAATTCAAATCCAGACCTATTATTTGGACCCATTAGACTCATTAAACCCAAAATAAATTTTTTAAAACTAAACTATCATATAAAATAAATAAATATCAGCTTATGAAAATAATAAATTATGAAAAAATATATTTATATTCAAATTTATTTTAAAATGAAATTAATTTTTCGAAAAATAATTAAACTATTTTTTTATTTTTATTAAAAGTTTTATTTTTAAAAATAAATATTTTTATTTTTAAAAAATAATTTAATTTTTTTGAATTTTTTTATTTTTAAAAAATTATTTTTTACTTTTTAAAAAATATTTATTTATTTATTTATAAAATTTATTTTATTTCAGATATGAATAAACTAATTATTAAAAAGAAGCCAAAAAGATTCATTATAAGGATCAATGAATAAAACATAATTGATCCAAATGGTTGAAGACCCGAATGAATCCAAATGGATAGACCCTAATGAGTCCATAAATCTAAATAGTTAGACCATAACGGATCTGGGCGGGTCTGGATTTACCCTGTCCAATTGACAGTCATAGTTTAAATACTTAAATACAATTGATCTTACTAAATTTATTAAGAATTATTGATGATTGAATATGAAAAAATATTATTTTCTTTATGTGAGTAAAATCATATTATTTATTTTAATAAGAAAAATGTAATTTTCTAAGTGACAGCATTTCAGGTAAGGATTTTATCCCAAGAAAAAAACAACAGAAATGAGTTGATTGAATGTGACAATCTTAATTAAAACCGTCTCAACTTTTTCTCAACTGCAACTACCCCACAAAACTATCACTCACTTTCTTGCTCCAAACCACAAAGATGGCGGCTGCAGCTCCTCTGTCGCATCACCCGACCCCCTCCCTCAAAACCCCTCACCACCCATCTCCCAGAACCGAATCTAAGTCACTGTTACTCACCAACAGTTTCAGATTCGGCCCCGCATTGAGGGAGTCGAGGAGCACCTCCCAACCCCTCAATCACAAATCCCCCGTGCTCGTCTCCGCCCTCGCCGAAAATGCTCTGGCCACCCCTGAAGCTTCCTCGATGGGTCTTAACAAGTTAGCATCTTTTTCACTTTTCGCTTCTGGGTTTTGTGTATACTTGGGCCTGGTTATTGTGTTAGATGGACTATTAAGTGGATTTGGTTGGCTTTTGATGCCTGTCTGTAGATTCTGAGCATCGTCATTGATTGTAGGCGTCTGTCTGTTTTGTATTTCAGTGCCTATAGAAGTTGGAATTTGTTATTTTGAGGAGGATGTGACCGTTTTTGGTTGAAAGATGTGTAAGTTGCTTTATGGCTGTGATGTGAAGTTTGGTTTTCAATGTTGCTTGTTTTGGCTTGTGAACAGATGTCAGAATGTAAGAATCCTGACAAGTAGTTTGATGGTTGTGAGATGAGTGACCTGTTGTTCTCTTTCGTGACAGGGTGCAGCGACACACGATTTCAGTATTTGTGGGTGATGAGAGTGGAATAATAAACCGTATTGCAGGGGTTTTTGCGAGAAGAGGTTACAACATCGAGTCATTGGCTGTTGGCTTGAACGAGGATAAGGCTCTCTTTACCATTGTTGTGTCGGGAACTGCAAGAGTATTGCGGCAAGTGGTTGAGCAGCTTAACAAACTCGTGAATGTCTGGAAGGTTGGATATTAACACATTTCTGCAACTTTGAAGAATTGTCAGTAGTACCAGGTGTTGTGATTCCTGCTTTAGGGTCACAGTGGTAGTTGATTGATTCTTCTGTTGGGGTAAACTATGGCAATAGCTATTTATGGTAACATATTTGTTTAAATAAATATTGAGGAGCCTCCACCCTGCAAGGGCAGTAATTAGGACACTAGTGAACTTTGACATTTTCTTGTTCAACATTGATAGTCATCTTATCGAAGACATTCAGAAAATTTTCTTGTATCGTAATATGGTCTTCTTTGTAACACTAATCCTGCTAAACATTTTCTTTTTTGTTTCCATTTTTGTTGAGTGATTCAACTCCTATTCATATTAGGTGGAAGACCTCTCAAGAGAGCCACAAGTAGAAAGGGAACTTATGCTCATAAAACTAAATGCAGAGCCAAGTAAGCGTGCGGAGGTAATCCAACTCAGTAGGATGACCGAAAGAAAATGTCTCAAGCACAATGCTTAATTTTCTCTCAGCATTCTATTAAGTGAGTTCGTTTTTTTCTCTTTTAGATAATGTGGTTGGTTGGCGTCTTCCGAGCAAAGATTGTGGATGTATCTGATCAATCCGTGACTGTTGAGGTTTATTTTATTCATTTCTTTTTCATCTCTCTGCTTCTTATTTGGGTGCTTGGCGTCTATTATGCACCTAGCAAAATAAAGCTCTCGTTGAATTTTATGTTTCCTTTTTTTGTCACTCTCAGAAGAGTTGATGGCTTTGCCTGATTTTTAACGTAATTATTATAGAATTCCATCTGGTTGCAGAACCTCAAATTGTTAACTGAAAATAAAGCTGTGCATTTATTGGTTGTGCTTGTGCCAATAGAATTAAAACATAGAGAATATCGGAACACCATAAGTTGCTGAAGCCTCCCTTCTTTTGAGAATATAAAGTTGCTGAAGCTCGACATCAGCAGTGCTTTAGAAAAAATATAGATTCGGCTTGTAAACTTCTAAATCGATTAGGAACGTCTTGGTTTGAAATTTTTTCAAAAACCGAACTGTTACACCCCTACCTATATTGGATAAGTTCTTACACATCTTGGATTAGAAATGCTTAGTTAATAGCTTCGTCATTTTCAGGTCTTTTGAACTCAAGAATGTAGTAACCTGGTGCTTCGATTGTTTCGATTTCCATACCTATCATAATGGTAAGCTCTAGAGTTGTTTGTTTTCTCTACACAGGTTACCGGAGATCCTGGCAAAATGGAAGCTGTTCTAAAGAATTTCGGCAAATTCGGGATCAAGGAACTTGCTAGGACTGGAAAGGTACTCACACCTCAGAATATAGTCCTTTTTTAGCCCTATGCCCATGATTTTTCTAATTTCTTGGCATTCGATAATAAATTGAGTGTCTAGATTTAGCCATCAATATTTATTTAAATGTATGAGGATTACTATGGTGTATTCCAGATTGCTTTGAGACGTGAAAAAATGGGCGAGTCTGCGCCATTTTGGAGATTCTCTGCAGCTTCATATCCAGATCTTAAGGAGGCAAAACTCTCAGAGTCTATCCCATCCACTGTGGCACAGCCTGTCAACGGCAACCCTAGTGCATCATCAAGGGTATTTGGGGATAACTCAATTCATTTCGCACATTGACTGATTTCCGTAGAAAACTCCAAATAGTACTTTCTGTTTGTGAATAAGAATGGGCTGAAGAATTTGTGTCCTGATCTGGATTCTGTTGATTTAGGGTGATGTGTATCCCGTGGAGCCTGATGACGAAATCTACAAACATAAAGTTCTAGATGCACACTGGGGTGTTTTGAATAATGAGGATGTAAGTATTCACGCTCTAAACTTTTTTTTCACTTGACACCATAAGTTTAGAGTAAAAAAAAATCACCTTCCTTTAATTTTTTTGCTATCTCAGTCGACCGGTATCCGGTCTCATACTCTGAGCATGGTCGTGAATGATTTGCCTGGAGTGCTTAACATAGTGACTGGAGTTATATCTCGACGAGGTTACAACATTCAGGTCTGATCTTGACCTCTGTTTTGATGTTTGGTCGCCTGCTGACAAATTAATGTTGTAATTATATTGTTTCAGAGTCTGGCTGTGGGCCATGCAGAGACACCAGGAAGATCTCGCATTACCACTGTTGTTCCTGGAACTGATGAATCTATCAGCAAGTTAGTGCAACAGCTCCAAAAGCTGGTTGATCTCCATGAGGTTAGCATTTTATCAGACCGATTAAATAATTTGCTTGCATGGTTCCAAGTCAAAAGAGAATGGAATATTACATTGCTTGTGTTTTGATCTGTCCAGGTTACGGACCTCACTCACATGCCATTTGCAGAGAGGGAGTTGATGTTGATAAAGATCGCTGTTAACAATGCCGCAAGAAGGGACGTCCTTGATATTGCCAGCATTTTCCGTGCCAAAGCCGTTGATGTGTCTGACCATACAATTACCCTTGAGGTGACTCCATGATCTTATTGTCCTTAGCAGCATCAAACTCACGAAAACAAAATTCTATATTTTGATTCATTAAGGTTGTATTTGGTTTAGGGAAAATTACAGGGAAGGAAAATTTGATGGAAAGTGAAATCCATCATGGATTCCATCTTATTTTTCTTTGTTTGGTTTAAAATGAAAAATTTGAAGAAAAGTTTCAAAACTCCTTTTAATTTACCTTAATTTTCCTCCTAACTTTCCATATTATTTTCTTTCCCTCATATTTTCCATCTAAACCAAACATTGAATTTTACCAATTTTCCTCCGCATTTTTTTTCCATCAAATTTTCCCTAAACCAAACACATCCTAACGGAACTGCTCAGAATTTCATTGTTCATTTAACTGTGTCCTGCAGCTCACGGGAGATATAAATAAAATGGTTGCACTTCAAAGGTTATTAGAGCCATATGGCATCTGTGAGGTGATTTTCCTGAAAGTCAGATACTTCGACCACCTGCATCTCTTTATAAACAAATCAGCTTCTACCTGGAATATGCAGTCAACTGTAGATTTGAACTCATTGAGAGTTTCTCCCGCAGGTTGCACGCACTGGTCGCGTAGCTTTGGTGCGAGAGTCTGGAGTGGACTCCACTTACCTTCGCGGATACTCACTCCCAGCATAACCAGGCCAATCAGAGACAATGTTTAGAGCAAGAGAATACTTAGTTTTTTTGTTGTGTTATGCTATTAGAAACCAATACTTAAAATTTTCTGAATATACGCATCCTCAGACAATATGACTAGTTTCACCGTAGTTATATTCGCAATGGTAATATTGCTGTCGGTATGGATACAGTACTGACTACTAAATACTCACATTGGCAGCAAAATACATTACCTGGTGTGGTTCACCCAAGTTTTGTGCAGCTGGAACTCAACATATGGTAGGCACATTGGTACTAATATTTTACACTGCTGCAATTTTGAAGCGCACATTCTGCATCTTTGTATAAGCTTTGCAGCTCGAAGCTACTCCGTAATTGTTTCCAAGGCAACAATGTATTCGTCAGCATGCACTGCGTTATCAGTGTCGATGGGGATGCTGATGTCGTCGAATGCAGAAAAATTGTACTTTTCTCCAATGGCTCGTAGCAGCTGATACACTTCGAACATGGTTGGCCTGTCCTTGGGAGTTTGGGAGACGCAATTGCAAGCAACGCGTATAAACTGATGCAGCTCATCATCATAGCCTTTTCCGATTAGGCTTCTGTCTACTGCAGTATGGAGCTTGGAATTTTTTGACAGATGTTGCACCCACTCAACCAAGCTCCCTCTGAAGTCTTCTGGGGGATTGGATATGCCGGTGGGTAATTCACCGGTGACCAACTCCAAAAGAACAGTTCCCAAGCTGAATACATCGCCTTTCGGTGTGACCACGAGTGTCCGTGGATACTCAGGGGCAACATAACCGATATCTCCAAACTCGCCGTTAACAAATGTGCTCAGATGGGTGTCTAGAGGGTTCATGAGTCTGGCGAGGCCAAAATCTGCAAGCTGTGGCTCAAAGTCCTTGTCCAGCAATATGCATTTTGAGCTTATATTTCTGTGGATGATCCTAGGATTACAGCTGTGGTGCAGCCAAGATAACCCTCTTGCTGCCCCGATCGCTATCTTGAGCCTCATTTGCCAATCCAGCCTCGACGGCTCATTTTCACCAGGGTGGAGATTGTCGTACAAAGTGCCGTTAGGTATGTATTTGTAGATTAAAAATCTTTCCTTCTTTGCAGCGCAATAACCCAGCAGGGGAACCAAGTTACGGTGTCTCACGGTTCCAAGAGTGTTCATCTCAGCCATGAACTCTTTCTCAGATCGCTGAGTATCTTGTAACCTTTTGATCATAAGAAAGTGGTTCTCAGACACTACCGCCTTATACATTGTTCCCGTTCTTCCTGATCCAATGATGTTGTTCTTGCTGAAACTGTTGGTGGCCTTCATGAGATCTTTCAAGCTCACCTTTGTCACTGATTTCTCAAACATTGAGACCTGAGTGAAGGTTTCAAATGTATAAGTATACAGGTAGGAGAAAGATGAAAGAAGAAAACTATTTAAACGGAATAAAAAAACAGAGTGACAGAAACAAAGCCTCACCTTGACGCCTTTGACTCCTTTGATGCTCTTAGCCCATTTGTTTCCTTCAGGGTCGTCATCCTTCTTTGCCTTTCTCGCTCTAGGTGAGCAGTAGCCAAAGATTACACCTATGACAATAGCCGTCAAGGCTATCATACCAATGGTCGTTCCAGCAATTATCCCAGTATTTATCTTGCTAGAACCGCGGCAAGCATCCAGAGGAGCCCCGCAAAGCCCAGGATTAGATGCATAACTATCCGCTGAAAAAGTTGCATTGACAAATGTGGGGACCTGCCCTTGAAGATTATTATTAGCAACGCTGAACTCCTTGAGCCTGTTCAGCAAGCCAAGTTGAGGAGGAATTTGACCGGTTAACTCGTTATCATTGAGCCTCAGCACATTCAGATATGTACAGTTCGCTAAACTTTCAGGTATCTCACCGGAGAAATTGTTTGACGAAAGATCAAGTACGGTCACAAATGGAAGCATTTGAGAAATTTTAGCTGGAATAGGTCCTGCGAAGTAGTTGTTTGCGAGATCAAGGCCTGTCAAGCTTGAGCAATTCTCAAGGCCGGAAGGAAACTGGCCAATCAGACCCAAGCCACCTAGCTTTATGGTCAGCACCCTGTTCTCATCATCGTGCCAGCAACTCACCCCGTTAAACTTACAAATTGATCCCTCACTATTGTTACTGAAATCCCATCTAGACAAGTGGCCTTCTGGGTCTCGAATTGACTCCTTCATTGTCTTCAGGCAGTAAACATCAGTGACTGTACCGTTGCCCAATCTGATATTCAGCGTCGTCAACCATATGAGAAAATGCAACAAAGCAACAAGCAGTCTACTATTAGCCGCCATATTAAGTTTCCAGCTTCAAGTCCTCGGCTTCGAATTTCAAATCAGATACCTCAACTGACCCAGAAATATGTAATCTCAGTATCCGATACTCAATCAACCGTGCTGTGGGCTGGGACTGCGTTCTTCAACCGCCAGACAGGCACTCATCAAATCACCAAATGTTCCGCCCTAACACACAAAATCCACACAGCCACGGAAAATCACACACCGCAATCTTACCATCCAACACTGAAATTTGATATAAATTCAGGAAAAGCACTGAAACCCCAACACACCAATTTAGTATCATCAAACCCTAGACATCAGAGACCGCCTACAGCTCATAGTCGGGAAATTGAGACACACCCAGATGAGCAATCGAAAACCATGTCGTCAGATAAAACCAAGTTTAAAAAATCATCAAAAATCGGACTAAAAAATACACAACTCCATCAGTATCACAGAGCCCTAAAAATCACAAACACAACAATCAGAAGAAATTGAAGTAAAGGAAGGAACATGAGACGTACCCAGATAAGGAAATCAACAGAGGCTTGTACAAATTGGGTCTTCTGGGAGCACTCATCTAATAACGAAGTACTGAGAGAAGTGCAGCAAGAAGCAAGAGAATCAAGTCCTGTACTGAACTGCTAATTGGAAGACTAGTAGTAATAAGAAGCTGGAAGTCAAGCAGTGTGAAATGTGAGGCTCAAGCCAAGAATTCCAAAGCCATAAATTTTGAAGGAAGAAAAATGACGAAAAAGACCGGAAGTTGAAAGAGTCAACAGCTGAGAGAGAGAGAGCTGAGGGCTGATGGCAATTATGTGTCGGTTTCTGTTTGCTAGATTTGTTAATATTTTACCCAAAGACCCCTCTCATCTTTTCTTTTCCATTGTTTTCTTTTTGCTAATTGGAATGCAATTATTAATTACTCTCTCTATCCTCTAATACATGTCATTTAAGGTTAATTTGAGTAAATTAAAGTGAAGTAAATGCTAGCGGTTGAACAAATTTAATGAATGAGTGTTTGATGTTTTTTTAAAAAAAATTATGCAAAAAGTAAAATTGGTAGATTATTATTGGTGATGAATGATTTTTTTATTGATTATGATAAAGAAGTAATTAATGTTTGACGTTTTAAGGTAGTTGTCGATATTAAATACGCACTGAAAATTGTTAAGTGATAAATAAAAGTGAATAAAAAAATTCAATTAATTAACATGTAAAAGAAGACAGAGAGAGTACATCAAAATCATGCGTGTCGGGTCTAAGTGGGAAACAGCAGGTCGTATGTTGCACGGCTGATGGAGTAACGTTCGGATATGAATATGTTTGATTAAGGTTTTGTTCCTGAGTTTGGAATAAATAGAAGAGAAATGAGAATAAATTGAGAAGAAAAGAAAAAAAAGAAGAGAAATAGGAGAAAGTGGAAAAAAAACTAATTGTTCCAAATTAAGTGTAATTACTAAATTAACATTTACTAATATTAAGCTTAAACGGATTAGAATATGAAAGGAGGGTAAGTATGATCTTCTCTTTCCAAAGTAAGTGGTAATTGAAATGAGATTTCAATCTCTCCGAATCCCTCTTTCGAAAAAACTGTGGAACTTCATTTTCTTTCCCTTGTTTCTCTTAGGAATTCTTTATGTTTGGTTTAGGTAAAATTTGGTGGAAAGAAAAATTTAGAAGAAAATGAGAAAAAATTCTTTGTTTGGTTTAGAGAAAATAAAGAAGAAAAAATTAGTTAAAAAATTATATGGAAAATTTTAACAGAACAAATAGTGTTTTACTACTTTCATATGAATTTTTCATTCTTAATCAAACAAAGAAAAATATGATGAATTTCATAAAGAATTCACTTTCCACCAAATTTTCTTTTCTCTCATATTTTTCCTAAACCAAACACACCCTTAGGTTTAGGAAAATTTTGATGAAAAAAAAATTTTGGGGAAAGTAAATTTCTCATGAAATCCATTCTATTTTCTATGAAAAAATGGTGTTAAAATGATAAAACATTTTTTATTCTAAACAAAATTTTCTTATAATTTTTCTACAAACTTTCCTTCTCATATTCTCCTAAAATTAATTTCAGAATCACTCCCTAAAGACAGGAGATTAGAGTATTCCGGGATATTTTCGATGAACACATTGTTTTTGCAAGACATAATGGGAATGAGGGATGGACACATGATGTTTCGTCACACAAATGTGAAAACGAGTCAAATTCAGTTTCATACATGACTGGAACAGTCACCTTCACATTGGAAAGGCTGGTCGATGAGAAGGGGATTTTGGACGTCGTTCTCATGACACCGTTGATGAAACCTATCGTTCTAACGAATTTTAATAATAATAAATTAAATCAAATCGAAGTGTTAATAGTTCAGTTATTATTTTTGTCTTTAAAAAATTAATAATTAATAATTTGATTCAATTTTGATTTTTTTAATTGAACTGAATCAAATCAAACAATTTCACTATATTCTAGACTATTATGTAGTATAAATTAGTAACTCTATGTATAATATTATTATGTGTAGGGTAGGAAGATATGAAATGATTTTGATTATTTCGAGGGCTGAAAGAATTTTTCATCCCGAATCATCCTTGAATTTTCCCTCCTAGATAATTTGACTTCCTCCTCATGGGGTTTGCTGTAGAAATGCACACTTTCATCCGCGATAATTGATGCAAACCAATTTACCAAGCAAGTTGAGGAAATAGTTGAAGAGGAGAAGTAAAGGAGGAAGAGATGGGACTCTTAGAGGAGGAGGAGGAGAAGGGAAGATTTAGATTAATTTCTCGTTACCTTCTTATTTCCATCGAGCACATTTATAAACTTTTACAATTTATGATAGTCCGTATATGGAATAATGTGAGTGTATTATTAATACCCCGTATTAATAATACCACTTAATTGAAATGAATTGTTAATACGGGTTTTAAAGAGTAAAATTTATGATACGTATTATTAATACTTATGCGGATAGTGAACCAAGTTGGTATATTATTTATACTATCTCATTACTAATACACTCTACCAAACAGGGGCTTAAGTAATACATCCAGTTACACGCAAGAATGATTTTGTGTCTCATAAGTACCAATGGGGTGAAAGTTCAGTAACATTCCCATGGCCATGTTTAAAATCATTCAATTTCTTTGATAAGAGATTAACTTGTTACATCATTTGAATCAATAGGGTTAGCAAAGTATCTAGGGCGCACCTTTGGCTCGGATGTACTTACCATCCCACAAGTGGTGTAGTTTATGACCAAACCTTCAATTGTAGAGAGATGGATTTATGTAGTGGCTTATTCATTGGTTAACCGGACATCCAGCCACATCGTCCATAACAAAATTGCGTACTACAATTCACAAAATTTAGTATAATAATACTGGTTTGTGTTTGTGACTCACTGATGCCCAACATTGATTCTGAGATGTGTTTTGTAGTCTTATAAGAATTGAAAAAAAATCATGAAATGCAACGAACTTAATTGGTAGCACCCTTTACCAAAGCAATTCTCTTACAAGTATTTTAATCGTACCTTTTTTGTCCTAAACTGTAAACCCTACTCAAAGCCTATTAGGTAGTCTCAATGGTATGTCTAACTTGGTTGGTTCCATTCTTTTAGGCCGTGTTTGGTTTGGGGAGAGAAAAAAAAATGTGAAGCTAAGTAAATTTTCCATGAAATTCGTTTTATTTTTTATTGTTTGGAACTGATAAATTTTTTTTGTAGAAAATGTTAAAACACACTTTAATGGCAACAAATTTTCCTTCATACTTTTCATCTAACTTTCTATTTAGTTTTTTATATCAAACTTTCCTTCAACCAAATAAAGAATTTCTTTTCATTTCTCACAATTTTTTCCTAAACCAAACATAATCTTATTATCATATTTATGTCTGGTTTAAGGAAAATCAAACGGAAAGGAAAATTTTAAAAAAATTGTTAAAATTTTATATTTGGTTTAGGAAAAGTTTGTGGGAAAGAAAATTGAATGAAAGATTAGAAGGAAGTTTAAGATAAAATAAAGAGAGTTCTGAAACTTTTTTTTTAATATTTGCAACTCAAATCAAGTAAAGAAAAATCAAATGAAATTCATCATGAATTTAATTTTCCTTTCCTGAAATTTGAGTTATATTTGTTTTGATATTTATTAGTAGCCACTGAATATATATCATAATATTTCTCGCATCGATCTGTGACCGATTTAAGATAGTTTGTTTCACTGGTATAGATCACATGAGCCCGGTTTTAATCTGCGTCCTAATTTAGTTAGATCATAGTAAAAATAATTAAATTTCAACGCGAGGGTCAAAAATTGTTTGTAAATTTTCGAGAGTTATGCAGACTAGTAATTAAAAGCATGTCTTTCTATATTATTATTGTAATGTTGGTCTACAAAAGCATTAGTTTAAGATGATATATGTAACACTTCATACTTTTGATTGGTTAGAGAGAAATAATAATTTAATTTTGGGGCCAGAACTTGTATATGAAAATTTTTTATATAGATGTGTGAAACTTTGTTGGTCTAGAAACTTCCGATATCATTAATTATTAAGTTATTTTTCAGTGTAAACTTTTAGCTTGAGATAAGTTTTTTTTTTTTTCAATATAAGAACCATGATTTGAATATTTCTAGTTAAAATGTTATTATCTCTAAAAGTTGGATCTAAATTCTACATATATAAATATTGTGTAATTGTCTTCTAAATTATTCTCCTACATAAATAAGTATCAAGCTTGAAAAAATGTTGTACATGCACATGCATATATTAACAAAAAGCATCTTGAATCATTTTCTTTCCTCGCTTTTATTGTAACTTTTTTTTATGTTCAGCTATTGTGACCTCTAGAATTTGGATCAGTTGTGAACACTTATATTGTGAACAAAATGTGGATGATTTGTGACCAATCAAATTTAATATGAAACGACCGTGTTTTATTATTTTTCATTTCCTTGTCAAGATAATTAATTTCATAATTATCCTCAATCATATCTTTCATTTATGGTCAAAATTTATATACCGTAATTCACTCAACAAATTTGAATTTTCCTCTCTCCGTCATCATTATATTGTTGCCAAAAAAAGAAAAAATCAATTTTTTATGCCTTATGAGCGAGCCTGCATCACCTCGTCCGATTCATGCTCCAACATTAATCACGTTCCGGCCGTTTCATCTCCACAACCCACAATTCATGCTTTGACAACTTCAGTCGTCCCATTAATTAACCACCGTTTCTCTTCGGCTTGAGTCGCACCGGATCTGGGAAGACTTGATTGGAAGGCGCGGATCTAAGAAGGGCTTGGATCCGGGAAATAATCAGATCTGGAGAGGCGCGGACTTGTGTCGCTCTGGATGAAGCCGTCCGAGGGGCACCGGCTAGGCCATGGGTGAAGGAGGGCGGTGATGACGGCCCCAACCAAACTCCATACCAGTCTCTTCATGCTGATGGATTGAGATCTGAGTCGAAGAGGAGGGCGGTCCGGTCAAGAACGTGGTGGCTGGGAGGACACGATGTAGGTAGACGGCACACGATGAGAGGATACGGTTGTTGTAAAAAATTGCATCATTTTTTGGTTTTGATTTTGATATTTTATTTTTCTTACGGAGGGGACTGATCTTATTTTTTACTCACAATTTCATAGTTGATGTTCTGTTAAAATTGAGTTATATTTTTTGTTGAAATTAATTGAGAATGGTAAACTGTGAACATGTATATGAGATGTCGGTGAACATGCCTGAAATGACAGTGAACATGCCTGAAACGGCAAAGAAACATGCGACAGTGAACGGTGAACATGCCTGAAACGGCAGTGAACGGTGAACATGTCTGAAACGGCAGTGAACATGCGACAGTGAACATATCTGAAACAGTAGCGAACATGCCTAAAACGGCAGTAAAATGTGTCTGAAACAGAAGTGAAAGTGAACACCGCTCTAATGTAAATATATGACAGTGAACATGTGAACTGTGAATATTTTATTTAAATATGAACATTTGAAAAGTGAACAGAAAATAAAAAAATATTTTTTTTAATAATCAAAATGTTGATATAAAAAAATTTAAGCATTTAATATAGTACATAATTACTCTTTATAATATCTGTCACATTTAATAAGTTTCAAATAATTAATAGATCTTAATAAACAAACTTAAAAGGAAACTAAATGATTGGTTCAAAATCGTTCACAATTTGTTACCTAAGTGTTTGCAACGAATCTCTCCCCGTGACCTCTATATTGATATTTGTTTTACATACAAGTTTAGAATTTTAATTCATTCTAAATAATTATATTTCAAAGCAAGGGTCAAAATTATTTGCTGATTTTGGATACTTCTGCAGACCGATTTTCAAACGCGTACATGTATATAATAATATTTTTAATTTGGGATTGTTTCTCATAATAACATTTTTTATTAATTTGAAAATAGTGTATTTGTGGCTACTTTTGTAATGATGTTATGAGACTTGCAAATTAGATGAACAAACAATCCTGTTTTCGCTGTCAAATGCGTCAAAAGATGAAAATGAAAGCTTTACACATGAAGTTGTAGAGAATTCTTCTTCTTCTTCAGGCCAGTAAAAGTTGTGTGTTCTTAGAATATGTGACCATGTATTTGAGGTATACATAACATACAGAAGGCAACAATTCAATAATCCAAATATATCCAGAATCTATATATTGGGAGAAGAAAATTACTTATTGCACAAGAAAAACTGTATACAAAGGCATTAAACCATTTTCCTTCTGATACTATGAACTGAAGTTAATGGTTGTTGTAGTAAGAGTTTAGAGAGCATACTCATACATATTATATCACTTTTATTATATCTTATGATTTGTGACACCTTTGGACTTTTACCTTTGTCTCAAATTGCTACTTGAAGCTAAAAAAATACTAATTATTTTAGTCACACATTTGTTGAAGTTGAAGAACACCTAGCCTAGGTTAAAAATAACTACTCTCAAACCATACTTGCAATTACAAAAAGTGCGCAACTTATATTTTTGGGCCTTTGAGAAGAATATAACTTTCTTTACAACCACCGAGTTGTTGTGGAATGTGATGTACTTAACATGGACTTCGACAACATCTTGAGAATGGTTATCGACAGATTGAACACAAATCAAGCTAATTAAGCTGATCAAGAATCAATTTTCATGACATCACATTATTGTTTCTTCTGGTGGCTAGGGTGTCCTCAGCGTGTCACAGCCAGCTATGTCGCACCTCTTCAAGATTTTAGCGAGATGGGAGTAGCGCAGCTGCGTCATTATGCGCCATACCCGTCAGCTGAATCTCAAAAGAACCTCCCCGCATTGTCTGAATTGGTTGAAAAGACAGAGAATTGTCAAGCATACACGCAGTGACAATCTCATTTGGAAAAAAAATGAGCAAGGTCCATCTTATATCTCCTTTGACCAACATTATGCAACCTCTTTGCACTATAAATGTGCAACAAGAGGTAAAGCAAGGCTGCATTGGAAGGTATCAAAATACAGAGAAAGGAAAGGAGGGCATATGTCATTCATTCCTAAATTACTAAAGCAATTGATATTGAAGAAAGCATGAGTGACTAGCTAGCTTCAAAGCATTTGCTTGGAAGATTTAAAAAATAGGGAGTGTGTGGCATAAGAAGTTGATATTGTTATTAGATTTGGAGCTTCACATAGTTAAACATGTGTACCTTTACATTCTATATTCAAATAAAAAACTAGAGTTGCAGAAGGTGATAAAAGTAAATGACCAAAGCTCTAAATCTTTAAGTTTTAGTAGTATATGTGCAACTAATTTTGTAACTTAGGAATGAATGGCACACCACCCTTTTCCATTCTCTATATTTTGATGCCCCTCCACTACAACCTTCAGTTACCTCTTGCGCACTTTGTAGAGGAATGTACAGAGCTCATGTTCATCTCTGAATGAGCCTTTATGCTCTCTCTTTCTTTTTCAATTAATTCACATATAATGATGGGAGCTTCTTCTGAGATTGAGATTACGAGCATAGTGCAGTAGCCTTCTGACAATGACGGAACCGCGCTACTCCAAGATCTTGACGAGGAGCGTTGCTAGCCGCGACACTCTGGGGACACACCAGCCTCTATGAGACAAATTGTGGTGCCATCAATACTGATTCTCATGATCAGCTCAACCACATTCGTGTTCATTCTGACAATAACCATTCCAAAGATGTTGTCGTATCCCAAAATAAGACCATCACCTTCGGACAACTTCTCAGTGGCTATAAAAAGAGCTTTGTTCTTCTTCAATGTCCGAAAATGTAAGCTGATCAATAGTTGTTTCTACAATATTTGCATGAATTTTAGCTGTAAACAATTTTCGTAAGTTGTTTTGCTGAACTCCAGTAGAGTTGTTCTGTTTTTTTGGAGAATTAATATGTGTATCTTCTATATGCAACTGAGAGACTATTTAAAATCAATGGCGTCACATGGAGAGGAAACTCCGGCCTGAAGGAACATAAAGGACTAGTAGGAGGATATTATGATTCTGGAGAAAACATCAAGCTCATATTTTCTATGTCCTATGTTTTGACATTGTTGAGCTGGAGTGTGATAGACTATGCTCACAAAGGCTGCGCCCTCGAGGAATATAAACATGTCAGAGAACTCATCAAATGGGTTACGGATTATCTTGTGCAAACATTCAACTCCTCCATAACAAACATTGATCGAATTTACAGTCAGGTATGAATTATGTATCTTAATAAAACTGACTCTTTTTCTAAATCATTTTTTTAGTTTTGTAGCATGTGACACACATTTTCACAACAAGGACATTAAAGGTAAGTTGGGCTAGAAATGGATTAGTAGCTACTCTTGTAATGATGTTATGATCCATGTACATTGCATTGAATGACAAAATTTTATTTTCGTTGTCAAATGTCACCCAAAGATGAAAATGAAAACTTTACATTTAGTGGCAGAGAATTATTCCTTTTTAGGTTAATAAAATTTCATGAGTTTAGAACATATGAGGTATACATACATGAAGAAATAATTTAATGATCTAATTCAGTTTATTCATAATGTATTTATTAGGAGGAGTAAATTGTTGCTTACATAATAAAAACAGTATAGAAAGACATTACACTCTTTTTCTTTTCATACTATCAACTTAAGTTAATGGGTGATGCTCTATGAGTTTAAGAGCCTCCTAACAATATCAGTGTCGCATATATTTTGCATATGTATTGCATATATTCTTTGTTAATTGAATTTAGATAGAGTACATCATGGGAATGAATTATATGAATTTGCATTACGTAGTTAGATATGGGGAGAGTTTTCAAGACATGTACCCCAACACGCAACATCCATTCCCTAAAATGTGTACCCCGTACATTTTATATACAAACAAAAACTAGAGTTGCTAAATGTGATGGAAGTAAATAACCGAAGCTCTAAATATTTAAGTTTTAGTAGCATATGTGCAACTACTTTTGTAATTTAGGAATGAATGACACATGACCCTTTTCCATTCTCTATGTTTTGATGCCCTTCCACTGCAACCTCATTTACCTATTGCACATTTTATAGAGGTTGTAAAATGTACAAATCTCATTTCTTCTCTGAATGAGCTTTTATGCTTCATAACTCTCTTTCTTTCTCAACCAATTCACAGACAATGAGGGGATCTTCATCCGAGATTGAGCTTACAAACATGGTGCAGCAGCCTTCAGACAATGATGCACCCGCGCTACTTAAAGATCTTGACGAGGTGTGTCGTAGCTGGCTGCGACGCGCTAAGTACACACTATGCTTTAGGAGACACAATGTGGTGCCATGGAAGCTGATTCTCATTATTAGCTTAGCCGCATTCGTGTTTCCTCTGCCCATAATAATTTCAAAGATGCTGCCGGAGCTCAAAACAAGACCATCAGCTCTGGACAATTTCTCAGTGACTGTAAAAAGAGTTTAAGTCTTTTTTAATGCTCAGAAATATAAGTTGAATAGTTATTTCTACAATATGTGCAGAGTCAATTATTTTCAATGATAATGCAAGCTATCAGAAGAGGCTCATTCGGGAGTGATTGCATTTAATTTCGCTATAGATGAGAGCAAGAGGAAGAGGTATATCATAACAAACAAGGACTCGTTTACTCCGTATGACTCGTCTGACTATCATGATGACTATCTTTGGGTGCTACGTGGTTGTATTTTGCGACAGGGGAGGTCTCTCATTTGTCCCTCTCTATGGATGAAAAACTTACAAGAAAGGCAAGAGTATCTAATCATGAATTTGAATTTCAGATTCCTAGTTTGATAAATGAGGGTGAAAGAAGACGAAGATTTTGAATTTGAATTTGAATTTGAATTTGAATTGTGTGGAATAGAATTGTTAATCAAATGCTATCTGAATTTGCTGGCAACAAGACGAAGATTTTGTGGGAGGAAATTGAAAATCTTTCTTTTTTTAGGGAGAAAGAAATGGAAAGCTGATTGGGTAGAGGAATGTCTGCCTCAATATGGTGGATTTCATTCACGAAATTAATCCTGTGTCACATCAATTCTTGAAGACACTAACTAATATTGAAATAGGATTAATGACCAACAAAGTGTTGGCCTAGTGGTATTGGGTGTTGTCTAACAACCCCAAGATTATGTATTTCTGCCTTGTCATGCCAGCGAGGGTATCCAGAATATGAAATAGGAATTTCTATCTATTAGCTGGTTAAGGACGGAAATTCATTCTCCTGCTTCGGCACAATTTGTCTTTTAGCTGTAAATTTTCTGAGCTCATTCTTCTCAATTTTTTTATTTATTTTTTGATTGAGCTGCATCTATGAAATCTTAATGTTGTAGCTCATTACTTGTACATTTTACACAGCTGTTATTTCTAATATCGGATATATATCATATTTTACAAGGTAGTTGCATTTCTTATGTTTCAATTACTGAGGATTTTTTGTTTAGCATGCGAAAACACACTGAATTATTAATAAGTTGTTTGTATCTAATCTGACAATTTGATCTTTATATTTGAATACATAGTTGTCTGCCCTCGTCACATAATGCGAAGTCAAGTTATTTTATATTAGGCCAAGATAGGCTCGCTGGCTTGCTTTGCCTTGGAGGTCATGCTATGTCCTTACATTAGTGATATTTTGTATTGTTTTGTTGGCATAGAATTAGGATTGTATGACCTTAATCTATAATCAATACATAGGAAAGGACTCAGCATCTCTTACTTGCTGGTGAACTGAAGTCTTCAGTTTGTAGGGTTTGCTGGTTTATAAGATCAAATTTATCACTGAACAGTGACTTGAGTCTCTCTTCTCAGTTACTGGCGTAAATTGGAGCTTTATATAACACTTGAGTTAACTTTGCAATGTTGCAGGTTCTGTCCATCTGGGTGTGTTCCATTGTTGCTTAATCTCTTCATCTTTCTAAGACTGAAATTTGAAACATTACGGAGCTTGTCGTAGATGGGTTCCACAGCTAGCATTCTGTGTAAACAACTGGCGGTCATGAATAGTGTTGCATTGTCGTACTATTTGTTTTAGTGTTTGGGTTTCAGTTGACCCACGGAGACCAGATGCTTTTCATATTCTTACATGGTGCACTCTCAGCCGTCGCAGTCAGTTCCAATGGCACCTCCATTGGACCATTTATTACTCTCCAAACTGTAGGCATATCAAATCAAAAACTACTCGATCTGAACTTGTTTGCCGAGGCGGATAAGTCAGGCTTTGACATAGTCTTGGTCGTTGACTGCAACCTCAAAGACTTGGTCTGGTTTTCATGCATTCTAAATCACATCAGTGATTTTCTTATGGGATGCAAGTTTGATATAATATCTTCTCCGGCTCACGTATGGGAATATATCAATATATTCTTCTTGATATAATATCCTATAGGAATATATGATCAGTATATCTCACATAATATATATATTTACTTACATCTTCTCCGACTGTGTGTCTCATTCTGCAGAAACAAAACCATGTCTGACATGAAGAAGAAGCAGCAGCAGCCGACTGTGCTATGTTTCATTCTCGTGCTCCTCTTAACCTTGTCCCATGGTTAGTATTTTTGTTTTTTTTGAGAATAGAATGTTTGGTTATTGTATGACAACATGGGATTATTTTATATGGTCGGCTACGTACGCAGGCACGGAGGGAAGGGTGACGTTACATGATGATGATTCAAGATGTGCAACAATGCCAGGCTGCGTCCGTAATCCCTCAATCTGCACGATTTTCTGCGAAGCAAATTACAAGGGGTTTTATCGCATCCCAGTTTGTCGGGATTCCACATATTGTTGCTGCATTTAGCACCTAGCTTGTCAACAAATATTATTGTCCATGATTTCATCTATGTGACAATATTATATAATGAATCAGAATTATCATTATTATTAATTTTTTTTTTTGCAACATATATGCTGTCTGGCTGTTATTTGAAATTTATTTCATACTCTTGATGCTACAATTGTCATGGGTTGGTGGTTTGGAGGAGACATGTTCTGAGAGATTAATATGTTTTGGGGAAAATAGATATGTCGTGACACTGAGGTGTGTCTGGTTTAAGAAAAATTTGGTGGAAAATTTATAGGAAAGTAGTAAAACATTATTTGTTTTGTTAAAATTTTTTATTTAATTTTCCAACTAATTTTCTTTTCTTCCAAATTTTCCTTTACACTAAATTTTACCTAAACCAAACACAACCAAATGAATTTTATCCTTTAAGTGTTAAAAATTTATAGAAAAGTAGTAAAATACTATTTATTTTGCTAAAATTTTCCAAGTAATAATGGAATCCCTCTCACTTGTTACCCCTTGATCCTCCTCACTGTAAAACAACAAATGGAATCAGCTACACCACAGAATCAAACTGTAGCATCGCATCAAAATCTCTAAACTGGTTGGGTTTGAATTACATCCATGCAATCTTCATACCTGATGACAAATAAACATTTGAATTATAGATAGTAATCATGCACTGATGGATTGCAAATAAGAGAGCAGAGATTGACAACCAGCATATGAATTGACAAGGTTTGATGGCTTGCTTAAGGTCGTCCTAGTTTGGTATCCGTGGTGAAAGTCGGGCATTTCTGCAGTTCACAGCTTCCAAATGTGCAGCAAAGTGGAAAGTTCCTAACTGGTAGTTCGCAGTTTCAAAGAATATTAAACCTGTCGATATATTCAGTTGCGGTTTATCATGGTTTCAGTACAGTTGGTAGACTATCAGTAACTTTTAGTACCTTCAGGAAGCTCAAGTAATTGGGCAACAACTCATCAAACTCGTCAGATATGAACACCCGTCTGACAAATAACTTCAAGTTTGATTTGGTCTGAGTTGTAGTAACTTTCATAGAGATCGTGAGGGGTCTCAGGAGGAACAAACAAAAGAGCTTTAAACTCAATATCACCTTCAGCAGTGAAATGGCTTCACGCTAATGGTTTATGTTCCCCGAAATCCTGTTCCCATGACATTACCTTTTCCAGCGTGTGGTAGAATTTTGTGTACTTCTCTTCAGTCACTTCCTTTGGGCTCCTCAACCAAATATCCTTGACGTCATTCAGAAGTTCCCACTCATAGACAGTTTCCATCACTTTTTTAGTTTTTTCTTTTTTCTCGGCTTCAGCGTCTTCTTCTTTTTCAGCATCTCCATCTACACTTTCCTCTTTGTCAGCTCTGATATGATTCCATAAAGATCCAACACAAATATAAGAATTAAGTTGATCATGCAAGTAGATGAAAGGGGATGTCAGCAATATTCTTGCATGAGATGGCATAGGAGGTAGAAAAAAGGAGCTACAGTATCTGAGAATGCCAGGTATACTGAAAGTACAGAAGCTTCAAAGGCAATCAGAATCTTAAAAATGGAGTTTTACAGAAATAACTAAATAATGCATCAGTTTTTTCAGAACAGAAGTTCAATTACATGAAGTTATTTATTTTACTAAAACTTAATGATCAAAACTCAGTAGTATGGATGGTTCTTTTATGCTAGACAAATCACAGCTTCACATATAGCCAACATGCTCAATCATAATGTGGTGGGGTTTGGAAATTGTTCACAACAAGAAGGCTTCCGTATGTAAAGCAGTCCAGCAATGAATCTTTTAAGGCTGCGAGGATTGAGAAATAAAAATAACTTGCACTAAAAATATGAAGGTTACTGCATCACCGACAATGAGGCACATCATACTAACCTTTAGTTTGCTCTCTCTTCCAAGTAATCTTCTCCAGCTTCATCCCTCAGATGTAAACGGATCTCAGACCCTCGTCCAAGAGGCTCATTTCATGTATCTTCCGAAACTGCAAATGCACCATCAGCCTTGTACTCCGACACGTACCTAAAAAGAGGATTCATATTATATTTATTGGATACAACAAACTTGAAACCACACAACATCAATGAACTGAGAAATTTAATATGGGCAGAACCCAGCTGAAGACTTACTACTGCTTGTCATTATTATGTTTGCTAATGAATTCAACATAATCAGCAACCACATAGACTTACTTGAGGTCCCCTACAGTTTTCACCTTCTCAACAAATGCTACGCAAAGGAAATTTACATTGTTGTCATCAAGTAATCATCAACCTTTAAGCGCATGTTATAGAACAGAAATCCTCAGCTTTAAATTGACTATTACCTGAAGTTCCAGACTTTGCAATGGTTCCTAGGTTCTTGATTAGGTCTTCTTTGTACCTTCATCACGGATGGATACAACTTTCTTATCCTTGTCTAGCTTAATCTACAAAACAAGTACAAACTTTTATCAGATCACATCACATCTAATACAACACTATATATATCATGCATCCAAGAATCGATAATTTTTTTTTTTTAAAAAAAGTTCGAGACACAAGAGAATTTAATACTCCTTGGCACAATCAGCAAAAGGTCACCAACCTGGATGTCAAGCTTGGCACTTTCATCTTCGCCCCGACACCTCCTTGTCATTTAAGGAGAGGAACCAGATCTGGAAACGCCGGACTGAACAACAGACTCAGATTCCAAAAATGAGTAATACATGCTACGCCGGCACATGTTATTAGAAATTTGCTCGATCCGTCATGTGAAATTCATCAGATCAAAATCAATGTTAACCCTCTTCATCATAGAGGACAGGTGATCTAGCAATTCGTATATTAATTCAGAACAATAGTGTTGTTTATCCGCTACATAAAAATGGTGAGTTTGGTTGTTGACGTCAATCCAGCTAAGCCCAGGAGTTTTTCGAAGTCCTTTTACCTTCATCATTGTTCTCACCTTGGCCACAACATCCCACTTTCTAGACAAAGCACATACATTTGACAATGAAACATAATTTGAAGGGTTTTCCGGCTCCAAATGAATTAGGACACCATATGCCAATTCTAGCATTTCTGAATCTCCATAAGCAATACAAGCATTGATCAGAGCGCCCCAGACACTCGGTCCTGGTTTGATAGGCATCTGTTGGACAAAATCCAGAGCATCCTTTAGCTGGCCTGCTCGGCCTAACATATCAACCATGCACGCACATGCTTCCAACGATGGCTTCATTCCATACTCATTAATCGCTGTGTCATACACATCAATCCCTTCCTTCACCAAGCCAGACCTACTACAGGCAGAAAGAACCCCTATAAGAGTTATCATATCCGGTCTAATTCCATAACCAAGCATTTTGTTAAAAGTGCACACAGCATCTCGACCGCGTCCGTGCATTCCAAAGCCAGAAATCACTGAACTCCATGATATTGAATCTTTTAGAAAGTTCTCATTCTCAAAGACCCTCTGAGCATAACATATACTTCCACACCTGAAATACATATCAATAAGCGCATTAGCAAAGGAGGTAGCAGAATTCAGCATTCTCCTTATGGAATAGCCATGAATTTGCTTCCCACCAATCAGAGCAGCTAGCGAGCTACAAGCGGGGAGAATGCTTACAAGCGAAACATTATTAGGCGGAATACCATCTCTAATCTGCATTTCTCGAAAAAGAATCACAGCCTCATCAAGATGTCCATTACTTACATAACCATTTATCATGGCCGTCCAAGCAAAGACATTCCTACTCTCCATTCTATCAAACACCTGCCTAGCAACCCAAACCTTACCACACCTACTATACATATCAACCAAAGAGCAGCCTAAATGAACATCTGAGCTTGAACTCAAGTCTTCACTCCTAACAATATAACTGTGGATAACCCTCCCATAACCGCTTTTGCCGCATATCGGGAGTAAGCTCGATAGCGTATAAACATTTGGCCTCACTCCATCCATA